>CM022299.1:626997737-627432594 GCA_011799875.1 Thinopyrum elongatum
CTCTTTTCTTTTTATTTTTCTGTTTTTGCTTATTCTTTTCTGTTGCTTTTTATTTTAGCTAGCGATTGCATTTTGTAAAATATGGGACTTGCCAAATCAATTACTAGGCAATGGCTGGCACTGCCACAAAAAGTTTGGGCATTTTTGGAATTCTTTTGGGATTTTCTAAAAATGGAAATAGAATTTTCAATGCTGTTTTGGCTCTGCTAAAATACTTTAGCCCATTTAGGATTGATGATGATGTTGTGTTCTTTAACAGCAAATATTTTTAGATTATTTGCTAAAAAGTGAACATTTTTCCAACAGGATTTGAGCAACTTTATTTTGTATTTTTGAATTTGAGTTGATTTTAGGAGAAGGATTTGAATTGAATCTTAAACCAAAGTGACTAAGCACTGCAAATGAAAGTGACTTGGCATTATTAGCAGATGATCACAGTGGCTATTACACAGGGGGTGTTACATGTTACATATTTTCAACCAATCTACTAGACTATACGTCAACTACAAGAAATCTTCCATGATCCCTATTAATATTGACTGGCTAACTGTTTCTACTCTAGTTTAATCATTCGACTGCAAAGTAGGGAGTCTGATATTCACTTATCTGGGGCTGCCTTGGAACCACCAAGCCAACAGTCCATGACCTCATGCCTATTATTGTTAGAATTGATAGGAGATTGTATGTAGCGGCTAGATTTATAAACAATGCTGGCAGACTCACCTACATCAACTCTGTTGTTGCATACATGCCAGGTGTTTACTTGTGCACTATCAAAGTTCATGTCACCATACATTAACAAAGTAGACACTGCACTTCTTTGGGAGGATGCATGGAATGGGATTATTATGAAGCATATACTCCCTAAGTTACACTCCTTTGCATATGAGGATTTTTTTTCCATAATTGAAGCTAGGCAGACTGATAATTACTACCAGCTATTCCAGTTGCCTCTACCTATCATTGCCCACCAGAAGTTTCATCTACTATCTTCTCAACTGAAATAAATCAATGAATCTGAGCATAAAGATAAATGGCAGTTCATATGGGATGTAACAGTATTAGTGCAAATAAAATGTATAATGCTCTCACTGGCAGATCATGCCCCACACCTGGACCTGTCAAATGGATCTGGTATACATGTTGCTTACCAAAACACAAATTCTTCAGTTGGCTCATGCTTAATGACAGAGTAAACACATGTGAGCTTCTATCTAGAAAGGATTTCCACTTGGACAACACTACATGTGTATTATGCAATGATCAAGATGTTGAAGATAGAATGCATCTCTTCTTTTGCTTCCCATTCAGTCAAGATTTTTGGTGGAACGTTGGCTTAGAATGGAATATTGATAATCGCATTTTTGGCATGATCATGGATGCTAAATAGAGATACCAGTTAAACTTCATTATTGGAAATCATGATAAGTGGATGTTGGTGCATCTGTAATCAAAGGAATGGTCTGATCTTAGATGGAGTCCCACGCTCTATTAAAGCTTGCAAATCTGACTTCATTGGAACCTTCCATATGACCATGATTAGGGCTAAATGTAGTCTGAAAGATGGCATGTCATCTTGATTGACAATGTATGAATAAACCTCATTAGCTATTTAATTACTGTCACTTTGTAACTCTCTTGGTTGTATCTCTTCAACCATGTAAAGATCTGACTCTCTAATTGTTAATGAAAAATGAAAAATAGTAGGGGCTTTCCCTACTGTAATTGGTCAAAAAATAATAATACTGCACACGAGAAATTTGGATGATGAAATAAGTAACTATGTAAGCGACAAAAAAATTATAAATAGTGATTTTGAAAAGATGAACAGTACATAATTTAAAGAAATCACTATTTTGTCATTTTTGTCTAGCTCACATGTTGTACTGTTCATGTTTTCAAAATCATCATTTATCATATTTTTGTCGCTCACATGTTTACTGAAGGTTCAACGTATCTTCAACATTCAAATGCATTTACTTTGCTGGACATTTCAGAACAGTTCCAAAGGCATTATATCATTTTTAAATGTATTTCGGTCATGATTCTTCATATTTGAAATCTCATTCCAGCAATTTCAATCATGATTCTTTACATTTGAAATTTCATTTCAGTCATGATTCACTAAATTTCAGTCTCAGTTAACTAACATTTCAATACATTTTTTACATGCATCCAAAATACGTTTCAATCATGATACATGAAAGTTCTAATTGAACCTCGCTAACTTTCAGTCATGATTCAGTTTCCACATATTTTAGTTATGTCAATAATAACTTTTATATTAATAACTTCTTCCCTAAAAAATTATTATTATTTCACATATACTTCACAAAGAATCCATGCAGGTGTTGCATCAATTCAGAGTAATATAAACAAAACAAATGGGATTTCAAATATGGTTACACAAATTTCAAAAACTAAGTCAACCATTGTATCGCTTTTACCGAAGTTCGATCTCTTATATATGTAAAGAAACATAGGACAATAATTTATGTGGATTTGTTTTTCAAAAAGGAGGTTGCACCTCACACTCTATGCACCAATGTTTATAATTATTATATTTAAGTGTTGTTGATGCCATGCGTATCTGTTAGCAATCTGAAAACAAATTATTATTTGTATCGATCTCAACTAAGGACTCCCTCTCCCCCTCCCTGCCCCCCCCCCCCCCCCGCGTTGCCCCGAGTGACGACCAGGGCGCCGCTTGCTTGCGTCACCAGCCGCCGGGCAAAACCCGGGCGGTGTCGGCGACGGTGGGATCTCCCTTCCCCGCGTGTCTTGGTCTCCCGCTCGGGCCGGGGTGAGTATGGATGGCGGTGCTCCTCGGCCGGTAGGCGGTCCGGCGATCCCCGGGTGGCTTGTCCACGGTGGTGCTGCCCCTTGGCGGCGAGGTAGTGGTCGCCGGTGTGCTGGTCCGACGCGTCGCCCCCGGCCCAGATTTGGGCCCTTGGGCCCCATCTGGGTTATAGGAGGGCCGGTTCGGTCCTCTGGCGGTGTTGCTTTCTGTCGGATGGAGATGCGCTCCTGCTTGGACGTGGAGCGGCGGAACGATGGCGCGCGTGCTGCATCGCGGCGGCGGGGGCTTCACGGTCCCCTCCGAGGCCTGGCCAGACCTGCGGGCCCGCGGGACTGGTATGCCTCTGCTGCTGCGTCCGGTCGGCTACTGCCTCGGTGGTGGAGGTTGGTCCCTCCCGCATGTCTAGGGTGCTGCTGCTCTTGGTTTCCAGCAAGGGTGCGTCTCTTTCCTTCAGGCCTCACGTATTAGCTTCGGTGAGACGACGTCGATGATGACAAGGCCGTGGTGGCGCATGCTGGTTGAAGGTGTGTGTGGTGGAGGGCTTCGAAGCGTCTGGGGGTGGAGTGAGGGTCAGGAGAAATCCGTGTCGAGGTTCGACGCCGACGCGGGGACGCCCGCAGGCGCCACCATCCCTTCCTGAAGGCCGTCGGTTTTTACCCCCACCCACCTCCCTCGGTGTATCGGGGGAAACCCCAGGACTTGTCCGGGCAGCAGCGTCGTCGCTGTCGCTTCCCCTCTTGTGGGTGTTGCTTATTTCGCGGCGGTTCGAAGCACTAGGTGCATGGTCGGACAACTTCGATGGGCACATTGGTTGCGTGTCTTCTTCGTCTTGTTGATCCACCATTGTCGTCGTTGTTTTCTTTTATGTTTTCTCTCTTTTTTCTTTTCGGCGCGGTTGTGCTGTTGGTGCCCCAACATTGGATCGGTTGTATCGGCAGTTGCTATATTAATATAGCGGGGCGCAAGTCTGTTTCGTCTATGTCAACTAAGGATCCAAAAAATCAAATTATTTTAAATTCAAAAAATGACGTTGGTTATTTATATGGAAAGTAAACTTTTGGCACCCAGTCACACGGTCACCAAGGCGTGCATGCGGAGGGAACAAGTCGTGCAAGCGCGATTAGCATGAGAAGGCACAAAACTAAATCACACAACATTTGCAGTTCTCCTGCCTAGTTCAAAGTTTCGAACAAAGCAAACTGACAGAGTGGTACACAAAAGCTGGAAATTTCTTTTTTTTTTTAAAAAAAAAAAAACCTTCGGGCGCACTTTATTAAAAATCACAAGACAGTTACATCAAATAAGATGTCCGGAAGAACAAAACTTGGTGGATCGCCATCCCAATCCACCACTACATTCAAATCATAAGTACGTCTAGCAAGATTATGTGCGGCCCGATTTGCCTCCCTAAGGCAGTGAGAAAACTTCACTGACCCAATGATATAAGCCTTTTGCAAACAGTCTGCGAGAATAGCAGTATAAGGGCACCAGATTTCGATGACGCCATTGCAAGACTGAATAAGTTCCAGGGAGTCCGATTCCACAATAACGTTATTGCATCCAAGGTCCTGCAGAAATGAGAGACCTTTCTGCAATGCCATTGCCTCCGCCGTCGTGCAGTTTAACAGATTATTCAAGAGCCATGACCGTCCCGCCATTGCTTCACCCTTTGAGTTACGTAGGATTGCTGCCGCTGCACCCGTCCCATCTTCAAAAAAAGTAGCATCAACATTTAATTTATACCAGTCCGGCTCTGGTTTTGCCCATGTAATTTTATGTGGGTTTCCTGTACCCGAACCTTGAGCAAAATTGGCTACAAGAGCCTGAATAGCAAAAGCAGTTCCAGCCGGTGGTGCAACAAGATTTCCCTTTACAGCTTCCCTACGTTGCCACCATATGTACCATGCTCCAACACATATACAGTAGTTTCTTTAAGACCCAGATTGCTTGGGTTTGGTGACAACGTGATCTGCGACCTCAGGATTTCTTCAAGAACAACGCTGCCAGACCGATCAACAAGTAGAGCTTCTTTAATAACATTCAGCAATCCCAGTGATTTCCATACTTCCTTGGCTCTCCTACACGTGAATAGTAAGTGTCTCATGTCTTCAGCTCCTTGCGGACAAACTGGGCATTGAGGAGGCACATTGATATGTCTGTTTGCAAGTACGGATAAACCTGGGACTATTCCATGCAACGCCCTCCATGCAAATATCTTGACTTTGCTTGGTATCTGTAAATTCCACAAGATTTCCCATACCGGATTAGTCCTCGAAGCACCCTGACCATCACTTCTTCTCAATCTGGGCCCGTACTGGTGTTGCCATTCACGGTATTACGCTGACCTTACCGTGAAACAATTAATTTTTGTGAGATTCCAAGCCACAAAATCCTGAACTAGTTCTACATTCAAAGGAATTTTCATGATTCTTTCTGCATCAACAGGATAATTTTTTTGGCGAATCAATAGCTCATCCCATTCACCGGAATGGGGATCAATCTGATCCTCAACTTTATTTAGCAACACTTGGGCCCGAGGTGTAAGAACCTTTTTATCCGAACTGCCCAGTACCCAACAATCATCCCATATATTTATCCGTTCCCCGGTTCCAACTCTCCAAATATGGCCTCTTACAAAAGTGTGACATATCATCCGAAATCACTAGTTAAGGAGTACTCTTTGCAAAGATCACTTCCACCTTCTCAGGTTGCGACAAGTGGCGCGCTGCATGTGCGCCACTTGTCGCAACCCGGGAGTTTTCTCTTTTTTCGTAGATTCGTTTATTCAAAACGTTTTTATCTCTTAAACCGTGCGTCCAAATCTTGAACCGTTTTCACCGTTGGATTCCTCGCGTCGAGATCTTCAAAACTAGATCTCATGTTGATAGGTTTTGACGAACTTTTTTTTCATAAAAAAACCGGACGAAAAAAACCGGACTAAAAAACCGAACCGGGAGCACGGGTTTTTTCCCTTTCCGAAAGAGGCATGCACGTGCCTCTCGCGAAATCACAAGCGTGCCTCTCGCAGAAGCAAAACCGTGCCTCTCGCGGAAGAAAAAAAAAGAAGAGAAAACGCGTTTTTTTTTCATTTCCAAGGAGGCACGGCCGTGCCTCTCGTGAAAGCACAACTGTGCCTCTCGCGGAAGCAAAACCGTGCCTCTCGCGAAAGAAAAAAAAACAGAAAATGCATTTTTTTCCGTTTCCGAGAGGCACGGCCGTGCCTCTCATGAAAGCACAACCGTGCCTCTCGCGGAAGCAAAACCGTGCCTCTCACGAAAGGAAAAAAAAAACAGAAAACGCTTTTTTTTTCCGTTTCCGAGAGGCACGGCCGTGACTCTCACGAAAGCACAACCGTGCCTCTCGCGGAAGAAAAAAACAAAAAACGCGTTTTTTTTCGTTTCCGAGAGGCACGGCCGTGACTCTCGCGAAAAGAAAAAAAACGCGTTTTTTCACGCAAATTTTTTTTTTTTCGAATTTGTTTTTGGTCCAAAAGTTCAGGAAGACCGGTGGAAAACCGAAACGTTGAAAAAAACGTTTAAAAAGCAAAAAACGCGTGCGGAAAAATAAAAAAACAAAATTCGGAGGGAGCATCCAGAGCGCGACACGTGGCGGGGCGGCTAGGAGCCATGCATTTGGGCTAAATTAGCCATGAAGTGTAACTTGAGCCAACAGGCCCACACACAAAACATCAAAGCCCAACCAAGTGAATAATCAGGCCGGCCGGCGAAGGCCGAACCGCACCACTCTGGTCTTAGCCCCTGGCGACCTTCTCTCCATCTTTTCTCCCCTAAATCCATTCCCATCCATTCCCCCGTCTCCGTGGTTCCATCGCCGCCATTACCTTATTATTACTCCTCGCTCGAAGCCGCGAACCCTAAGCATCGCCTGAGCAGCTTGAGGTACATGGCAAGGATGGCGGCGCTGTACGAGACGCCGGCCCCTGACGCGGCTATGAAGGAGGAGGGCGACTGTGCCAGCGAGAGGTCGCGGCCACATGGCAGCGTTATCTTCGCCGATCGATCCATCATGGTTGACTGGGAGTCGCTTCAGTTTGACCTTGTCGAGCGCATCGCTTACTGCGTCCTCGCCACCAGTGGCGTCAACGAATTCATGGGCATGAGGGCCGTCTGCACCAACTGGCGCTCTGCCATCGCCAAGCCATCTCCACACACCGCCGTCGCCGACCTCCGTTTCCGGCCACGGCAGTGGGTCATGGTCGACCTGCCATCCTAGGACGAAGGTCCACTCTTCCTCAACGTCACCACAGGGTGCTTCTGCCGCCTGCGCCTCCCGGTGCTCCGTGACAACATCTTCGTCGGTGCATCCACCGACGGTCTACTCATCTTGGGGGATAGGGAGCGCCCGCACGCTGCTCGTGTCGTCAACCCATTGACGGGCGACATGCTCAAATTTGCTGCGTCGATAACATGGGAAGCGCTGGTTGGAGTCACCGGATCTGAACCAGCAGTGATATTCTTTTTCCAGAACATCTACGGGGCATATGACAAAGCCATGTTTTATTACACTCTGGAGCAAGACGATATTTACAGCGCTGATCCCTCGAGCCAACTCTGTGTGCTGCAGTTCCATGATGCGGCTTAGAACGACCAAGGCTTGTTCTCATTGGAAAGCATGGTGACCTATGCAGGCCATGTTTATTTTCTCAATGATGTTCGAACATTATTCAAGATCCTACGTGGCGACGACGGCTGGTATGCCGAGCCTATAGTACAGACTAGTACTTGTTTGCGTGGTGACGACCATATTTATCTCGTGGAGTCTGCTGGTAAACTACTGGTGGTTCAAGATATGAAAGTTTTCAGCATCGATGTCGAGCAGAAGGCACTTGAACCAGTTGAAAGCCTCGGCAGCTGCTCGCTCATCCTTGGTTACAACAAGTGCCTGTCAGTTAATGCAGATAAGCTTCCATCCATGGATGGCAACTGCATATACAGCATCGTTGGTGGATCGGAGTGTGATTCCATGTATTTTCGGTATGATCTCGGCAACGGTGAGAAAGCACTCATCACTGGCCCCCAACCCCAAGAGCCATCTTTTTTTGAAAGTGAGATCACTCGCGAAGGCCCCTTGAGCCTTGTTCAGGTTCTTCTCACTTCCTATCCAAAAGTGAGTCCTCAGCTAGATCGTATCCGCGAAACAGAACGTGCACAACTACTTCCCCACTTGCTGAACTACCTCAAGTTATCTCATTGACCACTTGTTCGAACAAATATGTGGAAACGAATTGAATTCCTTGGCCGACTAGCTAGTTTTCTTCGCACTGGCATGGAATGGGCTGCAGAACGCCGAGCTGCTGGACAGTTTGTTGCTGGGCAGAAGTCGCTACTGCTGCTCTAAGCTGGGCTATTCCATGGGATTCCAGCGTGTGCTTCTTGTAATACTACCAGATATTCTGAATGAAATCACTAGTTATGCTCCTTAATTCCAAGGAAAGATATAGTTTTGTTTCTGACATTGCTCGCATTTTTCAGATTGACTCTGTAACCGTAATTTAAACCGCCACTAACTTTTAAAATTTTAAATTAATTAAGTTTCATAAAAAAAATGATGAGTCAAATAGTGTAGTTATATTTATGTTGTCTGACCTAGCTGACCAATTACGTTGACGACTAGACGAGCTAAGGTTCGACCTCAACACAGCCAGCAACGGAGTTTTCCTCCCTTCAGTGGTGCTGGGGTTCGAGCTCTATCCTGCCGGAAATGGCCACATTCTCCCTTACTCATCCGTTAACCCCTCTAGGACTCTATCAAGACTTGGTATTAAATCTCTTCTTGTTGGTTGTTTTCTGGTTAACGAAGCAATTTCTCAAGGTTGATTTTTTTTTTTCACGAAAAACTTCCCGTGTATTTATCTTCAATCATGGTAGTACAACGAATACAAGAAAAAAAAAGGTTGATTGTTGTTTATATAGAGGATCAGAATAGCAATGTGGGTTCAATGGAACCATTTTTCTATTAAATTGTTTACTAACAATCGAATGTGACTTCCTAACTAGAGATGGTAAAATAGGCACCTGAATTATATCCAGAATTTGTACTTTGCCTAGGTGTGGGTGATCACACATTCTCACTATTTTTTTGTTTTGAGATTGTCACTAGTATAATGTTTATTTTTCCGTGGCACCAGAGTGACCGTGGAAGAGATGTGGTGGCTAAGTCAGAGTATGTGTGATATCGTCTTCTGCATATTTGCAAGCAAGGTCTCAACTTTTTTTATTTATTCTAAAGAACCAGTACTTGTTGCATGTTATACCAAGGCATGCCGGCATATCGAGCTCCATGGTGTCGATGCACTTGCACCTCGATCTCATCCGCCCCACCTCCTCGATGATCTACATGCCGGTGTTCCCAGTAGCAGTGGCAACTCTGACTCAAGCAACGATCATTGGGATCGGCCTGACTGTAACCTGGTCCATCGTGTAATTCTGAGCCAAGCTTCGTTGTCGTCGGTTCAGTCTCCTCCTATGCGAGTGATATTTTTAGGGCGAATTGAGGCTCTGGTCGAGTACATATTGCTAGTAAGAAAGGCCACGGGAAGAATGAGAGCTCCACCAGACATCAGGCATGTCATCGGGAAGGCAACACTGCCTCGGGCTCTCTTTTTTTTTTTGCAGGGAAACTGCCTCGGGCTCTCTAGCAAAGAAGCCAGCTCATGCATGGACTAACAACATGCCCAAGGCATGGGTTCAATCGATACTGTACTACAAGATGGTGGATTCCCCCTCCTTTGATTCAAAGGGATTTTGTGTGATTTTTGGAGGATTGAAATATTTTGAAAATTTTCCTACGTTGGTCCTTTGATTCATAGGATTGGATCATATAGGAATTTTTTCTATAGAATCTTATGTACTACATTTCATAGGAAATCTAACATCCACTCCAACTTTTTTATACAATTCCTTTATTTTTCTGTGACATCAAACACTCTTTGCTAATCCCATACGATTTAAGTGGACATGCCACTCCAATCCTATACTTTTTATATTCCTGCATATTCAGAATCCTACGAATCAAAGAGGCCCTAAGGACCAGAGGCTCTGGGTTGAGGTGGTTGCTGAGAATCAGGGGCGGAGCCAGGATTTAAACATAGGGGGGCGAGGCAAAAAAAACTAGTAACTACGAAAGTGTTGTCATATGATGTTCTTCTCACTTTGAGCTTACGGTTGAATTTCTACGACCGGTGACACAATATTTTAATCGGGAGTTTGTATACCAAGTGAAATGAGGACAGAGTTATCTCCATCTCCTCAAAATTTCATCAAAAACAAGGTGATACTTTATTGTTCGTCTTCATCTTGAACAATAACGAACTTTAAAATTAAATAAACTAGACTTCCAAATCAATCATTTGGATGTTGCCTACTCCCTCTCTCTCAGTTTACAGGGCGTGCGCGTACCCCTAGGTTGTCAATTTGACCAACCTAATATAAGTCATATATTACAAAAAATATACCAATATAAACTTTAGATGTTCTATTTTCAAACGGTATAATTTTTGTGTTATATAGTTTATATTAGGGCGATAAAATTGGCAACCTAGGTATACGCGCAGGACTTGTAAACTGAAACAGAGGGAGTAGTGTAATTGTACGGTAGTATACAAGCCAGCAGGCTAAAAATTCCTAGCTAGTACCCTGGATCAATCTAACTAGTATGTAAGTCAGAAGTAGATCTAACAAAAAACAATAATAACCTTTAAAATTTCGTAATGATATACCTTAAGTCTAGAGATAACTCGCCTGAGCTTCGCCGCCATGTTCAAAGAGTCCACGCCGCACAGCAAACGCACCGTTGTGAAGACCGATGCTGCGACCCTCCACCAAGTGCTCAAGCTCTAGGCCGCTAGCAGCCTTAGGATGACGGCAACAATCAAATCTAACCGGAAGTTTCTACTATATCTTGCCGGCGGTAGCGGCAAAAACCCTAGCGGAAGTGCAGACATGCGGAGACGCACGTCACGATCTGATCCATTCATCAGTCACCATAAGCCAGCCACGACTGTAAATGGGCTATTGCCTGCTGGGCTTTGGCATTTTCTAATTCAGTGTTGGTTCATCCATCATTAACATATATGGGCTAATGAGTAATTAGCTGCGGCCAGCGGGCCATTAGCGTGTACATATGGTATATAGCCTGCTAAAATTTGTTGAGGGGGGCGAGCGATTGGCAGGGGTCTAGCCCCTGCTCGCCCCTCCCTGTCTCCGCCCCTGCTGAGAATGAGAAGACCGAGCATATTGTACCAGAAGTGTGTCACCTGTTTGACAACATGATTATGCTATTTGATTCCGACATTAGTGCATGATATTGGGTTGCCAATCTCAAGCGATGTTGGGTCGGGCTTTAAAATCACAATCATGACTCATGTCCTTTTGTTAGAGCACATACGTTGAAGGTCAAAGAACATTGGTGTAATTGTTAGTTTCGCCAAAAGTCACTTATGTTCGTGTTTATTTGAGTGTTCCATCATCTATTGTACCGCTTTTAACAAAGCTACAATTTCTATAAAAAAATGCATAGGTAGTAACTTTTTCATTTTGCGAGGGGCATAGGTAGTAACTTGTATGCATTTTTTTTTCTGGAAAGGAGATTGCACATTTCTCTCTCGTCATGGATTGATGCACGCAATCAATTTACCTTATGTACAAAAGAAACAGAAAGAGATGATATAAAATTATAGAGACGTTCCCATTGACTACGAAGACATCTGTGGCTACTTTGTCAATCTAAAGATGATGTGCCTGTTCGGTCTCTCGGAGGTACTCATACGGGTAGGATGTGCGTGCGTGCGTTCATACAGATGAGTGTATGTTCGTGTATATGAGCGATTTCGATTGTACTTTGTGGTAAGGACTATTCGGATAGGTCTCCTCTCCTTTCTTCTCTACTATTTGAGACAGGCGACTCAGTAGGTGGCTCGGGCTCGGCCCTATCCCGGATCTTTGCCGCCGGCGACGCCGGTTGGGAAGGAGATGGGAGAGGTGCTCGATGCTCCGCTCTAGATAGTAGTAGTTCTACGTATGTTGTTTCCTTAGGGGATTTGGGCTTTATGCCGGCGTCTGGCGCTATGCCGATGGGGAGGATGTCGCCGCCGCAGGCGAGCAGCGGTTGATGGCGTTCGGGGGCGGTGATCCTGGTGGTCAGCTGCTTCTGTGGTGTGCACCGCCAGCGACTCCTCGAATAAGCTCGAGGCTTTGGATCTTCCCAGATCTGGAGATGATTCTTTCCATTCTGTTCTTTCCGTATCACCATGGTGGTGGGAGGAAAGATGCGGAAGGGGAGAAGCCCCATCTTCATCGAGCTGAACAAGCGATTTGTTCCCGGAGCAAATCCTCGGTGGTGCTTGAGCAGGAACAATGGCGCCTGCTGGATTCCGGTGATTGGCTGTCGGTTCCTGTCGCTCCATCACCGACTCTTCTGATTGAATGGCAACCAATACCATATTCCTCCTGGCTGACGAGCCAAAAGGGAGGCAGTGCGAAGACAACAAGGTGGCTGCTCCTCCTCCCTCTGGTTGGCCGCTGGAGCAGGAGTGGCGGCGAACTCGTTGCCCCAAGTGGCCATGTCCCCGGCGGTAGCGAGTATCCCCTGATTAAGCTTCGATTAGGAACCAAATTGCAATCTGTCTTTTTGATCTAGGGTCCTTCTTGCAAAGTCTTTGGACTTGGATGTAATTTCTACTTTTG
Source organism: Thinopyrum elongatum (assembly GCA_011799875.1). Lineage (NCBI taxonomy): Eukaryota > Viridiplantae > Streptophyta > Magnoliopsida > Poales > Poaceae > Thinopyrum > Thinopyrum elongatum. The sequence goes on from CM022299.1 coordinate 627,010,242, forward strand.
TTTGGGTCCATGTAAAAGTTGTGCTGTATCTGGTTATATCTAATAAAATCTGGTTCCCTAAACATATCATACAGGTTCGATGAACAACGACTGGCTAAGACACGTAAAAGGCCTGTGTGCTCTCGTGAGGCAGGGAGACTAGGGCTTCTTGCCTCCTGCCAGCGGCGCCGTAGGTCTATCTTGTCTCCTATGGCCTTAGGCCATGGAGACGCAGTGAATCTAGGTCCTTGTTGGTTGCAGGGCTCATTCTTCATTTTTAGATGTTTTTTGTGTCCGTTTAGGGCTTGTGTCCTGTTCAGGAAGATGAGGCGACGGTGGCTTCCTAAAGATGGAATAAAATACTTTCGCCTAGCCCCCGTCCTGGCGGTGCGACTAGCATCCTCAGAGGGCATGTGGAGGTGTGTTTCCGGCGGATTTCACATGATTCAGTCAGTGGTTGTCTTTGGTGGATGCACTTGGATCTGATCTTCGTTCGTCTGTGTTCATGTACGTTTCTTCAAATTGGATCCTTCTGATCTACACTTATCTTCATCGATCGGCGGTGGTTGCTGTTCTGATATGTTGGTCCTATGGGACCTTAGAGCATCTACATCCAGGGCCACCAAATTCGGCCCCTCAATACCCGCGGACGCGCCCGGGCGCGTCCTCGGGCACTCCTTAATTTGTGTTCTCCACATCCGCACTCCTCATATCCGATACCCTATATCCATACTACTCATGCAACGAGAACATAAATTATGTAGATCATTGCATAGACAATGAAAAGGACACATATATGCACATTTCGATAACCAAAAGATCACAGACGAAACTCCAAAAGCTACTCAAAGTTCACATAATCCACATACGACGGACAGGTTCTAACTAGAGACATAAATAACTAGAAATTAACGACGGAGACGGTGGAGATTCACCACTTCGACATCGGGGCTTTGCCCTTACGGTCGCTGGTGCAGCTGTAGGCGTTGGAGGTGGAGATGTGGTCGTCGTCATTGTCGTCGGAGTCGTCGGAGAGGATGATGAGCCCCTTCATCCGACGGACGGCCCTATCCTGCTGCCGCTTGAGCTTGGCCACCCGAGCAGCCTCCGCCGCTGCCACCTCGCGCTGCGACTGCTCAATCGCAAGCCGGAGTGCCTTCGCGTTCTTCCGACATAGGCGGCGAGCTTCCGTCTCCGCGCCGCCATCATCGACCGGCGGTGGACCCAAGTGAGGAGCCGCTCGTCCTCGTCGTGCTCCACCTGCAGCCCGCGATGGCGGCGCATGGACCGCTTCGCTATGTCCCTCTCCCATGCCCGCTGCCTCTCGCGGCGGGAGGCGCACGCCTCCGATTCCAGAGTGCGCATGTGGGCCGTCGGGGAAGGGACGACGCTAAGGCCGAGCGGACTGCGCTGCCCTGGTGGAGCTGTGCGCGGGCCGGGAGGGACCAGCATCGGCGGTCGTGCTGCGCCGACAGGGAAGCGGCGACGGTGTAGATCCGAAGCTGCCCAGGTGTCCACCTTCTATTGCTCCAACGCAATGGTGAGGTCCATCTCCTCGTTGACGTCGATGTCGGAGCCGGAGTGGCTGCCGGAGCTCGGCATGTCGCCAGATTGGATCAAAATCGGAGGGGAGGGGAGGGGAGGGGATGGAGCGGAGAAGACAGTGAGTGAGCGCTAGGGTTCGGAGAGGGGCGGATTGGCTTTTTTTGGGGACGCCGTGGGGTCAGTGGTGGGCCAGGCTGACGTGGCGGACACGCCCGAGCGTGACCGGGCCGCCCCATATCCACCCTACATTTGGGTTGGATATGAGGGTCGCCGGACAACCCGGGCGTTTGAGGCGCTCGGCTGAGTCGGTTTTTTGTGACCGGTCACTAACCGGTCCGCCCACCCTGACAGTTGAGACGGGTTTGAGGCGCCCGGCCGTAGATGCGCTTAGCACAACGACTTCCCAACTGTCTACTATGATAAGTTTTGCCCGGCTCCAGCGAGAGAGGGTTGATGATGATGGCGTGCCTTCGGCTCGCTTCAGTGCTTTGTAGTCGTCGCTAGGTGTTCTACGGATCTGGATGTAATTTTTATTATTTATGGTGTTTGGGTCCATGTAGGGCGGCACAAACCCTCCCAGCCCCATCTCTTGCCCTGAAATCGTGCCAAAGTTTTTTCTTTAAATAGAGAACAGAGGCAGCGTGACAGTAAAATTCAGATGCGAAATGATGAAACCTGCTCTGTGTGCCACGCACCATTCCTTAAATCTAGTTCTGATAAACGTTGTTAATAAAGTTACATTGATTATCATTTTTCGGAGCATGAAGTATGGATGTGAAGAAGCCACCCTAGCGTCCTTCATCGGTGGCTGCACCAGGTAAAGCAATAGGAACATGGATCCCCTTTCATCCTAATATTACTTAGTAGGAGCAAAAAATAGAGACTTTTTATGGTACATCATACTACTGAAAACAATGGGTAGTATATAAGTGATCCAATGGTCATTATTAATCCCATTTTTTTTTCTCTGCAGGACATTTTGGTAATTGTCTGTTAGGGGATTTGTCCTTTCTTACTGTTATAATTGTAATGATTAATAAGTACTCTATATGAGTAATTGCAATTGACACGTGTAGAAAAGATTTATCCGTCATCTTAGTTCGTAGGTTGGCCCCTCCTTCTCACACAGTTCGTAAGTTTGCGCCTCATCTCTGTACAGTTCGTTATTATTCTGTCGACGCAGGCGCTTCAGCAGCCGACGGCCGCACAGGGCCGGCCGCTCCGTCTCCCGGCCTGTGGTCGCCACCTCAAGATATTCGACGGCGCAGCCGCCCCACGGCCCTTGTTTCGGCTAGTTGCTACCGAGGTCGATCCATCGGCCGGCTGCTCGTAGCTGTGTACGTGCACCTTCAAGCCAGGGAAGAATCGATCCAGGAGCCTACTAGTCTGCTTCGTGTATACGTCTACCTCTCCGACGGAACCGATTAGCCCTGTCTCTGTTGTCGAGGTCGGGCCTGTGCCAACAGCCTTCTCTTCATCGCACGTTCTTCGGACGGCGCCTTAGATCGGTTCCTCCGCACGTCGTAGTGGAGATCCCTCACATAGCTGGCCCTGCTGGTGCTCCCAAGACGCCATAGCTGCGTTTTTGCTAAACAGAACTACCGAAACTGCCCCTGATCACAAAATATACGACCAAAAATCTGCAGTAGTATTTTTAAATCTGGGCCATCCAAACACATAAAATAAACGGCCAATATTAATCTGATGTACTGTAAAAGGTCTCAAAAAATAAGGTGCTTCCATGATGATCTTCTAAAAATTAGAGGCATAAAATCGATGTAAGTTATTGCAAAAATATATTTATTTTCTACGAACAAACTATTTCATCATTATTGTTTACAAACCTTGACAAGTAATTACAACAATGCACGTACCTTCAGTTCACAATCAGTTTCCAAATTAGTTTCTTTAAATTCCATCTCTGTGAGGGCTTGTTCAGCAACATTATCATACTCTGGGTCAAACTCTTGTCTCTTTGCATTATATCCACTCAATTTAGTTAAAGAAGGCCCTTCATCTAGCACATGTAAATTGAACAGATCAATTTCTAATATAGGATATTGCAGGAATCTGAGGAAATACAAAGGTGAGGCTTATATTTAGGGCCTGTTCGGATCTACTCCGCTACCCAGCTCTGCTCCGGGAGAGGACGGAGCGGTGCCGAACGCTACGACTCCGCGGAGTACGAAGAGCGGAATGGAGAAAAGTGTAGCTCAATTTACAGACTCGCTGAAATCAAACTCCGCGTGCCGCTCCCCGTAGAACATACCGTTAGCTATGATAAATGACAAGCAACTGCTTCTAAATCCATCTTTCGCATACTTTGCTGGTAGTATAAATATCTAAAATGAGGTCCTCTAGCACAAATGTTTTTTGCACCTCAAATGTTTTAGTAATTCTCAAGCATGTCTTAAGGAGACATAGATTAGAAAACTATTCCAAGGAGTGTCTTATTTTGGTTTAATCCGCGTGACCTATTAGTGGTAGTTGAACAATACATGGACCTTATTAATGATTGGGGAGCAGTGATTGATGATGAGTGAAAAACTGAAAATAGCCCAAATGCATCCCTCTGGTCACCCATCAACGGTTTATATATGATCGTACCTTCGAATTTACATATATTAGCATCATCTTTACAATGTCTAACAATTGAAGCTTTCTTATTTACACCTAAAGCAATTCAACACATTAGCATAATCTGCCACACTCTCATGACATAGACAAAGACTATACTTAGGATTGGATATGTTAAATTCTTATACATACCGGTAGGTATGCACAAAGGTGATCGATTGGTTGGGCCTTCTCCAAGTGCATCTTCCATCCTATGCATGGTGATAGTCGGTAAGTAGCGTACTGCAAAGTTTAGATACATGGTTATAAATATTATAGGGCAAGAACAGCATCCTTGACCCTTGAGAGAGGAAACGGTGACTATGCCTTACGTGTCAAATCCATGATAACAGTGGAATTTCTATATGGAAAAAGAAAGGATACATGAGATCTAAGACAATCAGAGATAGTGAGATATCACATCGTAATTACTGTCATTGTACTTCATGTAGTGGCGCGGGGGGTGGGAGGGGGGGGGGGGGGGGGCTACACCACTAGGGGCGAGTAGTTGTTAGCACCCTCACATTCAGAGCCAGAGTAAAATATATCGGTGGTCATTGAACATGTCGTGTACGCTGACTTTGGTCACTGTATTCAAGAATACGGTCAATACGATCACTGTATACGTGCTGTGGTGATTATACGGTCACTGTCACATAATAGAGCTTCATTTACTTTTAGTTGACGGTCAAACAACACCTTGTCAGCTCATTTTCTCTCTCTACCTAAGCGGTCCCGCCTGTCAGTGTGTAGAAGAAATAAATAGAGAGAAAACAAAATAAAACAATGCAGTGTGTAGAAGAAATAGGTCGGGAGTTCGACTCCAAGTAGGGCACTTATATTTTTTTTTCTATCTTTTTTGGGCTGAGGCCTATCGGGGTGACGAAAATTTGGTAATGACGACGGACGAAAATTACGGGCTGATGATGGACGGACAAAAATTATGGTCGGACGAAAATTCGGAAGGAAGAAGCAATAGCCCCTTCTTTATTATTAGGTAGAGATTTGAGTGTTTTTCGCAACTAAATAAAATAACGTAACCTAATTGACTTAAGTTGGAAAATGACGAGAACACAACATCCAGGTTGTAATAGTAATAACTAAGGGGACTAATGAACTTGATTCCCTAACCGAGTGTTAGAGCGTCTTCGACCACAATGAGTTAATTCAAGCCTCTATATGTCCGCGAACTTATCCGGTCAGTTTTTTTTAGACAAGCCTAGCCGGTCAGGCACATCCGTTTTGGAGCCTCCATTTGTGCATGCATGCAATCGGTCAGCGCTAATGATCTGACAAATAAACTGAGCCCACATACGAGCCCAAACAAATCGAATACCATAAGCCCGGCAAGGATTTCACTTCCCAAATGCCAGTCCTCCATCGCCGCCGTCAATACCGCATCCATCCTCACCCAAGGCGAACCCTAAGCATCGCCTCGGCAGCCTGAGGCGGTCGTGGAGATCCGTCCGTCGCCACCACACGGAGTGAGCGGCTTGCTCAAGGTACTCGGTGAGGATGGCGGTGCTGCCCCAGACGGCGTCACCAGCGGCCCAGGACGCGGCCATGAAGGAGGGTACCACATTCACGACAGAATGGGCTTCGCTTCCACCGGAGCTTGTCCAAGCCATCGCTGACTGCGGCCTCTCCACCAGCGGCATCGCCACATACATGGACATGAGGGCCGTCTGCCCCGGCTGGCGCTCTGCCATCACCAAGCCATCTCCCACTGAAGCAGTCGTGGACCCTCGTTTCCGCCCACGGCAATGGGTCATGCTCCAGTGGGAATCCAAGGACGACAGGGTGATCTTTCTCAACGCCTCCACTGGGCGCTTCCGCTCCCTGCGCCTCCATGTGATCCGTGACTACGTCCTCGTCGACGACTCCGATGGTCTCCTCGTCCTCGCGGACAGGGAGCGTCCGCACGCTGCTTGTCTCTTGAACCCCTTGAAGGCGACATGCTCCAGTTTGCCGCGCCGATACCTCGGGAAGATTGGGTGCTGACTGCAATCACCGGCTCTGAACCAACACTGATGTTCTTTTTCTGCACGCTACATGGTGGCAGGTATAGTCGCATATACGACGACATCCCAGCTTATTATTCTTTGCAAGAACATGGCGACGCAGTTTACTGTGCTGATCCCAAGAGCCAGCTCTATGCGATGAAGTTCCATGATGAAGAGAAAGCATTTTTCCGCTTCTACCTTGAGAATGTGGTCATCTATGCAAGCAATGTTTATGTGCTCAATGTTGAAGGAACTATATGCAAGATCGTCAGGATGAGCAGCCACTGGTACATGGAGCCAATAATAGACCCACATGAAGGACAATCGGATTTATTTGGTGGAGTCTGCCGGAAAACTGCTGCTTGTTAAAGAGGGGCCCCAAAACGTTGAAGTTTTCGGTGTCGACGTCGAGAGGAAGCGGTTCGAACACGTCGAAAACATCGGCAGCCACGCGCTCTTCCTTCGTTGCCACAAGTGTGTGTCCGTTGATACAGATAAACTTCCTTCTATTGACGGCAACTGCATCTATAGCGCCTTTGCTGGGTTCAAGCGTTTTACCTATGAAGACAGATATGACGTCCTGCTGGATGGCATGTATGTCAGGCACGACCTCAGCGACGGCACGAAAGAATACATCTGCAGCGCTCAGGTGACTGAATATGATGGTGATGATGACAGTGATATCATTGACGAAGGCCCTTTCAGCCTTGCTCAGGTTCTCCTCACGCCATATCCAAAAGTGAAAGCTCAGCTGGATCGCAATCCACCGAACTGAACCTTTTTTTTCCGCCTTTAGTAGTACTTCTACTTGCTTCTAATGTTCTGCTGCTACCTCTAGGCTTCTTACCATCATGGATGCTTCAATAAATATGTAAAATGGAATTGAATTATATTACCACCAGTTTACCTTCTCACTAGACGGAATCTTGCTGTGCACCAAGTTGCCGCAGCTGTTGGCTGCTGCTGCTCTAAGCTGGCGCACTGCACAGTGGCATCCTTTCTATTTCGCCACTTCATCCATGTCTTTTTTTCCCCTCTTCATCCATGTCTTTTTTTTTCTTCATCCATGCCTTGTGACTCGCTATGGTCAGATGTGCCCTGATATTGGTTGTCTAATGGATCTGGTGCTGCTTTTGTTGCATTGTTGATGTGCGCGACTTTTGCGTGCAAAATATTTTCCAGATGGTAACCTGCTTGATACATTTCTCAGGGAATGCGTCGGCAGTGTGGATAGGCATTGAATATGGGCTGGAATTGTAGAAGAAATGTGTGATATGGTGTATAGGCAATGGGCAATCGGTGAGAACATGGCAAGATCCCTGGATCCCTAGAGGTACATCTTATAGACAAATCACACCTAAGGGCACATGTAGACTAAATTATGTTTCAGATTTTCTTGATGGACAAGGGGCGTGGAGGTCCCAACTTTATCATAGTATTTCTGGCCGATGGATGTTATGGAAATTCTGAAAATATGTACGTCATCGGGGCACCGGGAAGACTTTATAGCTTGGCAGCCGGAGAAAACAGTTTTGTTTTACCGTACGCAATGCCTACCGGCTCGCGACGTGTGATCATGAGGATCAGTTTGGGGGTGGCGCTGATGTGTCAAGACGACTATGGAGCCTTATATATTTGGCAAGTCAAAGTTCCATAGAGAATAAAAATTAATGTGTGGAAGGCATGCTCGGGAGCGTTAGCGACGAAATAAAATGATACACGGGATAATCTATACCCACCTACTAATAAAGCACAAAGTGCTTCTGTCGGTTCACCAAAAACCTTTGTTTTTTTTTAACTTAACCAGCAGTACATGTTTAGCTCATTGCATTTTCTTAGAAACCCCCTGATGTTTCAGGTAATCATCCCGCAGTCCATATTTAAGTCAGACGAATCATTTTTTCGTTTTAATAGAAAACCCCGATTTTAACATATTATATATGATATTTGATTAGAAAAATGTGTAGAATCTAAATATGATATTATTTTTAGCTTTTAAATAATTCTAAAATATTATTTTTGGTGCAAACTTAGTGCACGGTCCGTTTTTCTTTCGTACCGGTGGCGATCCAAATTTCAAATAAACGCCCATTAAAACCAGATTTAGATGAAAGAGAACATCGATAACCATGCATGGACACCTCTGAAAAACCTCGCGGGGAAAAACAACATATTTCTCATCTTATTCCGAGAGAGAGAGAGAGGGAGAGGGAGGGAGAGGGAGAGAGGGAGGAGAGGGAGGGAGAGAGGGGGAGGGAGAGGGAGAGAGGGAGAGGGAGGGCGAGGGAGAGAGGGAGAGAGAGAGAGGGAGAGAGAGAGAGAGAGAGAGCACTGAGGCCACCGTCGGCAACACAAATGCGATGCCATGTACGCATGGAAAGGAAATACCTCTTCTTGAAATTTCCGCATAGTTTCTGTGGAGCTATTGGCAGTCACTTGATTCAACTAACAGATATTCGACATATGTCATTATAAAAGGTAAAATGTCGCTTGTGTCGGAACCAGATAGGCCAAAACCGACGAACGCAACAAGTTCTTTAACCTGGGTTCCATCTCCTAGGGACCAGGTTGCACTATCAGTAGATGGGGCATCTACGAAGAGTGATGGTACGGCGGCTGCTGGTATGGTACCACGACACTGTGATGGGACTATCATCTTTGCTGCTTATAGATTCCCGTTCCATTGTAATGACGCACTGGAAGCAGAGATACAAGCTTTGATGCAGGGCATGGCCTTGGCCATACAACACACTGAGCTTCATGTTGTTGTGCAGTCTGACACATCTGAGGCCCTATCTATTTTTAGAGATGAATCGCTTGTTCGCTCTCCGTATGGTTGTCTAGCATTGGAGATCAAGTGCTTAAGAGAGCCGGGTGTTTATTCCACAAAAGCTTCATCGTAGTCTGAATAGAGTAGCCGATTGTTCGGCGAGATACAGTAGTAAAGAATGTAGCACAGCTATGTGACTACACAGAACACCCCCATGTACTGAGGAATTCTTGCCTCTAGACTATATATCTATAATACTAGAATAAAACATTTTTACCCTTGCAAAATGAAAAGGAGAACTCCTTGGGAGCATCTGCAAGGGTCACTTTCTGTGGGCTAGAAGCGCGCCACTTGGCACGCTCTCAGCCTCCGCCACATGTCGCGTGTTGGGCGCTCCCTTTGGATTTTGTTATTTTATTTGTCTGTACGCGTTTTTGGCTTTTAGATGATTTTTCGGCTTTTCCTCAGTTTTTGTCAGGTTTTGGAAAAAAATTAAACAAATTTTTGCATGAAAAAACATGTGTTTTTTTTCCTTCTGCCAGAGGCACAAATTTACTTCTTGTGGAGGCATAAATTTTCTTTCGCGAGTCGTGCCTCTGCGAGGGGAAAAGGGAAAAAATTCTACCCCGAGAGGCACAAATTTAGTTTTCGTGGAGGCACGGACTTGCTTCTGCAAGAGGCACAATCGTGCCTCTCGGTAAAGGAAACAAAACGAGTTTTTTCTTCCGCGAGAGGCATAGATTTACTTGTCGTGATGCCACGGATTTGCTTCCACGAGAGGCGCAGTCGCGGCTCTTGAAAAAGAAAAAACAAAGTTTTATTCCTTCCGCAAGAGGCATAGATTTACTTCTCATGTAGTCATTGACTTGCTTCCGCGAGAGGGACGGTCGTGCCTCTCAAAAGACGAAAACCCACATTTACTTTTTTTTTCATTTTGCAAGGGGTACAAATTTAATTCTGGTGGAGATACGGAATTGCTCCCGCGAGAGACATAGCTGTGCCTCTCAGAAAAGAAAAGAAAACTTCCGCGAGAGGCACATATTTACTTCTCGTGTAGGCATGGATTTGTTTCCACGAGTGCCTTTCGGAGAAGGAAAAAAACGCGTCTGGTTTGGTTTTTCGTCCTGTTTTTTCATGAAAAAAAGTTCTTTGAAACCTATCAAAATGGGATTTACTTTTGAAGATCTCGACGCGGGGAATCCAATGATGAAAACGGTTCGAGATTTGGACGCACGGTTTAAGAGATAAAATGTTTCGAATAAATGAATCTACGAAAAAACAGAAAACTCATAGGTTGCGCACATGCAATGTGCCACTTGTCTCAACCTGAGAAGGTGTGAATGACCTTTGCAAAGAATACTTATTAATTACTGATTTCCCTGATTATTATTTTTAGAAGAAGTGATTTCGCTGAAATTATGCATGAATTTTCTCAGGCCGTCACACACACATGACAGCCCAAATAAGTGAACACTATCAGGCCCAAATAAGTGAATACGCAGTTACGCACTCAGCCCAACCCCGACCATCTAGAGGTCTAGCCAGACTCCCCATGGCCGGGTTTCTTCTTTTCCATGTTCCCATCAAGATCCAGCCGCCGCCTGTTGCAGCAGTTTGAGGCGCTCGTGGAGATCCGTCCGCAATGACGCAATGGCTTTCGCTTCCGCCGGAGCTTGTCGAACACGTCGCCAAGTGCGTCCTCTCCACCATCGGCGTCGACGAGTACATGGACATGAGGGCCGTCTGCACCAGCTGGCGCTCTGCCATCCCCAAGCCATCTCCAACCGTAGCCTTTTTCTACTTCTACCATGATTATGGGAAAGTGGCCATCTACGCAGGCAGCGTTTATCTGCTCAATGATCAAGGTACTTTATGCAAGATCGTCCGGACTGGCGGCCAGTGGTACGAGGAAGCCAATAATAGCGACGCATATGCTGATATGCAGGATAGCTGTATTTATCTGGAGGAGTCTGCCGGAAAACTGATGCTTGTTAAAGTGGTAGCCGAAAACGATGAAGTTTTCTGTTTCGACCTCGAGCGGAAGCTGTTTGAACCAGTGAAAAAACATCGGCATCTATATCGCCTTTGCTAGGTTCAGGCGTTTTAGACATGAAGACAGAGCTTGATGGCGTGTATGTCAGGCTGAGCGATGGCAAGAAAAGTATCTTCTCCAGCCCGTAGACAGGTTTAGTTTGGTAGATTCAGTAGAGTAGTACTTTACTACTTTTACTTGCTTCATTCAGCTGCAACGCCTGCAACCTCTTAGGCTTCTTACCATCATGGATGCTGGAAAAATTATGTAAAATGGAATTGAATTATTTGGTCACCAGTTTTCTTTCTCACTCGACAGAATCTTGCCGTGTACCAAGTTGCCGCAGCTGTTGGCTGCTGATGCTATAAGTTGGCTAAGCTACGGCTGCTGGGGTGAATTTGAAGTGTTAGGCGTCGGTGCTTTCTTGGCTGACACGTGTTGCCTAAGCTTTGAGTTTTCTTCTTTTTTTTTTGAATTTTTCTACTGCTTATATTGGGTAAATACGTGGGGATGTATTGCACTAAGGTAGATCGGTTTCGCTACTAGAACTATTCTCTATTCTGGTCCCACTGCCGACTGCTTCTTCCTTTTTTTTTCTTTCTCTTCCTGTCGCACCTTCTCTCCCCAATCACTATCCTGTTTTCAATCCAGAAAGTACCCACCGTGCGGCGCTTTCTCATCTCCATCCCTGATGTACCGACACGTAGGTCTCCAGTCCCACCTCCGCCCCCCCCCGCGCGGTGGAAGCGCCTCTTTCACAAACCCTAGCTACCTCGATCTCCAACACGGCCTCAGCAGCAGTGGATGAAGGTGATGATGGCTAACCTGGTCAACAAGAGCCGTTGAGGCGGGCCGCCGGTGGTCGTCGAAAGAAGACGTGTTGCGGCTGTGTGATCCTTAGCGTGGTAAAGCCGAGGTTGTGCGTGAACACCGATGACCGTTTTCTCGGTGAGAACCGCCCATCGAACTGCAACGCTACTACGATTGTGCCCTAGCAGGTGACCCACGCCACCAAGGTCAGCGATCTTCCAGCCGATGTGCTGCCCCACGGCAGTGCGGAGGGCGACGAGCGCCGTCTGGCATGTTGGCCTCAGCACGTCCATGTCATGAGGACGGCGAGCATAACAATGATGTGGGATGGATGCACGTGCTCCTCTACCTACTGGTGGTTCTCTTCATGTGGTCTAGGGCTCTGCCACGGATTCCCGGCCTGCAACCGCTGGTGGAGAAGCTCGCATCCCTGTTGCACTGAGGCCTCGTGCTGATCTTCTCCGCCTTTCACTGTGCTGGCTTCGGCCAGGTCTTCCTTTACATTGCCTAGCCACTGCTCCCTTCTAGTCATTTCTATTTCACCCCTTCATCCATGTGTTCTAGTCTTTTGACTTGCTATGATCGGATGTGCCCTGATATTGGTTGTCTAATGGATCTGATGTTGCTTTTGTTGCATTGTTCATGTGATCATGCTTTCGAGAAGGAAAACTTCATCATCGTTGCAAGTAGGGCTGCAAATGAGTCGAGTTCAAGAGAGTTGGATTAGGCTCAGCTCAACTTATAGTAAAATTCGAGCAAGCTCAAACCAAGCTATGCTCAAGGTTGAGCTATAGAAAGTGGCTCGTGCTTAACTTGTAACGATCTAGTTTCGAGCTAAATAAGATGTTTTTTTATGATCCAAGACAAATTTTCAAATAAGGTAGGCCACAACACAACGTAAGAATCCATTATATAGTTCAACTTATTCTTTCTCAACTAAAGACCGATACTTAATAGCAGAAGACCATGGATGAACTAGCAAGAGAAGAAACTTCGGCGAAAATAACATGATATTTAACACATGCAAATTAGAGCCAAAATACCATGATATTTAACACATGGCTTACCACATACCATAATTGGTGATAAATTCTCTCTGCACTTAACTAAGCTTTCATGTTTTGTAGTAGGTGAAATGGAGAAAAATCATACACAATATATATGGTAAGAAATTCTTTTTTAACTATCTATATGGTAATAAATTATTCTATTTCTTTTTAATATATATCAAAATTCTGTAATATAATTATATGACACCGGGCTATCGAGCTAAATCGAGCGGGTCATTGTTGGCTCAAGATCAGTTCATTTCTCGATTGAGTTACATAAAGTTCATACTCAGCTCATTTCTTTTCGAGTCGATCTTGAGTCGAGCCAAAATACGATTCGATCTCAAGAAGTTCACGAGCATCTAGCTTTTCTTGCAGCCCTAGTTGTAAGCCACATCGAAGGCACCTCATGCAGCCTTTCAATGCGAAGAAACAGACACATCACACAGGAGGAGCTGACAGCGATTACATAATTAAGCTAGGGAACACTCTATGTTCAGCAACGAATTAATAGCCCCCACGCAAACAATGTCGGGCAGAGGACAACCCAGCAAAACTAGACATGCAGTCCTGTACCAATTCCATCACTATTTCCATTTTATTACAAAGAAGAAAGCGCTTCCAACTTCCCTCTTCAGCTTCATTACCCAGCATCATTCTCAGGAACACAGGCCCAACCTTGCTTTCCATGAAAAGCAATAGTAGCCACTAGCAGAAGGAGTTTTGCTCTCTTCCATAGCAGCTTTTGAAGTTTTTGCTTCTGTAAGTTAGACCAGAATGATATCTAATGATATGAGCTACAGCCTACAGTAAACATTATACTTGGAAGGTCTCTAGGATAAATTCCCCTGAAATAAGCATCATTTGTATCTTCCCACAAAACCCATATACAGAAACAATAAATCTAGGTTTAGCCACGAAACATTTAACCAATACCATACATGCAATACTTCCTCCGTGCCATAATATAATAAGATGTTATTACAGTCGATATGTGAGTAATAACATTTTATATTATTGGACTGAGGGAGTACTAAAATTGGCAATTACATCTCTTAGATAGAAAGCACACAAAACTACTCGCATGGTATATTTGTCCATACGACAAGTAAAGGAAATATGGTCAATACTTTCATCCGTACTATAAAACAAGCATGAGGCACTACGAGCCACCCTTATACGGAGCAAAATGTCTCTAGACATAAAGCTATTCCTAAAATCAAGCCACATAAATACCTTGACTTTCAATGGGCACTTTCAGGAACCAGGTGTCTTTAAAGGGGCAAGCTACTTGTGTAGCTTCAGGTGTAGAATCCATAGAATGTACACTAAATTATAAAGCCATGCCACGCATAATTGGAGCACAAAATTTATCAACGATCAAGAAATCCTCCCAGAATACCTCCCTTTCACCATTCCCAACTCTCCCTTTGCAAAAGAGAAGAAAATACTTGGGACCCAAATTGTTATCTAAGAAGCCATTTAACAGCAAAATCCAACCAACCAAATTAAATAAGCCTTTGTGTCCACGGCCGGGTATAACGAGGCAAAGATTGTTTGAGGGGAACAAATGTGAACTTAGAGATAAGCTTGGCTTGATCAGTGTCCCCTTCAAATTTAGTCACTGTTTACTTCACGGCCAAGCGAATCCATGTAAGAAAATGCGAGTACTGTACTGTCAGAAAGAAAACTATTAATTCGATTAAGAAGCAGAACTACCGATTTCCAGTAATAAGAACAGATCAGTTCACGAAAAACACAGGACCAGACAGAGGTGGAGTCTGGGTGAACTCAAAAATCTACACTTAGACAACTCAACGGAAACAGCACCAGATGCATTACAAAAAGCTACTACAACTAGGGCACATCATGTCACAACGACAGCAGAGGAGACAAAACAGATAGAATGCCCAATAATTCTTCAGGTGCAAATGCACTGGTTTGAAGCATGTCGCCAGTCAATGGGTTGAGGAGACGAACGGCATGCGGGCGCTTCCTGTCCCGGAGAAAGAGGAGACCGTCGGCTGCACGTATGAGAATGTAGTCACGGAGCGCCGGGAGGCGCAGGCGGCGGAAGCGCCTTGAGGAGAGGTTGAAGAGGAGGGGCCGGCCTTCGTCGTCTTCTTCTCCATCAACCACGACCCACTGCCGTGGCCGGAAACGGAGATCCGTGACCGCGGCGTGAGGAGATGGCTTGGCGACGGCAGAGCGCCAGTTTTGGCAGATGGCCCTCATGGCCATGTACTCGTCGACGCCGCTGGTGGAGAGGGCGCAGTCGGCGATGAGCCGGACGAGGTCCGGCGGAAGCGACGCCCATTCCGCCGTCATGGGAGTCGCGCTCCTCCTCCCTGGCCGCATCACCGATGCCGTCGTCCTCGACAAAGACCTCGAGCACGCCGCCAGATCCCACCACGTCGCCATGTGGTGGCCACGGATGGATCTCCACGAGTTGCCAATGGCGGCGATGGAGCGTTGGAGTTAGGACGATTTGGGGATGTGGGGCTATAGGTGGTGCGCTTGGGCTTGGGCCGGGCACGATCCTTGCAGGCCATATGACTCGTTACAGATTGTTTTTTTTTCTGAGACTACAAACAGAATGGGGTTCGACTAAAAAAATAATACAGAATGGGAATTATAAAGTCCATCAGGTTCCAATTTGGATGATATGCTCTTATCATTTGGAATTAAGAAGGTGTTTGAGTCATGAGAAGCAACACAATCGTAAATGTAATGAGGAGTACAATGTTATTGTAAACTTAATCGGACAAAACTCAAAATTGTTTGGTTGCAATTATAACGTGAACCAATTCCAAAGGAGCGACGACAGCAGTGTACCTTGCCTCTGTGGGCTCCAAGAGGAGAGAGTCGGGCTGGCGAATACGGCCCTTGGCGTCGACTAACAATCATAGAGCCTTGCTTGCACAGGCTCCGAGGGTGGGGCAGCAAGGACGCCAGACTTGTCATAGGCTCCTGCTAGTATATATTTGTGGTGTTCTGCTTGTATGGGATCCTCCCGGTGATAGGGAACGAGTCATGAAAATCAAAAAAATTCCTACGAAACACCCAAGATTCAATATAGGAGATGCATAACAACGGGAGAGGAGTGTGTCTACATACCCTTGTAGACCGAAAGCGGAGGCGTATATAACATGGTTGATGTAGTTGTACTCTGCGCGATCCAATCATGATCCAAACTGATCTAGCGTCGAACGGATGGCATCTCCGAGTTTAGCACACGTATGGCCCGGTGACATCTCTGTTGGGGAACGTTGCATGGAAAAAAAAAAAATTTCTACGCACACGCAATGATCTATCTATGGAGATGCATAGCAACGAGGGGGGAGAGTGTGTCTACGCACCCTCGTAGACCGCAAGCGGAAGCGTTTCACAATGCGGTTGATATAGTCGAACTTTCTCCATGCTCCAACTGATCTAGTACCGAACGCACGGCACCTCCGCGTTCTGCACACGTTCAGCTCGGTGACGTCCTCCGTCTTCTTGATCCAGCAAGACGGCGAGGTAGTAGATGAGTTCCGACAGCACGACGGCGTGGTGACGGTGATGGTGATGTGATCTCCGCAGGGCTTCGCCTAAGCACTACGAATATATGACCGAGGGAGTAAACGGCGGATGGGGGCGCCGCATACGGCTAAGACAATGTTGTGTTCTTGTGTGGCGCCCCCTCCCCACGTATATATAGGTGGGAGGGGAGAGGGAGGCAGCCAGGGCGCGCCCCTAGGGGCTGGCCGCCAGCCCTAGGGCTCCTGCCCTCCTGCGCCCCCCCCTTTCCTTGTATGAACAAGGGGGAAAGGAAAGAGGGAGGAGAGGAAAGGAAGAGGGAGTCCAACTGAAGAGGGAGTCCAACTCCACACTTTCCTTTCCCTCCCCATAGGGCTGGCCCCATAGAGGGCGCACCAGCCCCTTGTGGGCTGGTGTGTTCCCTCACTTGGCCCATAAGGCCCATATCTTTGCCGGGGGTGCCCGAAACTCCTTTCCGGTGACCAATAAGTACCCAGTACCCTCCGAAACACTTCCGGTGTCCGAATACTATCGTCCTATATATCAATCTTTACCTCTCGACCATTTCGAGACTCCTCGTCATGTCCGTGATCTCATCCGGGACTCCGAACGACATTCGGTCACCAAATCATATAACTCATATAACACCATATCGTCAACGAACGTTAAGCGTGCGGACCCTACGGGTTCGAGAACTATGTATACATGACCGAGACACCTCTCCGGTCAATAACCTATAACAGAACCTGGATGCCCATATTGGCTCCTACATATTCTACAAAGATCTTTATCGGTCGAACCGTTATGACAACATACGTAATTCACTTTGTCCATCGGTATGTTACTTGCACGAGATTCGATCGTCGGTATCTCTAGACCTAGTTCAATCTAGTTACCGGCAAGTCTCTTTACTCGTTCTGTAATACATCACCTCGTGACTAACTCCTTAGTCATTTGCTTGCAAGCTTATGATGTGTATTACCGAGAGGGCCCCGAGATACCTCTCCGATACTCGGAGTGACAAATCCTAATCTCGATCTATGCCAACTCAATAGACACCTTCGGAGATACCTGTAGAGCATCTTTATGATCACCCAGTTACGTTGTGACGTTTGATAGCACACAAAGTATTCCTCCGGTATCCGGGAGTTGCATAATCTCATAGTCGAAGGAATATGTATTTGACATAAGAAAGCAATAGCAATAAAACTGAACGATCATTATGCTAAGCTAACGGATGGATCTTGTCCATCACATCTTTCTCCTAGTGATGTGATCCCGTTATCAAATGACAACACATGTCCATGGTTAGGAAATCTTAACCATCTTTGATCAACGAGGTAGTCTAGTAGAGGCATACTAGGGACACGGTGTTTGTTTATGTATTCACACATGTATTTAAGTTTCCAATCAATACAATTCTAGCATGAATAATAAACCTTTATCATGAATAAGGAAATATAAAATAACAACTTTACTATTGCCTCTAGGGCATATTTCCTTCAGTCTCCCACTTGCACTATGGTCAATAATCTAGTTTACATTGTGATGAATCTAACACCCATGGAGTCTTGGTGCTAATCATGTTTTGCTCGCGGAAGAGGCTTAGTCAACGGGTCTGCTACATTTAGATCCGTATGTATCTTGCAAATTTCTATGTCTCCATCCATGACTTTTTCACGAATGGAGTTGAAGCGTCTCTTGATGTGTTCGGTTCTCTTGTGAAATCTGGATTCCTTTGCCAAGGCAATTGCTCCAGTATTGTCACAAAAGATTTTCATTGGACCCGATGCACTAGGTATTACACCTAGATCGGATATGAACTCCTTCATCCAGACTCCTTCATTTGCTGCTTCCGAAGCAGCTATGTACTCCGCTTCACACGTAGATCCCGCCACGACGCTCTGCTTGGAATTGCACCAACTGACAGCTCCACCATTCAATATAAATACGTATTCGGTTTGTGACTTAGAGTCATCCGGATCAGTGTCAAAGCTAGCATCGACGTAACCATTTATGACGAGCTCTTTGTCACCTCCATAAACGAGAAACATATCCTTAGTCCTTTTCAGGTACTTCAGGATGTTCTTGACCGCTGTCCAGTGATCCACTCCTGGATTACTTTGGTACCTCCTTGCCAAACTTATGGCAAGGCACACATTAGGTCTGATACACAACATAGCATACATGATAGAAACTATGGCTGAGGCATAGGGAATGACTTTCATTTTCTCTCTATCTTCTGCAGTAGTCGGGCTTTGCGTCTGACTCAACTTCACACCTTGTAACATAGGCAAGAACCCTTTCTTTGACTGATCCATTTTGAACTTCTTCAAAACTTTGTCAAGGTATGTGCTTTGTGAAAGTCCTATTAAGCGTTTTGATCTATCTCTATAGATCTTGATGCCTAATATATAAGCAGCTTGACCGAGGTCTTTCATTAAAAAACTCTTATTCAAGTATCCTTTTATGCGATCCAGAAATTCTATATCATTTCCAATCAACAATATGTTATCGACATATAATATCAGAAATGCTACAGAGCTCCCACTCACTTTCTTGTAAATACAGGCTTCACCGAAAGTCTGTATAAAACCATATGCTTTGATCACCTCATCAAAGCGTATATTCCAACTCCGAGATACTTGCACCAGTCCATAGATGGATCGCTGGAGCTTGCACACTTTGTTAGCACCTTTAGGATCGACAAAACCTTTTGGTTGCATCATATACAACTCTTCTTTAAGAAATCCATTAAGGAAAGCAGTTTTGACGTCCATTTGCCAGATTTCATAATCATAAAATGCGGTAATTGCTAACATGATTCGGACGGACTTAAGCATTGCTACGGGTGAGAAAGTCTCATCGTAGTCAACCCCTTGAACTTGTCGGAAACCTTTTGCGACAAGTCGAGCTTCGTAGACAGTAACATTACCATCAGCGTCAGTCTTCTTCTTGAAGATCCATTTATTCTCTATGGCTTGTCCATCATCGGGCAAGTCCACCAAAGTCCACACTTTGTTCTCATACATGGATCCTATCTCAGATTTCATGGCCTCAAGCCATTTGTCTGAATCTGGGCTCATCATAGCTTCTACATAGTTCGTAGGTTCGCCTTGGTCTAGTAACATGACTTCCAGGACAGGATTACCGTACCACTCTGGTGCGGATCGTGCTCTGGTTGACCTACGAGGTTCAGTAGTAACTTGATCTGAAGTTTCATGATCATTATCATTAGCTTCCTCTCTAGTTGGTGTAGGCATCACGGGAACGGTTTTCTGTGATGTGCTACTTTCCAATTCGAGAGAAGGTACAATTACCTCATCAAGTTCTACTTTCCTCCCACTCACTTCTTTCGAGAGAAACTCCTTCTCTAGAAAGAACCCATTCTTAGCAACAAAGATCTTGCCTTCGGATCTGTGGTAGAAGGTGTACCCAATTGTTTCCTTAGGGTATCTTATGAAGACGCACTTCTCCGATTTAGGTTCAAGCTTATCAGGCTGAAGCCTTTTGACATAAGCGTCGCATCCCCAAACTTTAAGAAACGACAGCTTAGGTTTCTTGCCAAACCACAATTCATACGGTGTCGTCTCAACGGATTTAGACGGTGCCCTATTTAACGTGAATGCAGCTGTCTCTAATGCATAACCCCAAAACGATAGTAGTAAATCAGTAAGAGACATCATAGAACGCACCATATCTAATAAAGTGCGGTTACGACGTTCGGACACACCATTACGCTGTGTTGTTCCAGGTGACGTGAGTTGTGAAACTATTCCACATTGTTTTAAATGAAGGCCAAACTCATAACTCAAATATTCGCCTCCGCGATCAGATCGTAGAAACTTTATTTTCTTGTTACGATGATTCTCCACTTCACTCTGAAATTCTTTGAACTTTTCAAATGTTTCAGACTTGTGTTTCATTAAGTAGATATACCCATATCTGCTCAAATCATCTGTGAAGTTCAGAAAATAACGATACCCGCCGCGTGCTTCAATACTCATCAGACTGCATACATTGGTATGTATTATTTCCAATAAGTCATTAGCTCGGTCCATTGTTCCAGAGAACAGAGTTTTAGTCATCTTGCCCATTAGGCATGGTTCGCAAGTATCAAATGATTCATAATCAAGTGATTCCAAAAGCCCATATGCATGGAGTTTCTTCATGCGCTTTATACCAATATGACCTAAACGGCAGTGCCACAAATATGTTGCATTATCATTATCAACTTTGTATCTTTTGGCATCAATATTATGAATATGTGTATCACTACAATCGTGATTCAACAAGAATAGACCACTCTTCAGGGGTGCACGACCATAAAATATATTATTCATATAAATAGAACATCCATTATTCTCTGATTAAATGAATAACCGTCTCGCAATAAACAAGATCCAGATATAATGTTCATGCTCAACACAGGCACCAAATAACAATTGTTCAGGTTTAAAACTAATCCCGAAGGTAGATGTAGAGGTAGCGTGCCGACGGCGATCACATCGACCTTGGAACCAATCCCGATGCGCATCGTCACCTCGTCCTTAGCCAATCTTCGTTTATTCCGTAGCTCCTGTTCCGAGTTACAAATATGAGCAACCGAACCAGTATCAAATACCCAGGCGCTGCTACGAGCATTAGTAAGGTACACATCAATAACATGTATATCAAATATACCTTTGTTCACTTTGTCATCCTTCTTATCGGCCAAATACTTGGGGTAGTTCTGCTTCCACTGACCACTCCCTTTGCAGTAGAAGCACTCAGTTTTAGTCTTGGGTCCAGCTTTGGGCTTCTTCCCGGGAGTGGCAACTTGCTTGCCATTCTTCTTGAAGTTCCCTTTCTTTCCCTTGCCCTTTTTCTTGAAACTAGTGGTCTGGTTTACCATCAACACTTGATGCTCCTTCTTGATTTCTACCTCCGCGGCCTTAAGCATTGCGAAGAGCTCGGGAATAGTTTTGTTCATCCCTTGCATATTATAGTTCATCACGATGCCTTTGTAGCTAGGTGGCAGTGATTGAAGAACTCTATCAATAACACAATCAACTGGAAGATTAACTCCCAGCTGAGTTAAGTGATTATAATACCCAGACATTTTGAGTATGTGTTCACTGACAGAACTGTTCTCCTCCATCTTGCAGCTATAGAACTTGTTGGAGACTTCATATCTCTCAACCCGAGCATTTGCTTGAAATACTAACTTCAACTCTTGGAACATCTCATATGCTCCATGACGTTCAAAACGTCTTTGAAGTCCCGGTTCTAAGGCGTAAAGCATGGCACACTGAACTATTGAGTAGTCATCAGATGGAGCTTGCCAGACGTTCATAACATCAGCTTCAGCTCCTACAGCAGGCCTTTCACCTAGCGGTGCATCAAGGACATAATTCTTCTGTGCAGCAATGAGGATAATCCTCAAGTTACAGACCCAGTCCGTGTAGTTGCTACCATCATCTTTCAACTTAGCTTTCTCTAGGAACGCATTAAAATTCAGGGGAACGGTAGCTCGGGCCATTGATCTACAACATAGATATGCAAAACTATAAGACTAAGTTCATGATAAATTAAGTTCAATTAATCAAATTACTAATGAACTCCCACTTAAATAGACATCCCTCAAGTCATCTAAGTGATACGTGATCCAAATCAACTAACCCATGTCCGATCATCACGTGACATGGGGTAGTCATCAATGGTGAACATCTCTATGTTGATCATATCTACTATATGACTCACGTTTGACCTTTCGGTCTCCAGTGTTCCGAGACCATGTCTGTACATGCTAGGCTCGTCAAGTTTAACCCAAGTATCCTGCATGTGCAAAACTGTCTTACACATGTTGTATGTGAACATAGAGTCTATCACACCCGATCATCACGTGGTGCTCTGAAACGACAAACTTTGGCAACAGTGCATACTCGGGGAGAACACTTTTATCTTGAAATTTACTGAAGGGATCATCTTATAATGCTACCATCGTTCTAAGCAAAATAAGATGCATAAAAGATAAACATCACATGCAATCAAAATATGTGACATGATATGGCCATCATCATCTTGTGCTTTTGATCTCCATCTTCAAAGCATCGTCATGATCTCCATCGTCACCGGCTCGACACCTTGAACTCCATCGTAGTGTCGTGGTTGTCTCGCCAACTATTGCTTCTACAACTATTGCTAATGCATAGCGATAAAGTAAAGCAATTACATGGCGTTTGCATTTCATACAATAAAGAGACAACCATAAGGCTCCTGCCGGTTGAAAATAATTTACGAAACATGATCATCTCATACAATAGCGTATATCACATCATGTCTTGACCATATCACATCACAACATGCCCTGTAAAAACAAGTTAGACGTCCTCTACTTTGTCGTTGCAAGTTTTACGTGGCTACTACAGGCTTCTAGCAAGAACCATTCTTACCTACGCCAAAACCACAACGGTGTTTCATCAAGTTTGCTGTTTTAACCTTCTTCAAGGACCGGCCGTAGCCAAATTCGATTCAACAAAAGTAGGAGAAACAGACACCCGCCAGCCACCTTTATGCAAAACTAGTTGCATGTCAGTCGGTGGAACCGGTTTCATGTGCGTGGACATGTAAGGTTGGTCCGGGCCGCTTCATCCCACAATACCGCTGAATCAAAATAACACGTTGGTGGTAAGCAGTATGACTATCACCGTGCACAAATCTTTGTGTTCTACTCGTGCATATCATCTACGCACAGACCTGGCTCGGATGCCACTGTTGTGGAAAGTTGCATGGAAAAAAAAAATTCTACGCACACGCAATGATCTATCCATGGAGATGCATAGCAACGAGGGGGGAGAGTGTGTCTACGTACCCTCGTAGACCGTAAGCGGAAGCGTTTCACAACGCGGTTGATATAGTCGAACTTTCTTCGTGCTCCAACTGATCTAGTACCGAATGTACGGCACCTCCGCGTTCTTCACACGTTCAGCTCGTTGATGTCCTCCGCCTTCTTGATCCAGCAAGACGGCGAGGTAGTAGATGAGTTCCGGCAGCACAACGGCATGGTGACGGTGATGGTGATGTGATCTCCGCAGGGCTTCACCTAAGCACTGCGAATATATGACCGAGGGAGTAAACGGTGGACGAGGGCACCGCAAACGGCTAAGACAATGTTGTGTTCTTGTGTGGCGCCCCCTCTCCATGTATATATAGGTGGGAGGGGAGAGGGAGGCAGCCAGGGCGCACCCCTAGGGGCTGGCCGCCGGCCCTAGGGCTCCTGCCCTCCTGCGCCCCCCCTTTCCTTGTATGAACAAGGGGAAAGGAAAGAGGGGGGAGAGGGAAGGAAGAGGGAGTCCACAACTCCACACTTTCCTTTCCTCCTCCCCTTTCCTTTCCCTCCCCATAGGGCCGGTGCCATAGAGGGCGCACCATGTGTTCCCTCACTTCGCCCATATGGCCCATATCTTTGCCGGGGGTGCCCGAAACTCCTTTCCGGTGACCCGATAAGTACCCGGTACCCTCCGAAACACTTCCGGTGTCCGAATACTATCATCCTATATATCAATCTTTACCTCTCGACCATTTCGAGACTCCTCGTCATGTTCGTGATATCATCCGGGACTCTGAACAACATTCAGTCACCAATTCATATAACTCATATAACACCATATCGTCAACGAACGTTAAGCGTGCGGACCCTATGGGTTCGAGAACTATGTAGACATGACCGAGACACCTCTCCGGTCAATAACCAATAGAGGAACCTGATTCCCATATTGGCTCCTACATATTCTACGAAGATCTTTATCGGTCGAACTGTTATGACAACATACGTAATTCCCTTTGTCCATCGGTATGTTATTTGCCCGAGATTCGATCGTTGGTATCTCTTTACCTAGTTCAATCTTGTTACCGGCAAGTCTCTTTACTCGTTCCATAATACATCACCTCGTGACTAACTCGTTAGTCATTTGCTTGCAAGCTTATGATATGTATTACCGAGAGGGCCCAGAGATACCTCTCCGATACTCGGAGTGACAAATCCTAATCTCGATCTATGCCAACTCGACAGACACCTTCGGAGATACCTGTAGAGCATCTTTATGATCACCCAGTTATGTTGTGACGTTTGATAGCGCACAAGTTATTCCTCCGGTATCCGGGAGTTGCATAATCTCATAGTCGAAGGAATATGTATTAGACATATGAAAGCAATAGCAATGAAACTGAACGATCATTATGCTAAGCTAACGGATGGGTCTTGTCCATCACATCATTCTCCTAATGATGTGATCCCGTTATCAAATGACAACACATGTCCATGGTTAGGAAACCTTAACCATCTTTGATCAACGAGCTAGTCTAGTAGAGGCATACTATGGACACGGTGTTTGTTTATGTATTCACACATGTATTTAAGTTTCCGATCAATAAAATTCTAGCATGAATAATAAACCTTTATCATGAATAAAGAAATATAAAATAACAACTTTATTATTGCCTCTAGGGCATATTTCCTTCAATCTCCTCCTCCTTGATCCAGCAAGAGAATGGGGAGAAGTAGATGGGATCTCAACCAGCACAACGGCATGGTGGAGATGGTGGTGGTGGTGCTCCGGCAGGGCTTCGCCAAGCAGTGACGGGAGGAGATGTGGTGGTAGGAAGGGAGAGGGGCTGCGCCAGGGTTTATGGTTCGGCTCCCCTCCTCTCCCTCCACTATATATAGGGGTAAGGGCAGGGAGGGGCGCAACCCTAACCCCTCCTCCAAGGAGGGGTGCGGCCAGGGAGGGAACAGTCCCTCTCCCGCATGATAGATGGGATTCCTCCCTTCCCCTTCAGGGACTCTTTCCCCCAAGCCACATGGACTCTCTGGGGCTGTTGCACCTTCCCATCTAGGCTAGGGCGCCCTCCCTCTACCCATGGTGGCCCCGGGGGGTGGTGGGACGCACTGGTGGTCCCCCAGAACCCTTCGGTGGCCCCAGTACGATGTCGATATTCCCCGAACTTTTCCAGTACCCTAAAAATTACTTCCTATATATCAATCTTTACCTCCGGACCATTCCGGAACACCTCGCGACGTCCAGGATCTCATCCGGGACTCCGAACAGCCTTCGGTCACCATTGTACATATCCCAATATTACTCTAGCGTCAACGGACGTTAAGCTTACGACCCTACGGGTTCGAGAATCATGCAGACATGACTGAGACTCCTCTCTGATCAATAACCAATAGCGAGACCTGGATGCCCATATTGGTTCCCACATATTCAACGAAGATCTTTATCAGTTGAACCATGATTTCGAGGATTCGGTTAATCCCTATGCAATTCCCTTTGTCCGACGATATATTACTTGCCCGAGATTCGATCGTCGGTATGTTATACGGAGTGACAAATCCCAGTCTTGATCCATGCAACCCAACAGAGACCATCGGAGATACCTATAGAGCACCTTTATGATCACCCAGTTATGAAGTGACGTTTGATAGCACACAAGGCATTCCTCCGGTATCCGGGAGTAACATGATCTCATGGTCGAAGGAACAGATACTTGACGTGAAGAAAGCTATAGCAAATAAACTTAGTGATACGATCTAATGCTAAGCTTATGGTTGGGTCTTGTCCATCACATCATTCTCCTAATGATGTGATCCCGTTATCAAATGACAATGCATGTATATGGTTAGGAAACCATAACCATCTTTGATCAACGAGCTAGTCTAGTAGAGGCTTACTAGGGACATGGTGTAGTTTATGTATTCACACATGTATTTAAGTTTCCAGTCAATGCAATTCTAGCATGAATAATAAACATTTATCATGAACGGGAAATATGATAATAACCAATTTATTATTGACTCTAGGGCATATTTCCAACAGTCTCCCACTTGCACTAGAGTCAATAATCTAGTTTACATAGTTGAATCTCACACCCATTGAGTCTTGGTGCTGATCATGTTTTGCTCGTGGAAGAGGATTAGTCAACGGGTCTGCAACATTTAGGTTTGTATGTACTTTGCAAAGTTCTATGTCTCCATCCTTAATGTAATAACGAATGGAGTTGAAGCAGCATTTGATGTGCTTGGTCTTGTTGTGAAACCTGGGCTCTTTGGCAATGGCAATTGCACTAGTGTCGTCACAAAAAAAGTCATTGGATCCGATTCACTAGGTACAACTCCTAGATCGGATATGAACTCCTTCATCCAGACTCCTTCTTACGCTTCTTCTGAAGCAACTATATATTCCGCTTCACATGTAGATTCCGCTACAAGGCTTTGCTTGGAACTGCGCCAACTGACTGCTCCATCATTCAAAATAAATACGTATATGGTTTGTGACTTCGAGTCATCCGGATCAGTGTGGAAGCTAGCATCGATATAACCCTTTACGACGAGCTCTTCGTCACCTACATAAACGAGAAACATGTCCTTAGTCCTCTTTAGGTACTTAAGGATATTCTTGACCACTATCCAGTCATCCACTCCTTGATTACTTTTTTACCTCCCTGCCAGACTTCTGGCAAGGCACATATCAGGTCTGGTACACAACATGGTATACATTATAGAGCCTATGGCTGAGGCATAGTGGATAACTTTCATCCTTTATCTTTCTTCTATCATGGTCGGGCTTTGACTTGAAAGTGCAACTAATCCCCGGGTGGTTTTGGTAATTCATAACAACATATAGCTCATTGAACTAATATCCATTCAAGTTAAATATTTCAGAAAGTTCAATGATTGGCATGGCATGGACTAGAGATGTGGACCCCTCAAAATGCTAAGGACACATATTGGCAAAAGCTCAAGACTCTTCATTTATATTTTAGTGATCCAAGATCAATTGAGTCCATAATTAAGCCAATACTATTAAAAGGGGATGAGGTGTTGCTTAATGGTCTACTTGCTCAAAATGCTTAGTGATATTGCTCCAAAGCCCTCAATCACTTTCTCATTTCCAAATATGTCCAAAATTCAAAGTCAAACTCAGCCCCACCAAAATGATCTATCCGGCGCCACCGAGTTCATTTGACATAGCCACTGCCAGAAACCCTAACTCCTCGGTCACACCGATACGGATCTCGGTCTCACCGAGATGGCCCTGCAAACTCTCTGTTGCCTGTTGCAATTATTTTGGTCTCACCGAAATGTGCAATCGGTCCCACCGAGTTTGCTTGACCAACTCTCTGTTTGCTCTTTGCTGAAATTGGTCTCACTGAGCTCAAGCAATCGGCTTCATCGAGATGAAGTTTTGCCCTAGCCCTAGCACATTGGTCCCACCGAGTTGTTCCAGTCGGTCCCACCAAGATTCCTAATGTTCACATTTTAAACTAAATCGGTCTCACCAAGTTCTTCTATTCGGTCTGACTGAGTTGGGTCAAAGGTGTGTAACGGTTGGATTTTGTGTGGAGGCTATATATACCCCTCCACCCCCTTCTCCATATGAAAGAGAGCCATCATAACGTGCCTACACTTCCAGCCTACATTTTCTGAGAGAGAACCACCTACTCATGTGTTGAGATCAAGACATTCCAATCCAACCACAAGAATCTTGATTTCTAGCCTTCCCCAAGTTGCTTTCCACTCAAATCATCTTTCCACCATATCCAAATCTGTGAGAGAGAGTTGAGTTTTGGGGAGACTATCATTTGAAGCACAAGAGCAAGGAGTTCATCATCAACACAACATCTATTACCTTTTGGAGAGTGGTGTCTCCTAGATTGGTTAGGTGTCGCTTGGGAGCATCCAACAAGATTGTGGAGTTGAACCAAGAAGTTTGTAAGGGCAAGGTGATCGCCTACTTCTTGAAGATCTACCCGAGTGAGGAAAGTCCTTCGTGGGCGATGGCCATAGTGGGATAGACAAGGTTGCTTCTTCGTGGACCCTTTGTGGGTGGAGCCCTCCGTGGACTCGCGCAACCGTTACCCTTCGTGGTTGAAGTCTCCATCAACGTGGATTTACAATAGCACCACCTATTGGAACCACGCCAAAAATCTCCGTGCCATCATTGCGTTTGCACTCTCCTAACCCTTCCCTTTACCTTCATATGCAATGTTTTACTTTTCGCTGCTACACTCTTAGAATTGCATGTGTAGGTTGACTGCTTGACTTGTGCAAAATTGCTAAAATCTGCCCACAACTAAAATTGGGAAAGGTTAGATTTTTATTTGGTCAAGTAGTCTAATCACCCCCCTCTAGACCTACGTTCGATCCTACAAGTGGTATCAGAGCTTTGGTCTCCATTTTCCTTGATTTCCATAGCTTTGGTGATCATAGCCTTGGTTTCACAACCTAGGAGATTATGGCGTCTAGCGAGGGAAATTATCACCGTAGAGGTCCTTACTTTGATGGTACAAATTTTGCTAGTTGGAAGCATAAGATGAAAATGCATATTCTTGGTCATAAGCCTACCGTTTGGGCTATTGTGCGCATTGGCTTGCAAGGTGATTTCTTCGAGGATGGAAAACAACCGGATCGTGAAGCATCCGCGGAAGAAATGAAGATGTTGCAATACAATGCTCAAGCTTGCGATATTCTCTTCAACGAATTGTGCCCCGAAGAATTCAACAAAATCAGCCGCCTTGAGAATGCAAAGGAAATTTGGGATACTTTGGTTGATATGCACGAAGGTACCGAGTCCGTCAAGGAATCCAAATTGGATGTGCTTCAAAGTCAACTTGACAAGTTCAAGATGAAGGATGGTGAAGGAGTTGCTGAGATGTACTCTAGGCTTGCTCTCATCACAAATGAGATTGCCGGCTTAGGAAGCGAAGAGATGACTGACAAATTCATCATCAAGAAGATCCTAAGAGCCTTGGATAGAAAATATGATACCGTGTGCACCTTGATCCAAATGATGCCCAACTACAAAGATCTCAATCCCATGGAAGTCATTGGTAGAATTGTTGCTCATGAGATGTCACTCAAGGATAAGGAAGAGCTCCACAACAAGTCTAGTGGTGCTTATAAAGCTTCAAGTGATGCTCCTACAACATCAAGTGAGAAACAAGTCTTCAATGAAGAATTGAGCTTAATGGTACAAAAGATCTTCTAGTCGTGATCGTAATTGCTACAATTGTGGAAGACCCGGACACTACTCGAATGAGTGTACGGCTCCCTACAAGAAAAGAGAAGATTCCCCTAAGAGGAGAAGTAAAAGAGATGAATCACCACCAAGAGAGAGAAGGAGTAGAGATGATCATTATGAACGAAGACCCTCTCGTAGAAGTAAGGATTCGGAAAGGAAGGACAAGTCATCAAAGAGCTACACAAGACGAAGACATCAAGCTCACGTTGGTGAATGGGTATCCGGTTCCGACTCCGACAACTACTCCGAGAGAAGTTATCACTCCGACTCCGAATATACTCAAGATGAAGGTGTTGCTGGACTTGCACTTGTGTCATCAAACTCCTATGACATATTTGACTCACCAAATGAAGGAATTGGAAGATGCTTCATGGCTAAAGGCCCTAAGGTATCACACCCCGAGTATGTTGATTTCAATAGTGATGAAGATGATTTGCTAGGTGATGATGATTTACTTGTTGACAACACTAGTGATGAAAACTATGATGAAGTTGCTAGTATTCATGCTAATCAAGATGAAACGAATGACAATGATAAGAAGGAGATTGAGCGTCTAACTAAAGAACTAAACACTCTTAAGTTAGCTCATGAAACAACTCTAGAGGATCATAGAGAGCTCCTAAAGACTCATGAGAAGCTACGCTTCGAGAAGCTAAATTTAGAGCAAGAGCATGAGTTCTTAAAAGCTATCAATGATGATCTTCGAAAGAAGAGTTCTTCTTATCTTGCCAAACGTCTTCTCTTGTCTACTTATATGCCACAAGTAAAATCTAGCAATAAGAACAAGAAGGATTCTTCCTCTAGTAGTAACAATAATCATGTTAAATCCAATATTGTTGCTTTTAGTAGTTCTCTTGATTCCACTAATGATTCTCTTAGCCAAGTTACACTTGAGCAAGAAAATAGCTTATTGAAGGGAATTATAGAGAAAGGTGTTTACAAGAGCCTTGACGGAAGTAAGCAATTTGAGGAAATTGTACGCAAGCAAGGAGGGCACCGAAAGAATCAAGGTGTTGGTTTTGAATGAAAGTTCAATGCCAATGGATTTGAGTGGGAAGAAGATCAATACCCCAAGACGAAGTTTGTTACTCAACAAGAGAAGTATGACCCCACTTCTTTCAAGGGAACACAAGCTCGAGATTATCTTCCACCACAAGACCACAAGCTAAAAGGCAAGGACAAGCTTCAAGAAGAGATTGATTCATTTGAAGAAGCTCCTAAGGCCATGGTCAAGTGGGTTCCCAAGACTACATCAAGTTCTACTTCATCAAGAATGACTACAACTCCAAGGATTCCCATCAAGTTGATGTGGATCCCAAAGAAGAAGAACTAGAGAGTTCTTGAGGGTAACCTCGCCAACATACTTCACTCATATTCATTTTGGCAAGGACAAGCGCAATCAATTTCCATATCTTGCACTAGGTCATGGAGTCACAAACCCTCTTGTTGGTAAGACAAGGGACAAGGTAACCTAATGCTTTCTTGGACATCATGATATGTGTGTTTCACTCTATGTCTATGGATATTCTTGTATGTTCCTTGTGGGACTAACCCGTGTAGGTATTGAAAGTGCAACACTCCAATGGATTGCTCCAAACGATCTACATCAACATTGAGCATCCACATCTTCAACACCTACATGAAGTCATCATCGACAAAACCCAAGGTTAGTTCATCCCTCTAAGGGGGGATATCACATCTAGGGGGAGCTTCGCTCTAAAAATTGAGCAAAAGCAACTCTAATGATGTGAACACAACAATGCTTTATGTAAAGTGGTAACCCCGCTTGTGCTTAAACGATGAGTATGACCTATGATCAAATGTTCTCATTTGACTCCTAAGTCAATATACTCATATGTAGATGACCTAGTCATCGCCAATTGCTTGATTGATGCTAGAGTGTATGTGCATGCTTTCCCACATGTTTTATTTGCTATCTTATTGTGTGAGCATGTTAGTTGCATAATTTTCTCCATTCGAGGACATCCATTTGTTGCATTGATTGTTTGGTTTTTCTTTTTGCCAAATGGATGGACAAGAATGCCTAAGTACTCCCTCTAGCTATCTATGCTTTTTCTCGTCTCAAACTCTATTCATGCTACATCACAAAGTTTTAACAAGTCACTTTCGGACCCTCCGGGTGAGGAGCACGTGGAGCCACCGATCTGTCAATGGCTTAACTTCCAAAACCTCTTAATGATTTTTGGTCAGACCAACTTATCCAATTCGGTCTCACCGAGATCAGTAAGTTGATCTAGGTTTTCATCTCGGTGCCACCGATTAGAACTATTCGGTCACACCGAGTTGCAGCAACTGCTAGCAGTTTTGCATCTCGGTACCACCGAGTCGTTTCACTTGGCGCCACCGAGAGCGCCTGGGTATATATTCCTCGCATACCCGTACGGTTGAAAATCATTTCAAACCGCACAAGCTCACGCCCCAGCACTGCCGCCCTTGGTCTCCGGATCATCGCCGTCGTCGCTAGTGACCCTCCGCCGCTGGTTTCCACCGCCGTCAACGGAATCCTCACCATCGTTGCTGCTGTAGCAAATCCGTCGCCAAGTTAGGGTACGGATTTGACCCTTTGTGCTTTCCATTGCTCCGATTCTTGCACAAAGTATAATGCCTTTGTTCTTCCCACGTATGAGATCAATCTATCCACCAAACAAATTCCTTAGAATAGATTTGATGCAAAAACATAGGGTTAGGTTTCTGCCGAACCCATCTTGGACCGACCGATCTGAGAATTTCGGTCACACTGATTGGCCCTAGCCATTGCACAAGTACAACTCGGTCTGACCGAAGTGTACTGATCGGTGAGACCGAAATCACTTTCTTTGTGAAACCCTAGCATCTCAGAGTCACCAAACTGCATCTCGGTTTGACCGAAACTGCATGTTTAGACTCTATTAGTGCTTCGGTGTCACCAAGTTTGTCAAATAGGTAGCTCCGAAATGCTTTCTGCAGAAAACTAAAGTTAAGTTTTTGTCTCATTTTTTTTTGCAAAACAAGCTGTACTTTGTGATGCTCATCTACTCTATCCACACCCAACTATTCACAGGGATAGTTGCAGCTATTTCAGAGGGTAGTGACAGTCAGAACAGGTCTGAAGAGCAACTCAACCTCAGTGAGGGCACTAGTCCCTCTGGTAGCTATGATGAGGGGAGCAGAAGCACTCCCAGCAATTTGCCTAAGCCAGCTACTAGGCAAACGAAGAAAAGAACACCTGAATCTGAGGATGAAGATTTTGTTGTTGAGGAGGAAGTGACCTCCAAGAAGAAAGTGCTCAGAAAGGAGTATGCTGATGCTGCTGCTGTTATCAAGCCAAGTCTTTCCAAGAAGGCTCCTACAAAGAGGACTCCAATGTCCAAGGCCAGAGCCTCAACTCAAGAAACAATGCAGTTTACACTTGAGCCCAGAGAAGAAGAAGCCGCTGGTGGAAAGAAGAGAAAGGAAAGAGTCAGAAAGACCATTGCCAGAGTCATTGGTAGACCTTCCATGATGAGAGATTCTGATGAAGATGAGGAGGAGGAAGAGCCTACTGCACCTCCTGCCAAAACTCAGAAGCTGATGGGGGATGCCATCAGGACTGGGGCTGCTCCTTCTAAGCCCAAGTCTGCCTCCAAGCTTTCAGCTCAAGCTCAAGCCCCCAAGCCATCTGCACTAAAGAGATCAACCAGGAACATGTCAGCTGCAGAAAAGAACAAGGCCCCAGTGCCTGAAGCTCAAGAAGAAGAAGAGCCACTAGTGCTCAGGAAGCTCAAGCCTAAGATTCCAGACCACAATGATGATCATCCTGTGGCAGAGAACATGAAGTTGAGAAAGGATGCAGGTTTGAGACTATGGAGGAAGACTGATCCTTATGCCACCAGGAGAAGGACTGTTGTGGACTATCCTTTTCACACCAAGGAACAGCAGGACTTCTATGAGACTATCCTATTGGACAAGAAACCCATTGTGTGTGACATGAAATGGGTGGACTGGAAGTACATTAACTCCAATGAAGACTACTTTCCTCACGTGCATGAAAGCTTCGGGATGAATGGTGTTGACAAATTTGTTGGTCAGAAGTTGACAAAGTGGAACGATGAGATGATAATGCAGTTCTACTCCACAGCTCACTTCTACCCTGATGGAAAGATAGTATGGATGACTGAAGGCACCAAATATCAGTCAACAATCTCAGAATGGGCCAAGTTGATCAATGCCCCCGAGGAAGCTGAAGATGATCTTGATGTATATGGCAAGCCTAGGAAGGATCACAACTCCATGGCTAACATGTACAAGCCAATCCCTGATGCAGCATTGGACACTCACAAGCTTGGCTCTATATATTACCTGCTTGCTGGTTTGACCACCATGAATACCATCTTGAGGCACACTCTATTGCCCAAGTCAGGAGATCATAGGATGATTCGTGGTCACTCCATCAACTTGCTTCACTTGTTTGATGTTTCACAGAAATTAAAGATGATGAGCTTGATAGCAGAGACTGTGAAGAGAACAGCTGCAGACCAAAAGAGGTCTTGTTGATATACCCCTCACATTTAGACGTTGATCAACTCCAAGATGGGAACTGGGACATATCTACTGGACAAGGAGCATCTTCCCCTGAGGCCAGACTTTGAGGACAACGAGGTTGTCATGGATGCTTCACATCTTACTTGTGCAGATGCCCAAGAGAAGATAGAGAAAGCAAAGGCTGCAAAAGCAGCAAAGGCAGCAAGTGCCCCAGATGCTTCAGTTGCAAATCTCAAGACCAAGCAAGATCAACTCAGTTATCTGCTTGAGGCCACCATGAGAATTGAGAAGAGCTTGGCCACCTTAACTCAAAATTAGGAGAGTCTTGAGAGGATCATTGAGACTAAGTTCCATGACCTAGATGTGAAGGTCACTGAGATTCAAACTGTTGTGGAGAAGCTTCAAGACGATGCTGAGGACAGGGATGATAGACGCACGACACACACATTCTAGAGAGTGCCAAGGGCACAAAGATCATCAGCTGTGCTAGTTGCCAGAGACTCCAGGACTATCACTTCAGCACCTGCAGCCACTGCCACAGTTGTACCTCCAGTGTCAACTCCTCCAGCTCCACAGACTTCTTCAGAGGCATTTGCAGATGCCCTCCTCTCCACGCCATCTACGCACACCAGAGCAACAAGCCAGAATTCCCCTTCAGGAGCTCCCGGAGATCGTGCTTAGAGTGTCGTATAGCACTATACGTTTTCAAACTTTTTGGGAACTTGTTGCCAAAGGGGGAGAAAATGTATAGATCATAGGCTTCAAGAGAGAGAGTGTCTTGTTTTTTGTTGGTTTCATTTGCTACTCTTGCTACTTTGGTCCTTTGGTTGTTTGATTCCTATGCTACAATTTGTGCTTTGCTCATGAGATACTTATGTGATCATGTGTTTGATCATATTATGCTTAATGTGTGCTTGCTTGATTATATCCATGAATATTTATGTATGATCAATCACTTGTATCCTTGGTGATGAGTGAATGTTATTTAACTCTTATCATTTTGAGCGCTCCACCAAGATGTATGTGACATGGAAGAGTGACCCATGATCCTAATCGATTGTGCATTTGCATTCAAAAGCAGATTTTAAATAATGCACAAGTTTAGGGGGAGCTCTTACTTATCACATACTTCCCAAAGCGACGATGTATTTCATTCATATTATCATTTGTCGAAGCTTTGATCTATATGTTGTCATCAATTACCAAAAAGGGGGAGATTGAAAGTGCAACTAATCCTAGGGTGGTTTTGGTAATTCATAACAACATATAGCTCATTGAACTAATATCCATTCAAGTTAAATATTTGAGAAAGTTCAATGATTGGCATGGCATGGACTAGAGATGTGGACCCCTCAAAATGCTAAGGACACATATTGGAAAAAGCTCAAGACACTTCATTTATATTTTAGTGATCCAAGATCACATTGAGTCCATAGGAAAGCCAATACTATTAAAAGGGGATGAGGTGTTGCTTAATGGTCTACTTGCTCAAAGTGCTTAGTGATATTGCTCCAAAGCCCTCAACCACTTTCTCATTTCCAAATATGTCCAAAACTCAAAGTCAAACTCGGCCCCACTGAAATGATCTATCCGATGGCACCGAGTTCAATTGACATAGCCACTGCCAGAAACCCTAACTCCTCGGTCACACCGATACGGATCTCGGTCTCACCGAGATGGCCCTGCAAACTCTGTTGCCTATTGCAATTATTTTGGTCTCACCGAAATGTGCAATCGGTCCCACCGAGTTTGCTTAACCAACTCTCTGTTTGCTCTTTGCTGAAATCGGTCTCACCGAGTTCAAGCAATCGGCTTCACCGAGATGAGGTTTTCCCCTAGTCCTAGCACATCGGTCCCACCGAGTTGTTCCAGTCGGTCCCACCGAGATTCCTAATGTTCACATTTTGAACTAAATCGGTCTCACCGAGTTTTTCTATTCGGTCTGACCGACTTGGGTCAAATGTGTGTAACGGTTGGATTTTGTGTGGAGGCTATATATACCCCTCCACCCCCTTCTCCATATGAGAGAGAGCCATCAGAACGTGCCTACACTTCCAGCCTACATTTTCTGAGAGAGAACCACCTACTCATGTGTTGAGATCAAGACATTCCAATCCAACCACAAGAATCTTGATTTCTAGCCTTCCCCAAGTTGCTTTTCACTCAAATCATTTTTCCACCATATCCAAATCTGTAAGAGAGAGTTGATTGTTGGGGAGACTATCATTTGAAGCACAAGATCAAGGTGTTCATCATCAACACAACATCTATTATCTTTTGGAGAGTGGTGTCTCCTAGATTGGTTAGGTGTCGCTTGGGAGCCTCCGACAAGATTGTGGAGTTGAACCAAGAAGTTTGTAAGCGCAAGGAGATCACCTACTTCATGAAGATCTACCCGAGTGAGGCAAGTCCTTCGTGGGCGATGGCCATGGTGGGATAGACAAGGTTGCTTCTTCGTGGACCCTTCATGGGTGGAGCCCTCCGTGGACTCGCGCAACCGTTACCCTTCGTGCATTGAAGTGTCCATCAACATGGATGTACGATAGCACCACCTATCGGAACCACGCCAAAAATCTCCGTGTCATCATTGCGTTTGCACTCTCCAAACCCTTCCCTTTACCTTCATATGCAATGTTTTACTTTCCGCTGCTACACTCTTAGAATTGCATGTGTAGGTTGATTGCTTGACTTGTGCAAAATTGCTAAAATCTGCCCACAACTAAAATTGGAAAAAGGTTAGATTTTTTTTTGGTCAAGTAGTCTAATCACTCCCTCCCCTCTAGACCTACTTTCGATCCTACATGACTCTTACTCAACTTCACAGCTTGCAACACAGGTAAGAACCCCTTCTTAAACTGGTCCATTTTGAACTTCTTTAAAATCTTGTCAAGGTATGTGCCCTGTGAAAGTCCTATCTAGTGTCTTGATCTATCTCTATAGATCTTAATGCCCAATTTGTAAACAGCTTCACCCAGGTCTTTCACTGAAAACTCTTGTTCAAATAACCCTTCATGCTTTCCAGAAATTCTATATAATTTCCAATCAATAATATGTCATCCACATATAGTATTAGAAATGCTACAGAGCTCCCACTCACTTTCTTGTATATACAAGCTTCTCTGTAAGTTTGTATAAAATCAAAAGCTTTGATCACCTCATCAAAGCATATATTCTGACTCCAAGATGCTTGCACCAGTCCATAGATGGATCTTTGTAGCTTGCATACTTTGTTAGCATCCTTAGGATCGACAAAACCTTCCGGCTGCATCATATACAAATCTTCCTTAAGGAAACCATTAAGGAACGCTGTTTTGACGTCCATCTGCCAAATTTTATAATCTTAGAATGTGGCAATTGCTGGCATAATTCTAACAGACTTCAGCATCGCTACGGGTGAGAAAGTCTCATCATAGTCAACTCGTTGATTTTGTCGGAAACCCTTTGCGACAAGTCAAGCTTTATAGACGGTGACATTACCATCAGCATCTGTCTTTTTCTTAAAGATCCATTTATTATCAATGGCCTGCCGGTCATCGGGTAAGTCTACCAAAGTCCACACTTGGTTCTCATACATGGATCCTATCTCAGATTTCATGGCCTCTAGCCATTTGCCGGAATCCGGGCTCATCATTGCTTCTTCATAATTTGTAGGTTCACCGTTGTCTAACAACATGACTTCCAAGACAGGATTACCATACCACTCTGGTGCAGAACGTGTCCTGGTCGACCTACGAAATTCAGTAGTAACTTGATCCGAAGTTTCATGATCATCATCATTAGCTTCCTCTATGGTTGGTGTAGTCATCACGGGAACTGCTTTCTGTGATGTGCTACTCTACAATTCGAGAGAAGGTACGATTACCTCATGAAGTTCTACTTTCCTCCCATTCACTTCTTTCGATAGAAACTCCT
Organism: Thinopyrum elongatum; assembly: GCA_011799875.1. NCBI lineage: Eukaryota > Viridiplantae > Streptophyta > Magnoliopsida > Poales > Poaceae > Thinopyrum > Thinopyrum elongatum. The sequence continues at coordinate 627,048,062 of CM022299.1, forward strand.
TCTCTAGAAAGAATCCATTCTTGGAAACAAAGACCTTACCTTCGGAGATGTGGTAGAAGGCATACCCAATTGTCTCTTTAGGGTATCCTACGAAGATGCACTTCTCCGCTTTGGGTTTGAGCTTTTTAGGCTGAAGCCTTTTGACATAAGCGTCACATCCCCAAACTTTAAGAAACGATAGCTTAGGTTTCTTGCCAAACCATAGTTCATACAATGTCGTCTCAACGGATTTACACGGTGCCCTATTTAAAGTGAATGCGGCTGTCTCTAATGCATAACCCCAAAATGATAGTGGCAAATCGGTAAGAGACATCATAGGACACACTATATCCAATAAAGTATGATTATGACGTTCGGACACACCATTATGTTGTGGTGTTCCAAGTGGCGTGAGTCGTGAAACAATTCCACATTGTCTTAAATGTGTGCCAAAATTCGTAACTCAAATATTCGCCTCCATGATTAGATCATAGAAACTTAATTTTGTTGTTACGATGATTCTCTAGTTCATTCTGAAATTCCTTGAACTTTTCTAAAGTTTCAGACTTGTGTTTCATTAAGTAAATATACCCATATCTACTCAAATCATCCATGAAGGTAAGAAAATAATGATATCCATAGCGTGCATCAACACTCATCGCACCGCATGCATCTGTATGTATTATTTCTAATAAGTCATTTTCCCTCTCCATTGTTCCGAAAAATGGGTTTTAGTCATCTTGCCCATAAGTCATGATTCACATGTATCAAACGATTCATAATCAAGTGATTCCAAAAGTCCATCAGCATGGAGTTTCTTCATGTGCTTTACACCAATATGCGGCAGTGCCACAATTATGTGGTACTATCATCATTAACATTGCATCTTTTGGCATCAATATTATGAATATGTGTATCACTACGATCGAGATTCAATAAGAATAAACCATTCACAAGGGGTGCATGACCATAAAAGATGTTATTTATATAAATAGAACAACCATTATTCTCTGATTTAAATGAATAACCGTCTCGCAATAAACAAGATCCAAATATAATGTTCATGCTTAACACATGCACCAAATAATAATTATTTAGGTTTAAAACTAATTCAGGAGGTAGACATAGAGGGAGCATGCGGACGGCGATCACATCAACCTTGGAGCCATTTCCAACACGCATCGTCACCTCGTCCTTAGCTACTCTCCGTTTATTCTGCAGTTCCTATTTCGAGTTACAAATATTAGCAACTGAACCGACATCAAATACCCAGGCGCTACTACAAGCACTAGTAAGGTACACATCAATAACATGTATATCAAATATACCTTTGTTGACGTTGCCAGCCTTCTTATCTGCCAAGTTCTTGGGGTAGTTCCGCTTCCAGTGATCATTCCCCTTGCAATAGAAGCACTCAGTCTTAGGGTCCAGCCTTGGGTTTCTTCATGGGAGCGGCAACTTTCTTGCCATTCTTCTTGAAGTTCCCTTTCTTTCCGTTGCCTTTCTTAAAAGTAGTGGTCTTGTTGACCACCAAAACTTGATGCTCCTTCTTGATTTCTACCTCTGCAGCCTTAAGCATCGCGAAGAGCTCAAGGATTGTTTTCTCCATCCCTTGCATATTATAGTTCATCGCAAAGCCCTTGTAGCTTGGTGGCAGTGACTGAACAACTCTATCAATCGCTACTTCATCCAGAAGATTAACTCTCAACTGATTCAAGCGGTTGTAGTACGCAGACATTCTGAGTACATGCTCACTAACGGAGATGTTCTCCTCCATCTTGCAGCTAAAGAACTTGTCGGAGGTGTCATACCTCTCAACCCAGGCATGAGCCTGAAATACCAATTTTAGCTCCTGAAACATCTCATACGATCCGTGGTGCTCAAAACGTCTTTGGAGCCCCGGTTCTAAGCCGTAAAGAATGGCGCACTGAACTATCATGTATTCATCACTTCTAGTCTACCAGATGTTCATAGTGTCCAGAATTGTGGGAGCGGGTGGCACACCTAGCGGTGCTTTTAGGACATAAGCCTTCTATGCAACAGTGAGGATAATCCTCAGATTATGGACCCAGTCTGCATAGTTGCTTCCATAATCCTTCAACTTAGCTTTCTCTAGGAATGCATTAAAATTCAACGGAGCTACAGCGCGAGCCATTGATCTACAACATAATTTGCAAAGACATTAATTAAGACTATGTTCATGATAATTGGTTCAGTTAATCAGATTACTAGTGAGCTCCCACTTAAATCAACATCCCTCAAGTTGTCTAAGTGTTACATGATCCAAATCAACCAATCCATGTCTGATCATCATGTGAGATGGGGTGGTCTATCAATGGTGAACATCTCCATGTTGATCATATCTACTATATGACTCATGTTCGACCTTTTGGTCCTCCGTGTTCCGAGGCCATGTCTGTACATGCGAGGCTTGTCAAGTTTAACCCAAGTATTCCGCATGTGTAAAACTGGTTTACACCCATTGTATGTGAACGAAGATTCTATCATGCCCGTGAAGGAAATATGCCCTAGAGGCAATAATAAAGTTGTTATTTATATTTCCTTATATCATGATAAATGTTTATTATTCATGCTAGAATTGTATTAACCAGAAACTTGATACATGTGTGAATACATAGACAAAACAAAGTGTCCCTAGTATGCCTCTACTTGACTAGCTCGTTAATCAAAGATGGTTAAGTTTCCTGACCATAGACATGTGTTGTCATTTGATGAATGGGATCACATCATTAGGAGAATGATGTGATGGACAAGACCCATCCGTTAGCTTAGCATAATGATCATTAAGTTTTATTGCTAAAGCTTTCTTCATGACTTATACACATTCCTCTGACTATGAGATTATGCAACTCCCGAATACCGGAGGAACACCTTGTGTGCTACCAAACGTCACAACATAACTGGGTGATAATAAAGATGCTCTACAGGTATCTCCGAAGGTGTTTGTTGGGTTGGCATAGATCGAGATTAGGATTTGTCACTCCGAGTATCGGAGAGGTATCTCTGGGCCCTCTCGGTAATGCACATCATATGAAGCCTTGCAAGCAATGTGACTAATGAGTTAGTTACGGGATGATGCACTACGGAACGAGTAAAGAGACTTGCCGGTAACGAGATTGAACTAGGTATGATGATACCGACGATCGAATCTCGGGCAAGTCACATACCGATGACAAAGGGAATAACGTATGTTGTTATGCGGTTTGACTGATAAAGATCTTCGTAGAATATGTAGGAGCCAATATGAGCATCTAGGTTCCTCTATTGGTTATTGACTGGAGATGTGTCTCGGTCATGTCTACATAGTTCTCGAACCCGTAGGGTCCGCACGCTTAACGTTCGATGATGATTTGTATTATGAGTTATGTGATTTGATGACCGAAGTTTGTTCGGAGTCCCGGATGAGATCACGGACATGCCGAGGAGTCTCAAAATGGTTGAGAGGTAAAGATTCATATATTGGAAGGTTGCATTCGGACATAGGAATGGTTCCGAGTGATTCGGGCATTTTTCCGGAGAACCGGGAGGTTACCGGAACCCCCCGGGAGAAGTAATGGGCCTATTGGGCCTTATTGGAGGAGAGGTGAGAGGCCACGTGAGGGGGGCGCGCCCCCCCTTGCCCAAACCGAATTGGACTAGGGGAGGGGGACGGCCCCCCTCTTTCCTTCTCCCTCTCTCTCCCTTCCCCTTTTCCTTCTCCGGTGGAAGGAAGGAGGGGGGGCCGAGTCCTACTCTGACTGGGAGTCCAAGTAGGACTCCCCCCTTGGCGCGCCCCCTTCTAGGGCCGGCCTCCTCCTCCCCCTCCTTTATATATGTGGGGAGGGGGCACCCAAAGGCACAACAGACAATCTCTTAGCCGTGTGCGGTGCCCCCCTCCACAGTTACACACCTCGGTCATATCGTCGTAGTGCTTAGGCGAAGCCCTGCACCGGTAACTTCATCATCACCGTCGCCACGCCGTCATGCTGATGGAACTCTCCCTCATCCTCAACTGGATCAAGAGCTCGAGGGACGTCATCGTGCTGAACGTGTGCTGAACACGGAGTTGCCGTACGTTCGGTACTTGGATCGGTTGGATCGTGAAGACGTTCGACTACATCAACCGCATTACTAAACGCTTCCGCTTTCGGTCTACGAGGGTACGTGGACACACTCTCCCCTCTCGTTGCTGTGCATCTCCTAGATAGATCTTGCGTGATCGTAGAATTTTTTTGAAATACTACGTTCCCCAACAGTGGTATTATCGCCAGGTCTATGGGTAGATGATATGCACGAGTAGAACACAAAGAGTTGTGGGCGATAATAGTCATACTGCTTACCACCAACGTCTTACTTTGATTCAGCGGTATTGTTGGATGAAGCGGCCCAGACCGACATTACATGACCGCGTTCATGAGACTGGTTCTACCGACGTGCTTTGCACACAGGTGGCTGGCGGGTGTCTATTTCTCCAACTTTAGTTGAATCGAGTTTGACTAAGGCCGGTCCTTGTTGAAGGTTAAAACAGCACACTTGACGAAAAATTGTTATGGTTTTGATGCGTAGGTAAGAATGGTTCTTACTAGAAGCCCGTTGCAGCCACGTAAAACTTGCAACAACAAAGTAGAGGACGTCTAACTTGTTTTTGCAGGGCATGTTGTGATGTGATATGGTCAAGACATGATGTGATACACGTTATTGTATGAGATGATCATGTTTTGTAAAAAGTTATCGGCAACTGGCAGGAGCCTTATGGTTGTCGCTTTATTGTATGAAATGCAATCGCCATGTAATTGCTTTACTTTATCACTATGCGTTAGCGATAGTTGTAGAAGCAATAGTTGGCGAGGCGACAATGACGCTACGATGGAGATCAAGGTGTCAAGCCGGTGACGATGGAGATCATGATGGTGCTTTGGAGATGGAGATCAAAGGCACAAGATGATGATGGCTATATCATGTCACATATTTTGATTGCATGTGATGTTTATCTTTTATGCATCTTATTTTGCTTAGTACGGAGGTAGCATTATAAGATGATCCCTCACTAAATTTCAAGGTATAAGTGTTCTCCCTGAGTATGCACCGTTGCGACAGTTCGTCGTGCCGAGACACCACTTGATGATCGGGTGTGATAAGCTCTACGTTCACATACAACGGGTGCAAGACAGTTTTGCACGTGCGGAATACTCAGGTTAAACTTGACGAGCCTAGCATATGCAGATATGGCCTCGGAACACTGAGACCGAAAGGTCGAACGTGAATCATAGAGTAGATATGATCAACATAGAGATGTTCACCATTGAAAACTACTCCATCTCACGTGATGATTGGACATGGTTTAGTTGATATGGATCTCGTGATCATTTAGATGACTAGAGGGATGTCTATCTAAGTGGGAGTTCTTAAGTAATATGATTAATTGAACTTAATTTATCATGAACTTAGTCCTGATAGTTTTTGCATATCTATGTTGTAGATCAATCGCCCGTGCTACTCCCGAGAAAGCTAAGTTGAAAGATGATGGTAGCAACTACATGGACTGGGTCCGTAACTTGAGGATTATCCTCATTGCTGCACAGAAGAATTATGACCTTGATGCACCGCTGGGTGAAAGGCCTGCTGCAGGAGCAGATGCTGACGTTATGAACATCTGGCAAGCTCGATCTGATGACTACTCGATAGTTCAGTGTGCCATGCTTTACGGCTTAGAATCGGGACTTCAAAGACGTTTTGAACGTCATGGAGCATATGAGATGTTCCAGGAGTTGAACTTAATATTTCAAGCAAATGACCGAGTTGAGAGATATGAAGTCTCCAACAAGTTCTATAGCTGCAAGATGGAGGAGAACAGTTCTGTCAGTGAACACATACTCAGAATGTCTGGGTACCATAACCACTTGACTCAGCTGGGAGTTAATCTTCCGGATGATTGTGTTATAGACAGAGTTCTTCAATCACTGCCACCAAGGTACAAAGGCTTCGTGATGAACTATAATATGCAAGGGATGAATAAGACAATTCCCGAGCTCTTCGCTATGCTCAAAGCTGCGGAGGTAGAAATCAAGAAAGAACATCAAGTGTTGAGGGTTAACAAGACCACTAGTTTCAAGAAAAAGGGCAAGGGAAAGAAGGGGAACTTCAAGAAGAACGTCAAACAAGTTGCTGCTCCCGGGAAGAATCCCAAGTCTGGACCCAAATCTGAAACTGAGTGCTTCTACTGCAAAGGGACTGGTCACTGGAAGCGGAACTGCCCCAAGTATTTGGCGGATAAGAAGGATGGCAAGGTGAACAAAGGTATATTTGATATACACGTTATTGATGTGTACCTTACTAATGTTCGTAGTAGTGCCTGGGTATTTGATACCGGTTCGGTTGCTCATATTTGTAACTCGAAACAGGGGCTACGGATCAAACGAAGATTGGCTAAGCACGAGGTGACGATGCGCGTCAGGAATGGTTCCAAGGTCGATGTGATCGCCTCGGCACGCTACCTCTACATCTACCTTTGGGATTAGTTTTAGACCTGAATAATTGTTATTTGGTGCCAGCGTTGAGCATGAACATTATATCTGGATCTTGTTTGATGTGAGACGGTTATTCATTTAAATCAGAGAATAATGGTTGTTCTATTTATATGAGTAATATCTTTTCTGGTCATGCACCCTTGAAGAGTGGTCTATTTTTGTTGAATCTCGATCGTGGTGATACACATATTCATAATATTGATGCCAAAAGATGCAAAGTTGATAATGATAGTGCAACATATTTGTGGCACTGCCGTTTAGGTCATATTGGTGTAAAGCGCATGAAGAAACTCCATGCTGATGGACTTTTGGAATCACTTGATTATGAATCATTTGATGCTTGCGAACCATGCCTCATGGGCAAGATGACTAAGACTCCGTTCTCCGGAACAATGGAGCGAGCTACGGACTTATTGGAAATAATACATACCGATGTATGCGGTCCGATGAGTGTTGAGGCTCGCGGCGGGTATCATTATTTTCTAACCTTCACAGATGATTTGAGCAGATATGGGTATATCTACTTAATGAAAAATAAGTCTGAAACATTTGAAAAGTTCAAAGAATTTCAGAGTGAAGTGGAAAATCATCGTAACAAGTAAATAAAGTTTCTACGATCTGATCGCGGAGGCAAATATTTGAGTTACGAGTTTGGTCTTCATTTAAAACAATGCGGAATGGTTTCGCAACTCACGCCACCTGGAACACCACAGCGTAATGGTGTGTCCGAATGTCGTAACCGTACTTTATTGGATATGGTGCGATCTATGATGTCTCTTACCGATTTACCACTATCGTTTTGGGGTTATGCATTAGAGACGGCTGCATTCACGTTAAATAGGGCACCATCTAAATCCGTTGAGACGACACCGTAAGAACTGTGGTTTGGTAAGAAACCTAAGCTGTCGTTTCTTAAAGTTTGGGGTTGCGATGCTTATGTAAAAAAGCTTCAGCCTGATAAGCTCGAACCCAAATCGGAGAAGTGTGTCTTCATAGGATACCCAAAAGAAACTGTTGGGTACACCTTCTATCACAGATCCGAAGGCAAGATATTTGTTGCTAAGAATGGATCCTTTCTAGAGAAGGAGTTTCTCTCAAAGGAAGTGAGTGGGAGGAAAATAGAACTTGATGAGGTAGTGGTACCTTCTCTTGAATTGGAAAGTAGTTCATCACAGAAATCAGTTCCAGTGATGTCTACACCAATTAGTGAGGAAGCTAATGATAATGATCATGAAGCTTCAGAACAAGTTACTACAGAACCTCGTAGGTCAACCAGAGTACGTTCCGCACCAGAGTGGTACGGTAATCCTGTTCTGGAAGTCATGTTACTAGGCCATGACGAACCTACGAACTATGAGGAAGCGATGATGAGCCCAGATTCCGCGAAATAGCTTGAGGCCATGAAATCTGAGATGAGATCCATGTATGAGAACAAAGTGTGGACTTTGGTTGACTTGCCCGATGATCGACAAGCCATAGAGAATAAATGGATCTTCAAGAAGAAGACTGACGCTGACGGTAATGTTACTGTCTACAAAGCTCGACTTGTTGCGAAAGGTTTTCGACAAGTTCAAGGAGTTGACTACGATGAGACCTTCTCACCCGTAGCGATGCTTAAGTCTATCCGAATCATGTTAGCAATTGCCGCATTTTATGATTATGAAATCTTGGAAATGGATGTCAAAACTGCATTCCTTAATGATATCTCAAAGAAGAGTTGTATATGATGCAACCAGAAGGTTTTGTCGAACCTAAAGGTGCTAATAAAGTGTGCAAGCTCCAGCGATCCATTTATGGACTGGTGCAAGCATCTCGGAGTTGGAATATACGCTTTGATGAGGTGATCAAAGCATATGGTTTTATATAGACTTTTGGAGAAGCCTGTATTTACAAGAAAGTGAGTGGGAGCTCTGTAGCATTTCTAATATTATATGTGGATAACATATTATTGATTAGAAATGATATAGAATTTCTGGATAGCATAAAAAGATACTTGAATAAGAATTTTTCAATGAAAGACCTCGGTGAAGCTGCTTATATATTGGGCATCAAGATCTATAGAGATAGATCAAGACGCTTAATTGGACTTTCACAAAGCACATACCTTGATAAAGTTTTGAAGAAGTTCAAAATGGATCAGTCAAAGAAAGGGTTCTTGCCTGTATTACAAGTTGTCAAGTTGAGTAAGACTCAATGCCCGACCACTGAAGAAGATAGAGAGAAAATGAAAGTCATTCCCTATGCATCAGCCATAGGTTCTATCATGTATGCAATGCTGTGTACCAGACCTGATGTGTGCCTTGCTATAAGTTTAGCAAGGAGGTACCAAAGTAATCCAGGTGTGGATCACTGGACAGCGGTCAAGAACATCCTGAAATACCTGAAAAGGACTAAGAATATGTTTCTCGTTTATGGAGGTGACAAAGAGCTCGTCGTAAATGGTTACGTTGACGCTAGCTTTGACACTGAACCGGATGACTCTAAGTCACAAACCGGATACGTATTTATATTGAATGGTGGAGCTGTCAGTTGGTGCAGTTCAAAGCAAAGCGTCGTGGCGGGATCTACGTGTGAAGCGGAGTACATAGCTGCTTAGGAAGCAGCAAATGAAGGAGTCTGGATGAAGGAGTTCATATCCGATCTAGGTGTAATACCTAGTGCATCGGGTCCAATGAAAATCTTTTGTGACAATACTGGAGCAATTGCCTTAGCGAAGGAATCCAGATTTCACAAAAGAACCTAACACATCAAGAGACGCTTCAACTCCATCCGTGATCAAGTCAAGGAGGGAGACATAGAGATTTGCAAAATACATACAGATCTGAATGTTGCAGACCCGTTGACTAAGCCTCTTCCACGAGCAAAACATGATCAGCACCAAGACTCCATGGGTGTTAGAATCATTACAATGTCATCTAGATTATTGACTCTAGTGCAAGTGGGAGACCGAAGGAAATATGCCCTAGAGGCAATAATAAAGTTGTTATTTATATTTCCTTATATCATGATAAATATTTATTATTCATGCTAGAATTGTATTAACCGGAAACTTGATACATGTGTGAAAACATAGACAAAACAAAGTGTCCCTAGTATGCCTCTACTTGACTAGCTCGTTAATCAAAGATGGTTAAGTTTCTTGACCATAGACATGTGTTGTCATTTGATGAACGGGATCACATCATTAGAGAATGATGTGATGGACAAGACCCATCCGTTAGCTTAGCATAATGATCGTTAAGTTTTATTGCTAAAGCTTTCTTCATGACTTATACACATTCCTCTGACTTTGAGATTATGCAACTCCCGAATACCGAAGGAACACCTTGTGTGCTATCAAAGGTCACAACGTAACTGGGTGATCATAAAGATGCTCTACAGGTATCTCCGAAGGTGTTTGTTGGGTTGGCATAGATCGAGATTAGGATTTGTCACTCCGAGTATCGGAGAGGTATCTCTGGTCCCTCTCGGTAATGCACATCATATGAAGCCTTGCAAGCAATGTGACTAATGAGTTAGTTACGGGACAATGCACTACGGAACGAGTAAAGAGACTTGCCGGTAACGAGATTGAACTAGGTATAATGATACCGACGATCGAATCTCGGGCAAGTAACATACCGATGACAAAGGGAATAATGTATGTTGTTATGCGGTTTGACCGATAAAGATCTTCATAGAATATGTAGGAGCCAATATGAGCATCCAGGTTCCGCTATTGGTTATTGACCGGAGATGTGTCTCGGTCATGTCTACATAGTTCTCGAACCCGTAGGGTCCGCACGCTTAACGTTCGATGACGATTTGTATTATGAGTTTTGTGATTTGATGACCGAAGTTTGTTCGGAGTCCCGGATGAGATCACGGACATGACGACGATTCTCGAAATGGTCGAGAGGTAAAGATTCATATATTGGAAGGTTGCATTCGGACATCGGAATGGTTCCGAGTGATTCGGGCTTTTTTCCGGAGTACCGGGAGGTTACCGGAACCCCCGGGAGAAGTAATGGGCCTATTGGGCCTTATTGGAGGAGAGGTGAGACGCCACGTGAGAGGGGCGCGCCCCCCCTTGCCCAAACCGAATTGGACTAGGGGAGGGGGACGGCCCCCCTCTTTCCTTCTCCCTCTCTCTCCCTTCCCCTTTTCCCTCTCGGTGGAAGGAAGAAGGGGGGGCCGAATCCTACTTGGACTGGGAGTCCAAGTAGGACTCCCCCCTTGGCGCGCCCCCTTCTAGGGCCGACCTCCTCCTCCCCCTCCTTTATATACCTGGGGAGGGGGGCACCCAAAGGCACAATAGACAATCTCTTAGCCGTGTGCGGTGCCCCCCTCCACAGTTACACACCTCGGTCATATCGTCGTAGTGCTTAGGCGAAGCCCTGCGCCGGTAACTTCATCATCACCGTCGCCACACCGTCGTGCTGACAGAACTCTCCCTCGTCCTCAACTGGATCAAGAGCTCGAGGGACGCCATCGTGCTGAACGTGTGCTGAACACGGAGGTGCCGTACGTTCGGTACTTGGATCGGTTGGATCGTGAAGACGTTCGACTACATCAACCACGTTACTAAACGCTTCCGCTTTCGGTCTACGAGGGTACGTGGACACACTCTCCCTTCTCGTTGCTGTGCATCTCCTAGATAGATCTTGCGTGATCGTAGAATTTTTTTGAAATACTACGTTCCCCAACAGCCCGATCATCACGAGGTGCTTCGAAACGACGAACTTTCGCAACGGTGCATACTTAGGGAGAACACATTTTATCTTGAAATTTAGTGAAGGGATCATCTTATAATGCTACCGTCATTCCAAGCAAAATAAGATGCATAAAAGATAAACATAACATGCAATCAAAATATGTGACATGATATGGCCATTATCATCTCATGCTTTTGATCTCCATCTCCAAAGCACCAGCATGATCTCCATCGTCACCGGCATGACACCATAATCTCCATCATCGTGTCGTCACGTGGTTGTCTTGCCAACTATTGCTTCTACAACTATTGCTAATGCATAGCGATAAAGTAAAGCAATTACATGTCGTTATTAGTTGACACGCAGGTCATACAATAAACTAAAGACAATCCTATGGCTCCTGCCGGTTACCGTACTCATCGACATGCAAGTCGTGAATCTATTACAAAACATGATCATCTCATACATCAACATATATCACATCACGTTTTCGCCATACCACATCACAACATGCCCTTAAAAAACAAGTTAGACGTCCTCTACTTTGTTGTTGCAATTTTTACGTGGCTGCTAGGGCAAACTATAAGAACCGGTCTTATCTACGCAAAACCATAACGGTGATATTCAAGTTGCCTTTTAACCTTTTACAAGGACCGCCTTTGTCAAATCAGATTCAACTAACGTAGGAGAGACAGACACCCGCCATCCAATTTTATGCAATACTAGTTGCATCTCAAACAGTGGAACCGGTCTCATGTGCGAGGACAGGTAAGGCTGGTCCGAGCCGCTTCATCCCACAATGCCACCGAATCCAAATAAGACAAGGGAAGTGAGCAATCTGAACATCAATGCCCACAACAACTTTGTGTTCTACTCGTGCATATACGTCTACGCATAGACCTAGCTCATGATGCCACTAATGGGGAAGGAAGCATGAAAATCAAAAAAATTCCTACGAAACACCCAAGATCCAATCTAGGAGATGCATAGCAACGAGAGGGAAGTGTGTCTACATACCCATGTAGACCGAAAGCGGAAGCATATATAACGCGGTTGATGTAGTTGTACTCTTTGCGATCCAATTACGATCCAAATCGATCTAGCGCCGAACGGACGGCACCTTCGAGTTTAGCACATGTGCGGCTTGGTGACGTGTCCACCTCCTTGATCCAGCAGGAGAAGGGGGAGAAGTAGATGGGATCTCAACCAGCACAACGGCGTGGTGGAGATGGTGGTGGTGGTGCTCCGGCAGGGCTTCGCCAAGCCGTGACGGGAGGCGATATGGTGGTAGGAAGGGGGAGGGGCTGCGCCAGGGTTTAGGGTGCGGCTCCCCTCCTCTCCCTCCACTATATATAGGGGTAAGGGCAGGGAGGGGCGCAGCCCTAGCTCCTCCTCCAAGGAGGGGGTGCGGCCAGGGAGGGAGGAGTCCCTCTCCGGTACGATAGATGGGATTCCTCCCTTCCCCTTCAGGGACTCTTTCCCCCAAGCCACATGGACTCTCTAGGGCTGGTGCGCCTGGCCCATCTAGGCCAGGGCGCCCTTCCTCATCCCATGGTGGCCCCCCCCGGGGGGGGGGGGGGGGGGGTGTTACCCACTGGTGGTCCCTCGGAACCCTTCGGTGGCCCCCGGTACGATGCCGGTATTCCCCCGAACTTTTCTGGCCCCCTGAAAATGACTTCCTATATATATATATATATCAATATTTACCTCCGGACCATTCCGGAACTCCTCGTGATGTCCAGGATCTCATCCAGGACTCCGAGCAACCTTCGGTCACCATTGTACATATCCCAATACTACTCTATCGTCAACGAACGTTAAGCGTGCGACCCTAAGGGTTCGAGAATCATGTAGATATGACTGAGACTCCTCTCTGGTCAATAACCAATAGCGGGACCTGGATGCCCATATTGGTTCCCACATATTCAACGAAGATCTTTATCGGTTGAACCACGACTTCGAGGATTCGGGTAATCCCTATGCAATTCCCTTTGTCCGGCGATATGTTACTTTACCGAGATTCGTGTCGGTATCTCCATACTTAGTTCAATCTCGTTACCGGCAAGTCTCTTTACTCGTTCCCGTAATACAAGATCCCATGACTAAACTCATTAGTCACCTGAAGCTTCTTGTGACGTTGTATTACCGAGTGGGCCCAGAGATATCTCTCCGTCATACGGAGTGACAAATCCCAGTCTTGATCCATGCAACCCAACAGAGACCATCGGAGATACCTGTAGAGCACCTTTATGATCACCCTATTATGAAGTGACGTTTAATAGCACACAAGGCATTCCTTCGGTATCCGGGAGTAACATGATCTAATGGTCGAACGAGCAGATACTTGATATGAAGAAAGCTATAGCAAATTAAATAAGTGATACGATCTTATGCTAAGCTTATGGTTGTGTCTTTTTCATCATATCTATCTTCTAATGATATGACCCTGTTATCAAATGACAACTCATGTCTATGGTTAGGAAATCATAACCATCTTTGATCAACGAGCTAATCTAGTAGAGTCTTACTAGGGAAACGGTGTAGTTTTATGTATTCACACATGTATTTAAGTTTCTAGTCAATACAATTCTAACATGAATAATAAACATTTATCATGAACGAAAAATATGATAATAACCGACTTATTATTGCCTTTAGGACATATTTCCAACAGCCATTAACATGAAGGCAAGGCGATATTGGCCTTGGACATCAGCTACTAGCCGCGCGCTCCGCTTGTGCGCTTCGGCCGGGGGACGCGGTCATGCGCCAGTTTCTAGAGAAGATGATAGCATAGCCTCGTGGGAGAAGCATAGCGGTCGAAAAAACGGTTTCCGGTATTAGATTATACGTTATCTAATATATATGGCTTAGGCTAACTAAACAAGATTTCACGTATCTATCACTGTCACTGTCACCCTCGTAAAACAGGCTACGTTACCAACTAGGGCGCTACTATGCGCCGGTGCGCCGGCCAGCATTTGGGCCGGTCCAACCTACGCCGTACGATTAACCCGTTTTAAACCGCTCGATCTGTAACTTCTTCACCCCACTTCGTTAGGAAAAACAGAGGGAGAACGCATAGTTGACTCTGGCCGCGGTCGCCTGCCACAACCCGCATTGTCGTGGCTGGCCACGCGTCTGTAACAACCTGCACCGCCGGTGGCTCGCCATGGCCGCCGGTCACCGGCCTCGCCTCCGGTTGCCGGCCTCGCCCTCGTTGTCTCATGTATTCCTTGTCGGATCCACGCATGCGGCAACTTAACCCCCGCGGATGCAGCTCCCTCACTGGCGATGGCAGCACCGGTGGGATGGCTATAGCGCCGGTCGCCGGTCGCAACACCCCGGGGATGAGCTCACGAAAAAGTACTCTCCTTCGGGTTTGCTGGTGGCAACAAAAATGTCCGCCGGTAGTAGCAAAATTTTTTGCTGGTACCAGCAAAAAAAGCTCGTCGCCGTCACCCCGTCGCCATTGTAGCAAAATTTATCGCCGGTTGTAGCAAAACTGAAAAGAGATTCCAGCAAAAAAAGTAAATGTAGCAAAAATCCAGTGGCGACAGCACCACCATCGTCTTGAATTGCAGCAAAATTGAAAAATGGTTCCAGCAAAAATTCGAAGAGGTTCCAGCAAAAAAATCATGGCGGGCACCGCCTTCGCCGCCAAACAACCATCTTCGCCCATGCAGCAAAATCGAATGATGGTTCCAGCAAAAATTGATCTAGCAAAAAAATCATGGCGCAACACAGCACCATCTCTCAGTTTGTAGCAAAAACGAAAGAAGGTTCCAGCTAAAGAAATAGTGGTTCCAGCTAAAAGAATTTGATGCAGCAAAAAAAATCCATTGCGACCACCGCCGTTGCCGCCCACCACCATCGTCACCGGCAAATCCCCCGGCCGGTCCCCCGCACCGCACCGCATCGGTGCCGCAGGCAACGACTTCCCTCACCCCCTCCCTCTCCCTTGCTGCGCGCGGTGGTGGGGGCCTCCCAAAATAACGCCCATTTGCGGGGAGGCTGCTGCGGGGTGGACGGCGGGCAGGCTGGCGTGGGATCGGCGTCGTCATCACCGGCAAGAACTATTATGGAGGCTGCCGCAGGGGAACAAGACGCTAGGAGATTAAAGGAAATGACAGCGACGAATGGATGGGAGCGATTTGTGGGGATAAGGGGAATATTTAAGCGATGGTGTGTGTGACCCCGTTGCCAGCCTGGACGCGGCCGGCCGAGCGTTCGGCCGGCGCACCGGCTCTAAACGTTTACCTACCAACTAACGAACCAAACCAAACACGATCTAAGTTTCCCTTCTGGTCTAAAAAACATGATCTCTTGCTTGCAAATACCTAAAATGTGACTCCGGTACTCGTGTTGACAGGTGTCTTGTCCTTACACGGTCTAAGTTGATGAGGAAGAAGACCAAGTCTCATTGAATTATGTTTAGTCCCATAGTACCCATTGAATTAATTCAGATTTTAACTTTTTTTGTCTTTTCACCAGGAAACGTTTGAAATTTCCCAGCCCATCGAGCATAGAGTGCGGCTTTGCATTGCGCCATCCAAGTCACAACCAACCAACGACCGTATTTCCTTGTTGTGGAGGCTTTGTATGAGTTCACTAGAACACTGATGGCGCGCGTTGCCGCGCCCGTCTATTTCGAATGTTGCATGGGAGTGTTAGAAATTGAAGTACATACATAGAGTTTGTGTTATTTTATATAGACAAATAATAGTAATAAAAGTGGCAGTGTCTCCCATGAAGCTGATAATAGCTGGTCTACAGGCACCAGGCGCTTCGGCATGCGGAGGACTATATCTCTCACTACGGTTTTTATATTCCTGTTTTTGGTACAACATACAGTTGTAACTATTAATGATGAAATAATTTTGCACATCAGTTGTAGTACTGTCTTATGTGTGGGATAAATTTGTTTGCACATTAAGCTACAACTTCACATAGGCTTTTTTTGGTCAATTTGAAAGAAACAAAACTTCCTATGGAGGATCAACCGGCGAGAAAATTGGTTTGGTTATCAATGTTCTATTGCTTAAATCAACTTTGTTTGTTTAAATCAATTTTTTCTAATAAAACATGTTTTTTCTCATGTAAGATTACACTGGAGAAATCAGATTCAAGGTTCCCGACTCGTTATATTGAGAAAATGAAACGAGTATTTCATTTGAGTGCATGTTCAAAGCCAAATACTTATGAGTACATCACTTAAGGAAGGACACGTTCAAAGAGTTGCAAAAAATAGCATTGAAGGGCACACATAACTTCACATACATGATTGTTTAGTAATACTTGTATGATCTGAAACATTACACACATATTTAGGTAGAGAAAACGCCAAGTATTTGTGGAAATTACAAAACTTGTAGCCTTTGGGCAACACAAATATTTGAAGGGTTTATTCATTAATATTAGTGCACTCCAAGATGCTACAGTCAATCTTCTTCCTAGAAAACTTCAGAAATACCAAAGGCCTTGAGCTTTAAGCTTTATTAAGAGTGCAATCCAGAAGGCCGCTGCCAATCTTGTTCCTGCAAAAATTCAAATCTAAAATGTTAGAGATTGTGTGAAAATTGACCACGCGAGCTGTTTAATAGTATGATGTGCACTTACATTTTTTGGTTTGATACCAACTACTTGCAGTGAAGCTAAGTCTGCAAGCGCAGCAATAAACTTTTCTTTTGGTTGTGTAGCTGGAATAGGTCCATTGTACTGTAGTGTTCTGTTGCCATTGTTTCGTCTCCGATTGTGAAATGTTTATTGATAGGAAATGAACACTGTCCACACAAATTTGATGGATTGGCTACAATATTTCCTCGTTGCGCTGTTTTAGATAAGCCGTATATTTCATGCCGACTTCATTGTTCTCTTAATATATATTCTCAAATTCTATGGCTGCACGCAGTTTTCTCTGTAGAGCAGCAACCTGGCTTCGATTTGCATCATCAACCTTGACATTGCAGTTTGGTATGCATTTTCCAATGAATGATATGCGGTATGCGCAGCCTCCCCTAGTTATCAACCCAACCCTTTATGTATGAGACTGATTCATGGACAGTACCAGTAGAATAGTAGATTGCAGAGCTAACCCAAGTGATTGTATGATTTGTATTAATGACCCCTTATTTCTAGAAACATATGTTTTTTCTACCACCTAATTAAGGAACCAAAAGCTGTATATTGTCAGGAAAGATTGAAAATAAGGGTACATGAATGAGATTGTAGGTATACCAAGTATGCATAGTTGGTAAAGGCTGTATCTACACGGAAGGGGAAAACAACGTGAGCATATTCTTACGTATTAGTTTGTCAAGAACTGATAAATTTCAGTTTTAGGCATGGATCTGAGCTCTCTTGAAGTGGAGTTCCTTGTACCTTGATTTATATTATGTTCAAAAAATTGTTCTAGACAGAAACTCACCTTATGATTGGAATGATGCAGAGCCTGCACCCTGTCTTGAAAATCCACATGCATAAGTAAAAATATACTGAAGATTATTGGGCTTTGCTCATTTATGGATAGAAGCAGAAGATACTGAGGCTCCCCTAGTATGGCTACAATTTTTTGCGCAATTTACTGTTCTAATTAACCCATCGCATACGACAGCAAATAGCACCAGGGAATGAATAACACAGAAACATGTAATGTGAGGAATCGCACGCTCTAAAAACATGGATGGTAACACATGAAACGGTAAGGTCTGGCAGTCCACGTGAAGCAATTACCTGTCCAGCTGAAGAATTTCGGAAATAAACAAAATGCAAGAACCAGTCTCAAATATCTGGCCGAATCCATCGACCACCTCCCAGTCCCAGTATGAAACAATACCTTTACAAAATTCAGATTGGGAGGATACAATGTAATCGTTAGGGTGGAAGAAGCAAATCGTACATGAATGAGAAAATATGAAGATAGTGGGGAACCTAGAAGAGCACCATGTTGATGGATGTTCTGTCGCCGGAGTAAGAAGAGTGAGCGGAGAGTGCTAGGCGAGGAAGCATATATACATGAGTCTGTACCGAGGCAGACCCATTAATCATCGCCGGAGAGGAGCGCACATCATCGACCATGAATGCCTGGAGCGAAACTGAAGAGTGATTGCTTCCTCAAATCCAGGAGCAGTTTCACGCGATGAAATAGCTGAACAGCCAGACGGCGATTGAGTTAGCCAGCATCGGCGTGCGCTCCGGGAGGAGCTCTACCGCACGGCGCTGGTCTGCGCCCGGTCGCCCGCGTCGCGTGTCTATTCGACCGGTTCCCCTCGCCTTCACATACGACCGATCCCCTCGTCCTCTCCATGGACCGAATCGTAATCGAGTTCCCTTGTCCTCTCGGCTGGATTGAGCCATCACCTCTGCTTTCTATCTCCAAATCGATCCTGTTGACCTTTCTTGCCTTTTATTTCGGGAGGTTGCGATCTCTCATGTGTGTACCTACCAAAGCGCACGGGCTGGGATGGGCTGGCCTAAGGCCCAATTAACCAGAGGCCATCGTTTCGGCTGGTGGAGCAGCAGCCCAATGGACAGCTGGGCCACTATTTACCACACACGGGGCAGATCACTACCAGAATTGCCCCCCTGGCCGTCGGCATAGCCCTGATTCCCGTCGGGACAGGCCTATGCCGACGGCCCCCGTTGGCATAGGGCCGTCGGCAACATATCCGTCGGCGTAGCCCGGGAGGTCGTCGGCATAGAAAGGCCGTCGGCATAGATCCTATCCCGACGGTGTCCGTACATCTATGCCGACGGCCTTGGCCGTCGGCAACGTCCCCGCCTAACGGTGGCCGCCGTCAAGTGCTGACCAACAGCTGCGCCGTCGGCATACATGTGCCACGTGGCACGCAGCTGTACCTCCTGGGGCAGGGCTATGCCAACTGCTGAGCCGTCGGCGTAGTTTAAATCTATGCCGACGGCTCAGCCGTCGGCATAGCCCTGCACCAAGAATGCCCAGTTGGCCGTCGGCATAGCTGCCACGTGGCAGCCACTGGGAGCTCACGCCATCTCTATGCTGACGGCTAGGCCGTCGGCATAGTTTCTGTCTGTTTGTTTTTTCTGTTCCTTTTCAGCTCAATTCATTTGAATATATACAGCATATATAAGAATCGTACAGCAATATATGCATCACATAACAATAAGGAGCAGCATCACACAACAAATGCATCATCACACAACATAAGAAGCATCGCAAACCATAAACATATAAGTATCATCACCACCAAGCATATAAGAATATCACAAACAACAATAAGTAACATCACAAGCATATAAGTATCATCACCACCAAGACCGCCACAAGTCACCCAAAGGCTTAAGCGCCTGGACGTCGAGCACTGCAGAGGTCGTCACCGCCAAGTCCGCCGAAGCCCAGGTCGTCACTGCTAGCGGCAGCGCTACCGCCAAGACCGCCACCGCCTCCGCCTTCGCCTCCGTGGATCGGAGTGATCGGGCTCCGTGACTCGGGAGTGCTGGGAAGACCACCACCAACGGTAGACGATCCACCGGTTCCCTGGATGTTGAAAAGACATGTTAACGGGATATATGACTGTGTTGAATAAACAATATGCTTTGGGTGAATAGATTGGGGATGAACTAACCAGCGAGGGGCCAGCGTTCTGTGCCAGAAACTCCTCAAAGGTAAGCAGTCTTGGTTGTGGTGGATGAGATGGTGCTGGTTGCAATTGAGGAACCCTGCCGGCCGCCATTTCCTGAAAAGCGTGCTGTATCATGTGATTGTTCTGCTCATGGAATGCCAAAAGGCTCTCGTGCCACGCCATGGTCTCCTGGCGTGTGTACTCCATGTAGGCCTATGGTATGACATGATGGAACTCATAAAACTACTAAATGCGGAAAATAAAGTTAGCAATGAAGATAAGAGGGAAAATACTTACAGATTGCCGCTCCTGAAAGAGGGACTGTGACTGCGCACTGGTCATGGGCGTGCTCGTGCGCTGGCTCAGGCTTGGGTCGATCCGACGGAGCTGTGTGTAGGTGATAGTAGGAGTGATCACAGCATCCAGAACCGCCTCCCGACCGTGCTCCTTGGGCCCCATGCCCACCACCACCCTCTCGTCCAGATCCGCCGCAATGGGGTCAGGTGTGTCAGGATGTAACCTCAGATACCCTTCGGAGTAGGCCTTCTTCCTCTACGCGGTCTTGCCGTAGTACTTGGGCTCGCCAGGCTTGGAGTCCTTCCGCGTATGGGCGATCTCCCACGCCTACATGTGTGAGAGCGGCCGCTTCAGTTTCTCCTCCTGCACCACCAAACAGAGGTTAGTCATACATAAGAAAGTGACGGTAAATAAAAGAAGAAGAATGTTTAATGAGGTTAGTCATACATTAAGTGTCTTGTGGAGAAAGTGGTTTCGGTTTCCCTGAGCATGTACTCCCTCCTTCCCTCGGTTAGCCTTGTTTTTTATGCTCGTAGCCGCCCAGGCTCCATCCTTATCACACCAAAGATCAACCAATGCCGCCCAGGACTCGTCTTTTCCATAACACCAATTTGGACACACCTACATAATGAAAGCATAATGGCATGTCAACACGAAACGGTGAAATGTACCACAAACATCGGAATGAAAAATCTTTTATACTTACCGCCAAGTACTCGTGCCTCTCCAAGGTAATGCCCATCCTCCGCGCTTCTTCCTTGGTCATCTTCACACCAAGAGCGTCGTGATAGTATGTCGAGATGGCCACCCAGCGCACCTCGTACTAGAGCTGGCGGGCCTTCTTCTTGGCTTGGCGCAGCACAATCTGGTCGGCTCTGACCTGGTGCTCCGGAAGAACTCGATAGAATTTCTACAATCATGCATGAAACAAGAATGGAAGAAGCCATGAGTTAAATCATTCATGAAACCAGAATGGACTTGTGCTTCTGAAGAGAACTCACCCAGAAAGTAGTGATCACGGCCTTGGCATGGGTCGTATGGTCCGCGTGGAGGGCCGCTTCCCATTGGTTTCAGCTCGTGGCCAAAACCCGACGGTCCGGGTGCCTGACTGGATCCGGACAGTACAGCCCCGGACAGTGTAACTTCAGCATGACGGTGATGAGGCCGTTGGGAATACGGGCCCCTTTAGGATAAATCCAGTTGCTGCAAAAGAATGAAATATTAGCATGTGACAAGCAAAATAAATAACTACCGGAATGAGCATGTGACAAGCAAAAGAATGAAATTCTTATAAAGTGGCACTTACTCTTTCCCCGTGGGCTCAATGAGCCACTTGTGCTCCTCAGTAGCAGGAATCTGCTTTGGTAGCTTTGCGTTACCACGCAGCCACCCCTTGTTGCCAACCCCCTCCACGCCACCACCATCATCCCCGCCACCACCCTCCTCCTCGCCTGCCTCCTCCTCCTCCTCGTCCCCCTCCCCAACCGCCTCCTCCACCTCCTCCTCGGCCCCATCCCGAACCTCCTCCTCCTCCTCGTCCTTCTCCTCCTCGTCAGAGGGTACCTCACTAGAGGAGGGCCTCAAAGACAACACCCCTAAGTCGGTGAGGGTGCGCTCTTTTTGGCCGCGACCCCCTGTAGTGGCTCTCCCCCCACCACCTCGCCCTCTAGGGGCTCTCCCCCCACCCCCTCCTCCTCTAGGGGCACCTCTCCCTCGACCTCCCTGTGAGGAGTCATCGTCAAGTAGCCGGGGGGAGGATTACGTGCTCGACCACTCCAACTAGGCAGGCCGATGACCTTGCGTAGGAAACCCACGCCGTCGGCTTTCCCCTTGCCCATGTTCCACGAACCTGCATTGAAAAGAGAATAAGAAATTAGTACATTAATAAAATGAAGGAAAGGCATAATAATAAGGAATAATAAACACATTAATAAAAAACCATAAAAAGGCATATTCCTAAACTATAGAAAAAAGGACTTGAAACGTACATCTGCTAGAACCCATACGAATCATCACTGTTGTAACCTCTTTCTCGGTCGATCTCATCATCACTATCAATCATATCATCTTTGTTGTCTGACGGAGGTGGAGGCTCTTCCTTGTCGTCAACGTCTTCGTTTAACTTTTCTAGCATAAGTATGTCATTTTCATTGACAATGGTCTCACCATCATTCCGTGCATCGTCGTCGTTTGGATCCACATCATCATCACCCAATGGTCTAGCGTCATCGTTTCTAACCACATCATCATCATCAGGTTGCTCTTGATAGAACACTCCCTCGTATGTCGTGGGGTTAATGTTGTAGTAATCGTCTTCATTCGGGTCCGGTAGCTTACCATGTGGCGACACCTTGAACACAACTTCCCAACCCTTTAGGTACTCTTTCTGGCATGGGTAAGGCAGATAATAAACTTGTGTAGCTTGGGTAGCCGCAATGAAGAGATCGGCTCCAGCATAGACGGTTGATGGTTTAACTTCGACCAAACCAATGGAAGGCGTATGTTTTACCCCCTCCTGCGGATCGAACCATCGGCATTTGAACACAAGCAGACTCAGGGTCTCGTGCCCCTTGCGGAATTTAATCTCGTATATATTTTGTACCCTTCCGTAGTAGTCTACTGAATTTTGACCGGGGGTGTACACTCCGGTATTTATAGTTTTGGGATCAGGCCGGCTGTTCTGGTGCTCCTCTGTATGGAAGCGATACCCATTCACATCATACTTTTTACATGTCATGACAGCAAGGTCAAAACCCATGGAAACTCATCTCAATTCATCATCCATAGATATGTTCGGATCTTTTCCCTACAAGTATAATTGGAATTGCTGGGTGCATTAGTTCTGTTAACTAATAAATGTTGAACTAGGTATTTAATAGGGGAATGTGGAAAATTACTTTCTCCATGAACCAAGCAACAAAATTTTTACGTCCAGGGTTTCCATGACGGAGAAGAGTAAGTGCCTCCGCCTCAGTAGGACGATTCATTCCCGTCCATTCCTCTTGAACGAAATCACTAAAAGAAGAAAAGCGGTGTTAGACCGGGACTAAGTGAACACAGAACATGATGATGTGGAAGACATAAAGGAATGGTGTAGTGGAATTACCTCATCCAAACTTCCTCAACTTCCTTGATGTTGTGCAAGATATAGAACATGAGGTCCTCCCACTCTTGTCGTGGCATGTTATAAGATTTCGAGGCCCCAGCCCTCCCACCTTGCATGTTGAATAGATGGAGCCTGGGTTGATACTTGGGCTCTTCTATATTGTATCGAGGCACCTTGTTATGCAGATGGGAAATGTGGTCTGGATAGTATGATGTCCTGAGGTCAGACACCTCCTCTAGGATCACTGCCTCAGCTATGGAAGCTGCAATCTTAGCTTTGTTTCCACATTTCTGTCGGAGATGCTTGTTCTGTCTCTCAGGGCCGTAATGCCAGCGATTCTGCACAGCCCCCCCCCCCCCCAAACAATGGCCATTGTGAGGTGCAGAATGAGATGTGTCATCGGAGTAAAGAAGCCTGGCAGAAAGATCTTCTCTAGCTTGACTATCAACTCCGGTGCCTTCTTATGCAACTTTTCAATCACGTCTTTACTTACTTCTTTAGCACAGAGCGTGCGGAAGAAATGGCTTAGCTCGGCAAGCACTCGCCAGACATGCTCAGGGACATAGCCTCGAACCATCACCGGCATTATCCGCTCAATCCATACATGGTAGTCATGACTCTTCAGGCCGGTCGCTTTGCCCGTTGAAAGATTGACTCCCTTACTTATATTCGATGCATAACCATCAGTGAACTTCAAAATGTGTTTTAGCCAGATAAGTACTTCCTTTTTTTCTGGCGTTTTAAGGACAAAGTCAGCATCTGGCTTGAACCAGTTTTTTTGACCTCCTGTGGGAGGCTTCATGTTTAGACGTGGTCTATCACAAATTCTCTGTTGATCGGCTCTAGCTTTAACGTTATCCTTCGTCTTATCAGGAATGTTGAGGATCATGCGGAAAAGGGACTCTGCCACATTCTTTTCGGTGTGCATCACATCGATGTTGTAAGGAAGTTTGAGGTCCTTGAAATAGGGAAGCTGCGAGAAGGGGGTAATGTGAGTCCAGTTGTGCGTCTCACCATGTCCCTCGAAGCCTTTGGCTTTGGCTTTGCCTTTGACTTTAGGATTGAGAGCTTTTAGCTGAGCAAGAACATCTGCCACCAAAAATGTTGGAATCTCGGTTATTTCATGAACAACCCGGCCTTTCGTGAAGTTCTTCTTGTCTTCCCTGTCTGGATGGTCTGGAGGGAGGAACTGTCGATGCAGGTCAAAGGCTACATACTTGCCACCCTTACTTAGCTAAATCATTCGCAGAGCCTGCATGCACACTGGGCATGGCATCTTCCCACGTATACACCATCCACAGAATAGAGCATAGCCGGGAAAGTCATGCATGCAATAGTGCAACCAAACTTTCATCAAGAAATTTCTCTGCAGATCCCGGTTGTATGTCAACCTCGAAAAGTACCAAGAATGGTGCAAATCATCCACCAGCGGCTGCATAAACACACCCAATTGCTTCCCCGGGTATTCAGGCCCCGGAATGATGAGCGACAAGAACATGGTCTTGCGTTGCATTAGGGCACCGGGAGGGAGATTGAGCGTAATTACAAACACGGGCCAGCAGCTGTATGGATTGGACGACATACCATATGGATTGAACCCATCACCTGATATGGCTATTCTGACATTCCCAGCCTCGGCTGCTTCCTCGGGGTATTCTTCATCGAACGACTTCCATGCTTAGCCTTCCGATGGATGTACGATTTTATTTGGATTGTACCTTATACCTTCCTTGTGCCACTTCATCATTTTGGCAGACTCCTCCGTGATGAAAAGGCGCTGCAGTCTTTCTATGAAATGGAGATACCGAAGAACCTTAACGGGGATGGCTAGCTGCTTTTTCTCACCATCCTTACCGACCACCTCAATGTACCAAGACGAACCGCACTCCCTACAGTACTTGTCATCCGCATACTCGTGCCTAAACAAAAGGCAATTCTTCGGGCAAACATCTATTTTCTCATAATCCATAGAGAGTGCCTTCATGATTTTCTTTGTAGCGTACATGCTTTTCGGCAGTTCATGACCCTCAGGGAGGCTGTTAGCCCATACTCCCAGGAATGCTTCGAAGCATTTCTGGCTACAGCCGTACTCAGCCTTGACTGCAATCAGTTGCGAGATGGCATCCAACTGAGATATTTTCGCACCCACATAAAAAGGTTTCTTCGACGAGGCCAAGACCTCCAAGAAGGCCTTTGAGGTTGCCTCCGGCTCCTCCGGTTCATTCTCTGAAGGTGTCGTATTTGCCGTTTCTGCAACAATGACATCATCTAGCATGTCCCTGACCCCGTCGTCCTCATATCCATCGATGCATTGTCGCATCACCTCCTCTCTACCACGGTCCTGCTCGGCTATGTTTATCGGCGGCATGTCAAAGTTTGGCATATATCCGTGCGTGCGAAGGTGCTCAGTCATGTCCTTCTGATTTCTACGGTGACGTCTAGCACATCTCGCACAGGGGCATACTGGGATAATTCTCATTGGACGACGGAATATATCCTTCAAATACACATCGGTTTTCATGATCTAGTCTGATGTTACTCGATTCTGACGGATAAAACCACTGTACATCCATTGATTATCTGCCATCCTCTGGTTTTTTGCATGCCACACAACATAATTAAGGATTCACTTAAATTAATCACATCAAATTTTCATTTTCTACCACGTTGAATCCACCTACATCTCTAATAGGTAAAGATGGGTCCTAATCCCATCCGAGGATGTGTAGATTGAGTACGTTCTCCATTCTACCCCGTTCCGAGACAAAATTTCAGCAGCACCTCCCCGTTGTTCTCCAGATACACGTCTCGGTAAATAGCCAAGAGAATGTGCTCCGGAGAACAATGGGGCGGCGCCGCCGAAATCCTGTCTCGGAACGGGGTAGAACATGGAGAACATACCCAATCTACACATCCTCGGGCTGTCCGTGGAAAACGCTGGACAATCCGAAAGAGCTGCGGTGATAAATATGCAATTGAATGCATATTTATTGATGCAACCCTTCCGGACGGGAGACGCCTAGGTTACGCGACTTGACTTGAGAATGAAATCTAGTGACATGAAAAAATGTAGGAGATGGACTTGTAGGTCA
This sequence comes from Thinopyrum elongatum, assembly GCA_011799875.1. Taxonomy (NCBI): domain Eukaryota; kingdom Viridiplantae; phylum Streptophyta; class Magnoliopsida; order Poales; family Poaceae; genus Thinopyrum; species Thinopyrum elongatum. The sequence goes on from CM022299.1 coordinate 627,074,354, forward strand.
CCCTCGGTTGTAGGGAAAGGAGTCGAACAATAGCGGGATGCTCAGGGACCAACGCGTCGGACGACGGTCACTCCGATGAAATGCAACACCACAAAGCCTGCAAATTCCACTGAAAGAACAACTTAGATCATCACATCTCAGTCAAGTGTCAAAATTTTGTCTTTTATTCTTTTAGCAAGATCATCATGAGTATCAATTTTTTTAGCAAGATCATCACATCTTAGTAGGTCTCAAAATTTTGTCTTCAATTATTTCAGCAAGATCATTATGAGTATAAAAAAAATAGCAAGATCATCACATCTCAGTCAAGTGTCAAAATTTTGTCCAACATCCATCCATCCATTCATCTATCATTAACTTGACCAACATCCATTCATCAACATGACCTAACATTAAATTTATGACAAACAAAGTTTCTAAAAAAATTCACCGACATTCCATCCATCCACCATCTATGATTCTAACAACATCCATGCATCCATCTAATAAAAATTTATCCATACATCCATCCACCTAAAAACTGTAGCAAGAAGAAGAAAAAAAACATACAAAAAAAATCTATTTATCTAACTATCTATCCATCCATTCATCTAGCAGCACAGCAGTGGTAGGGGAGCAACGGCAGCAGCGGGGGGAGCGGCAGGGTGGCGGGGGAGCTCACCGAGGGGGGCAGTTGGGGAGCGGCAGGACCGCAGGGGGCGGGGGACGTGGTGGAGGAGGTGGTGTCGGAGGGGCCGGTGACGGGCGACGGAGCGTGGGCGGCCGGGGGCTCCCCGGTGCTCACCAGCAGCAGAGGAGGGCCGGGAAGGGGCGCCGGACCGCCGGAGCCATGGCCGCGGCCAGCTCACCACCAGCAGGAGGGTCGGGAAGGGGGCGAGGATCATGGGGCCAGTGCCGGGACGGGGCCGCGCGGTGCGGGGCGGCCGGGGACGACCAGCGGCGATGCGGGGCGGGCGGGAACGGTCGGCGGCGGTGCGGGGCGGGGACGGCTGGCGGCGGTGCAGCGCGAGGACGCGTGGTGCGGGGCAGGGACGGGGGGCGAGCGGCGCGGGGAGGGAACGGCGCGACGCGGCCAGGACGGGGGCGGCAGGGGCGCAGATTGGGGCGTCGGCGGTGCGGGACTGGGATGGCCGGCCGCGGGGGGATCGAGTGGCGGAGGGCGGGAATCGAGCGGCGGCGGGGCTGGATCGAGCGGGGAGGGCGGATGAGGGGGTTAGGTCGAATGAGTGGTCGGGGCGTGGGGTGCCCGGTTGGATAAGGTGTGAGGTATGCCGAAGGTGTAACCGTCGGCATAGGTTGTTTCCACCTATGCCGACCGTTATGCCGTCGGCATACCTGTTTTATATTATTTATTTATTTTTTACATTAAATTCAATTTATTTTAAAAATGTCCTAACAAAATATAATTATTAATTTTACATAAGCTAGCTATCCAGGTGACAAGTTCGGCACCGATGTAAAGTACTGTAAAAAAATAAAAATATATTCAGTCGTACCCGCACGACTCCCCCCCTCGAAGTGACGGCGACACTGTCGTCCGTGGAGGGGGGGCACACCCCGGAGCCGTGAGCCACCACGCTTCCAGAAGCGTAGGAGGGCCCACCGCAACACGTGGCGGCATTGCTACCCCCCAGCTACCCCGTCCCGTCTAACCCTGACACAGACGACCGCCGGATCTAGCCCTTTAACTTTCGCCGGACAGGGTTTGACCGGTGGACCTTTTCACGTGGTTGTCATAGCCCAGCCCATAGCTACACGTCTCCGGGGTGTGGCCCCCCTCACGAACGGCGCCGCCGCCGGCACCTGGAGGGGGGAAACGGACGCGTCGGGTCTACACGGAGGGGATCTTGCTGTGGGTTTGGCCCAGATGTTGCTCCCAAGTGTTCCTATGGGCTGACCTAACACAATCTGGTTTAGAGGTCCACTGGACAAAGCCCGTCCGTGGAAAGTCAAAGGGCTAGATCTCGTGGTCAAACGCTACAGAGGGTTAGGCGGGACGGGGGCCCTGGGGATGTAACAATGCCACCGGAGTGTCGCACCGGGCCCTCATACATGCCGTACGGTGTGGTGGCATGACTGAAGAGGCGGCACACGTCTCCGGGGTGTGGCCCCCCTCACGGACGGTGATGACACAGTAGTAGACGTTCTGCGGTAACGGTGCGGAGTGAATATTATTAAATACTCGGAGCGCGATAAAATCATGAGTTTTTTACACGACGTGGGCACATGTGATATAGGACTGATGGTAATTTTTCATAATTTTTGGTGATGGAGAAGTATCTGAACACTTCCCTCTACGCGGATTGCTCTTCACGTGTCTACGACTGTGGCCGGCGGGCTCCGGGGGCTAGCATGCCGTCAAATCTTGCGTAGGCGGCCTCTCACAAGTCTGGAAGTGTTGTGGCGGTTGCAAATGCCCGGCATGCGTCTCTGGGGTGTGGCCCACCTTACGGACGGCGCCGCCGCCGGCACCTGGAGGGGGAAACGAACGCGTCGAGTCTATACGGAGGGGATCTTGCTGTGGGTTTGGCCTGGATGTTGCTCCCAAGTGTTCCTATGGGCTGACCTAACACAACCGGGTGGAGAGGTCCACTGATCAAAGCCCGTCCGTGGAAAGTCAAAGGGCTAGATCTCGTTGTCAAACGCTACAGAGGGTTAGGCGGGACGGGGGCCCTGGGGGTGTAGTAATGCCACCGGAACGTCGCACCGGGCCCTGATACATGTCGTACGGTGTGGTGGCATGTCTGAAGAGGCGGCACTCGTCCCCGGGTTGTGGCCCCCCTCACGGACGGCGATGACACAGTAGTAGACGTTATGCGGTAACGGTGCGGTGTGAATATTATTAAATACTCGGAGCGCGATAAAATCATGAGTTTTTTACATGACGTGGGCACATGTGATATAGGACTGATGGTAATTTTTCATAATTTTTGGTGATGGAGAAGTATCTAAACACTTCCCTCTATGCGGATTGCTCTTCGCGTGTCTACGACTGTGGCCGGCGGGCTCCGGGGGCTAGCATGCCGTCAAATCTTGCGTAGGCAGCCTCTCACATGTCTGGAAGTGTTGTGGCGGTTGCAAATGCCTGGCATGCGTCTCCGGGGTGTGGCCCCCCTTACGGACGGCGCCGCCGCCGGCACCTGGAGGGGTGAAACGGACTCGTCGGGTCTACACGGAGGGGATCTTGCTGTGGGTTTGGCCCGGATGTTGCTCCCAAGTGTTCCTATGGGCTGACCTAACACAACCAGGTGGAGAGGTCCACTGGTCAAAGCCTATCCGAGGAAAGTCAAAGGGCTAGATCTCGTGGTCAAATGCTATAGATGGTTAGGCGGGACGGGGGCCCTGGGGGTGTAGCAATGCCACCGGAGCGTCGCATCGGGCCCTCATACATGCCGTACAGTGTGGTGTCATGTCTGAAGAGGCGGCACGCGTCTCCGGGGTGTGGCCCCCCTCACGGACGGCGATGACACAGTAGTAGACGTTCTGCGGTAACGGTGCGGCGTGAATATTATTAAATACTCGGAGCGCGATAAAATCATGAGTTTTTTACACGACGTGGGCACATGTGATATAGGACTGATGGTAATTTTTCATAATTTTTGGTGATGGAGAAGTATCTGAACACTTCCCTCTACGCGGATTGCTCTTCGCATGTCTACGACTGTGGCCGGCGGGCTCCGGGGGCTAGCATGCCGTCAAATCTTGCGTAGGCGGCCTCTCACAAGTCTGGAAGTGTTGTGGTGGTTTCAAATGCCCGGCATGCGTCTCCGGGGTGTGGTCCCCCTCACGGACGGCGCCGCCGCCGGCACCTGGAGGTGGAAACGGACGCGTCGGGTCTACACGGAGGGGATCTTGCTATGGGTTTGGCCCGGATGTTGCTCCCAAGTGTTCCTATGGGCTGACCTAACACAACCGGGTGGAGAGGTCCACTGGTCAAAGCCCGTCCGTGGAAAGTCAAAGGGCTAGATCTCGTGGTCAACCGCTCCAGGGTTAGGCGGGATGGGGGCCCTGGGGGGTAGCAATGCCACCGGAGCATCGCACCGGGCCCTCATACATGCGGGGTGGTGTGGTGGCATGTCTGAAGAGGCAGCTTGCGTCTCCGGGGTGTGGCCCCCCTCCAAGTGACGGCGGCACTGCCTTCTGTGGAGGGGGGGGGGCCACACCGCGGAGCCCCAAGATGGGCGTCTACGCATGCGAGAACAATTTCACACATGCATCGGGACCCGTGCGATGTTTTGGTGGCATAGCTACACCCCGAAGGCCACCCTGAATCCCCCCACTAACCAGATTCCCTCCGTGTCGACCGTTTCCCCCCTCCGTGACATGGCGGCGGCGACGTCCGTGAGGGGGGCAATCGATATACCATCGGGGTATGTTTTTTGTTTAGATATGGCACATTTATCTTGTGAAAAAATAAAAAATAAAAAATAATATAAATAAAAAATAAAAAAATAAAGGTATGCCGATGGCAAGGCCGTCGGCATAGCTGCGCACACGGAGCTACGATCCCATGGATCGATGACATGGCATCGCACGCGGATCGATGACGTGGCAGAGGGCATGGGCCAGGCCTATGCCGATGGCTATGCCGTCGGCATATATCTGCCACACCACGGGACCCCCACTCCCTCGGATCGATGACGTGTCGACGATGCGGATCGGTGATGTCAGCAAATCTATGCCGACGGCCGCCGTTAGCACCCGTCGGCGTAGTTTCGGCGCCGTCAAATGGTCGTCGCTGACCGGGTAGGTGGGCACAGGGCTATGCCGACGGCCCCCGTAGGCGTATCGCGAGCGGTCCCGACGGCTGTAGTATGCCGACGGCGCCCGTCGGCATAGATCGACATATGCCGACGGCATTTCTACGCCTACGACCTGCCCTAGGCTGTCGGGATATATCCATCTATGCCGACGGGGGCCGTCGGCATAGATGAGGCCGTCGGCGTACGCAGATATTCTGGTAGTGGATGGCTTTACACAGATATCTGAGGGTCAAAAACATTCAGATCGCGAAAACAGACGGCCAAAAATGCAAATCGCTGTAAGGGCTCGCTTTAGGCTCGGTTTTACTGTCCTTAATGACTCCCGTGCTCACATAACATAGTTCTTATCCGTTCCTCTTTTTGTCTTTTCCCGTGTCACCAATCGCACGCGATGGCTGCGGAGGGCTGCACCAGGCAGTGCGAGGGAGATTAAGTCGGCAAGCTCCAGAGGCATGGTGGTCGACTGACTAATGTGAGGGTGCTCCTCCGATGAGCCATGAGCTCAAGAACTAGCAGGATTGGGCACCCCCTGCTGCTACACAGACGCCCACCCTCATTATTGTTGCTGCAAGCATGCCCCGCCCCCGATGTTGCGATGAGCAAGCTCGCAATAGAGCCGCTGATTTGGAGAGATAGGTGATGCTGCAAATAGTGGTGTGAGGTAGTGACAGCGCCACTTCTATGAAGCTATAAGGAGGTGTCGGCTCGCTTGCAACATCGTTGGTGTCTCGAGCGATAGACAGACTGACTTGCAACATGCCAGTGCTACAAATCGCCGTTCCCGCGGGAGGTGCTAGTGTCGTTCCAGTTTCAACATCGTTGGTGTTGTGACTGCAACACCCAACGATGTTGCGTGATGGCAAATGCAACTCCACCGATACCGGCGATGTTGTGTGGCAATGCCTTTTGCAATGTCGGCAATGTTGTGCAGCGATGGCTCGCAATGCAGGCGAATGGGGGTGACGGCTCGCAACTTATGCAATGTTGCAGGGCGATGGATCACAACATAGGGGATGTTGTGGGGGCAACAACTCGCAATTAAGTATACCATTCGATCTAACGGTATGTGTGATTCGAATTTCTGTGGTCCAGATTGCACATGACCTTGTACGTGTTTCTCAAGAAGAAATGCCCCTCTTTCCATAGTGCCAAGAGGTTATGTCCTGCACATCACCTTTCAGGAGTTTCCGGTTCAGGATAACTTTGGCGTTCGAGGGCCAGAAAATATCTAGGGCGAGCTGTTCATTCTATGATTTTCTACCAGGCACCAACATGCCACACAAGCGTCATGCTCTATAGCAAAGACTTCCACTAGTAGAAAACAGGGCTTTCGTCCAGGCAGGGCTAGCCCATTAATCCCGGTTCACTCACAAACCGGGACCAAAGGGGGCATCGGTCCCGGTTCGTGAGGCCAGGGGGCCGGCCGGGCCTCGTGGGGCATTGGTCCCGGTTCGTCTGGCCCCTTTGGTCCCGGTTCCAGCCACGAACCGGGACATTGGTGCCGGTTCATGGCTAGAACCGGGACCAAAGGCGGACCTTTAGTCCCGGTTCCAGCCATGAACCGGGACCAATGAGATGCCTATATATACCTCGCCCGCGAGCAGAGAAGTGGAGTGCTCTGTTTTTTGGGGTGGCCGTGGGAGAGCTTTGTGGTACTCTAGCTCACCTCCTATGCACATGAGGTGTTCGATGAAATGCCCGAGCCACACTTAAGCTTTCTCCTCTCAAAGCTCCTTGTCCAAGCTCCATTTTCCTCGAGATTTGTCTAGGTTTGGTGGTCCGTCCCGTCCTCACCCCCGTCGATCACCCACGCCGATCTCGTCGCCGGCACCACCGTGGTGAGCCTCTTGGTCTTATCTTCTTTGTAAAAGAAAAAAGTTCTTACTTATATGATTAAGATAGATACTTGTGTAATTTTCTTATTTTTATTATTGTTTGTTATTATATAGTGCGATGGTTTTGGTATCCGCCTCCGTCGGCCCTCGTCCTATCTATGATTCGGATGTGGTATATATTATCTTTTATAACTATTTGGTTCATTTAATGTTTATGACAATTATGCCGACCAACGTGACATAGATTCTTTTATGTAGGAGGTATGTGAACCGGAAATTCCAACCGACCCTATTGTCGAGAGGTTAAATTTAGTTGAAGAAGAAAACAATTACTTGAAGGAAAAATTGAAAAAAATTGAGGAGGAGAAGATGATATTGGAGTTCCATGTTGCGGATGTCATCGATGATCACAAGATCAAGATGGATAAAATGCGCTTGAAGATTAGAAAGATGAAAAAATATGCCATTCATACCGAGGCTTGGTATCATTATGCCGTTGGATCAATTGTTACCTTAGTTGCGATTATGATGGCATTTGTTGTTGCATTGAAATGTTTTACATAGTTTCAATGTATGGTTTAATTAGATGCTCTCAAGAGCTATATGTTGTTCAATGAGAACTATGTATGTACTTTGGTTTTAATGTGATGATGAACTTCTATTAATTAATTTGGTCACTTCTGTATTCATGATGTTCTGTAATGGTTTTTGACACACTTAATTATATATAATGCACGCAGATGAACCGGCAATGGATGTACGGTGACAGACGCACCTCCGAGTACATTAAGGGCATGCATAATTTTCTCGAAGTGGCTGAGGTAAACAAGCAGAATGGTTTTATGTGTTGTCCATGCCCTATATGTGGGAATACGAAGTCTTACTCTGAATCGAAAACCCTTCACACCCACATGCTTTATAAGGGTTTCATGCCACAATATAATGTTTGGACCAAGCACGGAGAAAGAGGGGTTATGATGGAAGACAGCGAAGAAGAAGAGGATGATGACAGCTATGTGCCCCCTGAATACGGTGATGCTGCAACGGGGGAAGCTGAAGATCAAGAGGATCCAGACGATGTGCCCAATGATGATCTTCGTCGGGTCATTGTTGATGCAAAGAGACAATGCGAAAGTGAAAAGGAGAAGCTGAAGTTCGGTCACATGTTAGAGGATCACAAAAAAGGGTTGTACCCCAATTGCGAAGATGGCAACACAAAGCTCGGTACCACACTGGAGTTGCTGTAGTGGAAGGCAGAGAATGGTGTACCTGACAAAGGATTTGAGAAGCTACTGAAAATATTGAAGAAGAAGCTTCCAAAGGATAACGAATTGCCCGACAGTACGTACGCAGCAAAGAATGTTGTATGCCCTCTAGGATTGGAGGTGCAGAAGATACATGCATGCCCTAATGACTGCATCCTCTACCGTGGTGCGTACGAGGATTTGAACACATGCCTGGTATGTGGTGCATTGCGGTATAAGATCAGACGAGATGACCCTGGTGATGTTGACGGCGAGCGCCCCAGGAAGAGGGTTCCTGCCAAGGTGATTTGGTATGCTCCTATAATACCACGGTTGAAACGTCTGTTCAGAAACAAAGAGCATGCCAAGTTGACGCGATGGCACAGAGAGGACCGTAAGAAAGACGGGAAGTTGAGAGCACCCGCTGACGGGTCGCAGTGGAGAAAAATCGAGAGAAAGTAATGGGATGACTTTGCAGGTGATGCAAGGAACGTATGGTTTGGTTTAAGCGCGGATGGCATTAATCCTTTTGGGAAGCAGAGCAGCAATCACAGCACCTGGCCTGTGACTCTATGTATCTATAACCTTCTCCTTGGCTGTGCGTGAAGCGGAAATTCATTATGATGCCAGTTCTCATCCAAGGCCCTAAGCAACCCGGCAACGACATTGATGTGTACCTAAGGCCATTAGTTGAAGAACTTTTACACCTGTGGAATGGAAACGGTGTACGTGTGTGGGATGAGCACAAACAGCAGGAATTTGACCTGCATGCATTGCTGTTTGTAACCATCAATGATTGACCTGCTCTCAGTAACCTTTCAGGACAGACAAACAAGGGATACCACGCATGCACGCACTGTTTAGATGACACCAAAAGTATATACCTGGACAAATGCAGGAAGAATGTGTACCTGGGGCATCGTCGATTTCTTCCGACCAACCATCAATGTCGAAAGAAAGGCAAGCATTTCAAAGGCGAGGCAGATCACCGGAAGAAGCCCGCCATCCATACCGGTGATCACATACTTGCTATGGTCAATGATTTACAAGTAATCTTTGGAAAGAGTCCCGGTGGACTATCTGTTACGAATGACGCTGAGGGACGTGCACCCATGTGGAAGAAGAAATCTATATTTTGAGACCTACCCTAATGGAAAGACCTAGAGGTCCGCTCTTCAATCGACGTGATGCACGTGACGAAGAATCTTTGCGTGAACCTGCTAGGCTTCTTGGGCATGTATGGGAAGACAAAAGATACACCAGAGGCACGGGAGGACCAGCAACGTGTGCACGAAAAAGACGGCATGCCTCCAAAGCAGTATGAAGGTCCTGCCAGCTACGCTCTTACCTAAGAAGAGAAGGAAATCTTCTTTGAATGCCTGCTCAGTATGAAGGTCCCGTCTGGCTTCTCGTCGAATATAAAGGGAATAATAAATATGCCAGAGAAAAAGTTCCAGAACCTAAAGTCTCATGATTGCCACGTGATTATGACGCAACTGCTTCCGGTTGCATTGAGGGGGCTTCTACCGGAAAACGTTCGATTAGCCATTGTGAAGCTATGTTCATTCCTCAATGCAATCTCTCAGAAGGTGATCGATCCAGAAATCCTACCAAGGTTAAGGAGTGATGTGGCGCAATGTCTTGTCAGTTTCGAGCTGGTGTTCCCACCATCCTTCTTCAATATCATGACGCACGTCCTAATTCATCTAGTCGACAAGATTGTCGTTCTGGGCCCTGTATTTCTACACAATATGTTCCCCTTTGAGAGGTTCATGGGAGTCCTAAAGAAATATATCCGTAACCGCGCTAGGCCAGAAGGAAGCATCTCCTTGGGCCATCAAACAGAGGATGTCATTGGGTTTTGTGTTGACTTCATTCCTGGCCTTAAGAAGATTGGTCTCCCTCAATCGCGGTATGAGGGGAGACTGACTGGAAAAGGCACGGTAGGAGGGGACTCAATAATATGTAGGGACGGGCATTCTTGGTCTCAAGCACACTACACAGTTCTACAGAACTCTACCTTGGTAACCCCGTATGTCGATGAACAAAAGAACATTCTGCGCTCCAAACACCCAGAGCAGTCTGACGACTGGATTACATGTGAACACATCAGGACTTTTGGCAGTTGGTTGCAAACACGTCTCAGGGGTGACAACACTGTTTCTGATGAGCTGTACTCGTTGGCCAGGGGACCATCTTCGACTGTATTGACTTACAAAGGGTACGAGATAAATGGGAATACATTTTACACGATTTCCCAAGATCAAAAGAGCACCAACCAAAATAGCAGTGTCCGCTTTGATGCAGCAACCAAGAGGGGAAAGGACACATATTATGGTTACATAGTGGACATATGGGAACTTGACTACAGACATGATTTTAAGGTCCCTTTGTTTCAGTGCAAATGGGTCAATCTGTCAGGAGGCGGGGTACAGGTAGACCCACAGTACGGAATGACAACAGTGGATCTGAACAATCTTGGGTACACAGACAAACCATTCGTCCTAGCCAATGATGTGGCGCAGGTTTTCTATGTGAAGGACATGTCTACCAAACCGAGAAAAAGAAGAGATAAGGAAGCGAATACATCATACGATGAGCCAAAGCGCCACATAGTTCTTTCAGGAAAAAGAGACATCGTGGGATTGAGGGCAAGACAGACATGTCTGAAGATTATGAAAAGTTTCATGAAATTCCTCCCTTCAAAGTCAAGGCTGACCCAAGCACCCTGTTAAACGATGAATATTATCCATGGTTACGGCGCAAGAAGCAAAAGACACAAGCGAAGAAAAATTGATGATGTGGCTTTGAATGGTGCATTTTGAACACACAAAAAGTCTGGAGTTCAAATAAGTTCAAAAAAATGAAATCCCTTTGTAACAGATGAGTTTTCGTCCGAAACCCTGATACTTCGAAAGAGATTGTCCATTTTGTACACGAAGTGCATCCAGTTTTTGCCATAACCCTCTCAACTTTTTAGCACATGCTATGTGGGTGAAATGATGATACCATGCCAACTTTCAACCTCTTCAGAATTCATTTGTAGTGCTTTTCAATTTCAGGGTCATATAGCTCAAAAAAATCAGTAAATGCATGAAAAATAACAAATGAAGTCGGAAAGGGTTGAAAATTGATGATGTGGCTTTGAATGGTGCATTTTGAACACACAAAAAGTCTGGAGTTCAAATAAGTTCAAAAAATGAAATCCCTTTGTAACAGATGAGTTTCCATCCGAAACCCTGATACTTCGAAAGAGATTGTCCATTCTGTACACGAAGTGCAACCAGTTTTTGCCGTAACCCCCTCAACTTTTTAGCACATGCTATGTGGGTGAAATGATGATACCATGCCAACTTTCAACCTCTTCAGAGTTCATTTGTAGTGCTTTTCAATTTCAGGGTCATATAGCTCAAAAAAACCAGTAAATGCATGAAAAATAACAAATGAAGTCAGAAAGGGTTGAAAATTGATGATATGGCTTTGAATGGTGCATTTTGAACACACAAAAAGTGTGGAGTTCAAATAAGTTCAAAAAAATAAAATCCCTTTGTAACAGATGAGTTTTCTTCCGAAACCCTGATACTTCGAAAGAGATTGTCCATTTTGTACATGAAGTGCATCCAGTTTTTGCCGTAACCCTCTCAACTTTTTAGGACATGCTATGTGGGTGAAATGATGATACCATGCCAACTTTTAACCTCTTCAGAGTTCATTAGAAGTGCTTTTCAATTTCAAGGTCATTTAGCTCAAAGAATGAACTAATAGCAAAAAGAATGAACTAGAAAACTTTTATGAAACTCTAATAGCAAAAATAATGCACTAAAAGAATGAACTAGAAAACTTTAATGAAACTCTAATAGCAAAAAGAATGAACTAGAAAACTTTTATGAAACTCTAAAAGCAAAAGGAATCAACTAAAAAGTTTTTATAAACCTCTAGTATTTTTGAAACTAAAATTATATAAAATTTATGCAACTAAAAAATATCAAAGTATTTTTTGTTCAAAACATTAATAGCAAAAAGAATTTTCATAAAGAATTTTTTTGTTAGAAACTTTAATAGCAAAAAAATAACAAAATCTGTTTTTGATTAAAACAGACATTTCAAATAACCTAAAAATTACCAAATTTAATATAATGATAAAACACAGTAATATTAAATAGCAGGAAAAATAATCACTCAAAAATCTATTTTTATAGTAAAGTTATTCACAAACTAGTGATTCAAACAAATTTCAAAAAATTCAAATTTAAACTATTCAAATTGAAAAACTAATGGCACTAACAGAAAGTTTATAATTTTTATTACCTAAAAGCAAAAAGAATCACTGAAAAACAGTAAGCATTTAGCTGTAAGTAGAAACAAAATAAAATAAATAAAGCAAAAAAAGAAAAAAAACTGGAAAAAATTAAAAAAAATGCCACCTATTGGGCCACCACGGCCTGAATACGACTAGAAACCCAACTAGTTTGTTGGGCCAGGATGCAGGCCCGCAGCAGGCCCAATAGGCCCACAGGCAAGGAGTGACAGATTAGGCCCGAAAGCCTGCAGTTGAGAGGAGCTCGAGAGGGTGGGCGCAACAGTGCTTATAAACCACTCTCGAGCTCTCTCAGCTAGCGAGGTGGGACTAAACATCCCACCGCACCACGTCAGCATAAGGCCTTTGGTCCCGGTTGGTAGTACCAACCGGGACGAAAGGGGTGCATTTGTACCGGTTCGTGGAACCAACCGGGACCAATGCCCCCCTTTAGTCCCGGTTGGTGCCACCAACCGGGACCAAAGGTCAGTTTTCAGCAGCCCAAAGGGTGGGAAACAGGGACCTTTGGTCCCGGTTGGTGGCACCAACCGGGACTAAAGGGGGGCATTGGTCCCGGGTGGTACCACGAACCGGGACCAATGCTCTGGGTATATAAGGTAGCACTTAGGAATTTTCAGTTCTCATCTCACATTAGCCCCCGACGACGCCGACGACATCGACGCCGCCCGCCGCCCCCGCCGTCGCCGTCGCCCGCGCTCGTCGTCGCCGAGGCTTGCCCCCGCCGTCGTCGTCGTCGTCGCTGCGGGGAAGCACCACGCCGGCGCCCGCGACCCCTTCATCCCCGACGCCGTTCGTCTGCCGCCGCACCGATTCCGGCCGGCGACCTCGAGCCCTCCCCGAGCCCGGCCGCTGCCGTTCCCTACGACCGCGCTGTGAGCCCCTGCCTCCTCCCCTTTCCTTCTCATCGCCGTCCCCGACCTCGCCGTCGCCGACCACCGGCCTGTTTTTCATTTTTTTTGTTACGATGTATGTATGTATGTTCTCTGTATATGCTGTATAATGCTCTTTTTTGCATTTTTTGGTTAAGATTGTAGAATATGAACATTTTGAATATGGATGTATGCTCATATGCAAAGAAAAAGGTCTATTTTTTTGGTGATATGTATGTTCATATGCTCATTTAAGAAAATGTTCATATGTTACATTTAAGAAAAAAAGTAAATGTATGTATGTTCATATGCAAGGAATATGCAAAGAATTTTTTTTGGATGAAATGAGATGAGATGAGATGTATGAGATGTTTTGTGGAGACGAGATGAGATGTTTGTGGAATTTTTTTTCATAGAAATTAGTGTGATATTTTTGTTCATGATGATCTTGCTCGATGAATGTTCTATGTTAAAACTCATATTAAGTTTGTTCGATGATGATTTTTTTTTGTTCATAGAAATTTACTATGTTAAAATGTTCTCGTGTTGGGGGGGGGGGGAGGAGTCCTCGAAACATATCAAGTGCACTTTATAAATTCATATGTTGAGGATCGCCGAGGGGTCGAGGGTCGAGGGCCGTCGAGGGGTCGAGGGTCGAGGGTCGAGATTTATCAAGAGTGCCACCATTATGGATGTGCACAAGTTGATCCAATTTTTTTCTGATCTCATCTATATATATATTCTTCTATATGTCACGTTGTCTGTCAAAGTATTGAAGAAATCCATGGCTTCATCATTAGCCGGAAGTAACAGGCGTATGATGCTACGAAGCTCTTCAAAGTTATTTTGGAACGGAGTTCCGGATAGAATAATTCGCTTTTTGGTACGAATTTCAGCAAAGGCCTTCCAAATAGCGATATTCGGAAGGCTCTTGCTGAACTTCGTACCAAAAAACTAATTATCCTATCTGGGACTCCGTTCCAAAACAATTTTGGAGAGCTTCGTACCATTATGCGCCTGTTACTTCCTGCTAATGATGAAGCCATGGTTTTCTTGAATCCTTTGACACTGACAACGTGACATATAGAAGGGTAGATGAGATCAGGAAAAATATGGACCATTTTCTGCACATCCAGAATGGCGCCATTTTGTTAAATCCCTTGTTTGACATTCATGAGAGAGGCGGTCCGGACGTCGGACATTCATGAGAGAACTCCGGTAACTCTTCAACATAAGGGGGGACGTCGATCAACCCCCTCTCGCCCGACCAAACCCTAGAAGCATCAAGGCCACCCCAAACCCTAGAAGCGTTGCCGAGGCCACCCCAAACCCTAGAAGCGTCGAGGCCACCCAAATTTACCAAGTTAAAAGAGCGTTGTCAAGGCCACCCCAAACCCTAGAAGCGTTGTCGAGGCCACCCCAAACCCTAGAAGCGTTGTCGAGGCCACCCCAAACCGTAGAAGTGTTGAGGCCACTAATTAATATTCCTTGTTGTGATTAGCTAGCTAGGTCTATGTTTGCCACTAATATATCCATCTCTCATGTTTGTATATTAATTGCCATGTTGTAATATTTGCAGAAACTATGGATCAACAAAGAGACTTGGAAACAGAACAGTTGTTGGGGGACATAATCCTCGGCGGAGGTGATGTCTTGTTGTATCTCAACGACACCGATTGTCTGGAAGGAGAGGGTGAAGGCTCCGGTGATCGAACAATGGAGGAGGAAGGACATGATCATGATGGCTCCGGTGACCGAATGCCGGAGGAAGAAGGAGACCATGATGATGGCTCCGGTGATCGAACGGAGGAGGGAGCTGTTGCAAAGTCCGGCGAGGTATATATATTAATTAAGCCTGTGCTGACTAGCTAATTGATGCATTAATTGTTTTGGTATGTACATATATTAACTCTTCTTTCTTCTTTTAAAGCCCTCCGGATCGAGCCAAACTTCGGTAACGAGACGAGGCCCGAAGAAAAGGTTGCATCAGGATGAAAGGTTCACGATCACAGCAATCGCGAACAATGGCCAGCCGAGTGAACCGAGGCGGACCAAGGATGCATTTTCTGCTCAGTGCAGAGCTATTGTTAGGGACAGCATCCCGATCAGCATCCAACTATGGAATGAGCCTAAGAAGAACGAAGACCCTCAAGTTTCTTATGTCACCGATAGACAGAAAGATGATCTTTGGACCTCGCTGAAGGCAAATTTCACCCTACCGCCAGAGGAGGATCCGGAAAAGCCAGTTATATAGCCATTGGTCAAGGCGTGTGCTCTTAAGAAGATGGCAGATCTATTCAGGAGGTGGAAGAATGAGTTGAAATCAACGTTTGTCGACAAAGGGAAGACTCCAGAATTCACCGGCCGATTTGAGAAGATAAGAGATCATTGGCCCGCATTTGTGGCCTACAAGACATCGGACAAGAGTAAGAAGATGTCAGAGACAAATAAGATAAATGCTGCAAAGAAGAAGTTTCACCATCGCACGGGGTCAGGTGGCTACCTCAAAGCCGGCCGCTATGGGACAAAGCTGAGAATGACCTGCTTGCTAAAGGGGTCGAACTAGAGACATTGAACTGGTCAGACCGTTCAAGGACTTGGTTCTTCGGGGTTGGGGGAACCTTGGACCCTGAAATAGGGAAGTGCGTTTGGACGGACGAGCAACTTGCAATACCCGTCAAGAAGCTTCAGAAGTGTATCGCCGCAGCGCAGCAAGGGACGTTCATTCCCGACAGAGAGAATGACGAGCTGACCGAGGCCCTCGGGAATCCTGAGCACCCTGGACGAACATGAGGCACGCCAGGCTCCGTTGCGTGGAAGGTTGGGTTTCCCGGCGCAGGCGGTTACAAAACCCGGGAGAGGAAGAGGAAACTGGAGCTCACCGAAATGCAGAAGCTGAATGCAAGAGTACAAAAGCTAGAGGAACAAGTTGAGAGCCAGCGAGCTGCCGGAACTACCCCAGAAGCTACCCCGCCATCTCAACGGAGAAGCAGCGTGGCTTCCACCGAGCTCGTTCAGCAGCCTGACTTCACGGCTCCTAGCTACCCCGTGGATGCTATCACGGAGGCTCAACATTGCCAGCTTATGACGGAATGGCAGAACCTCAAAGTGAAGGCGGCTGTCAGCTCTGTTGCACCTTCTCAACCTGACGGAACTTTTCACTGCCGTCCGATTCCACATGGTTATGCTGTTGTGATGGTGGATGAAGTAACGGAGGGATTTGAGGAGCTCAAGCTTGACCACCCTACAGGTGAAGGGGAGACTCAGCTGGGTCTTGCTCTGAAGACTCCATGTCTATGGCGGAAGGAGCACATCAATCTTCCGAACTGGACGCCTCCGCATCCTCCTCCTCCTCCTCCGACGAGTCAGGGCACTCCACCTCCGCCTCCTCCGGCGAGTGATCAGGGCGCTCCGCCTCCTTCTACGGCTCCTCCGGCGCGTGAGGCTGGCACTCCGCCTCCTCCTTCGCCTCTTCCGGCGCGTCGAAGCAGTCCGCCTCCTCCTCTGCCTCGTCAGCAACATAGGAAGACAGACGCAGCCGCTCCGGCTCCTCCGGCGCATCGGAGCACTCCGCCTCCTTCTCCGCCGCGTCAGCCACGGCGAAAGAGAGACGCCGCCGCTCCGGTGGCTAGCAGTACAAGCAGAGGCGGGAGGCAATTCAGATACGGTCCATCTCTCAAGCCTCTAGAAAAGTTACCATATGAGAGGACCGACAAGGAAAACGAGGAAATCTGTGCTGCCGAACTGAGGGACTTTTTTGCAAAGAAACCTCCACCTCCGAAGGAGACGATAGATCTGGTGAAATCGAAGCGCACTATCGATGCCCTGAAGCGACCACCATCGCCTCCGCCGGATGACAACTATCTCCGCGCTCTTAAGAAGACATATGGAGATGCGCGCCGGTCGGGAACTACTTCCAGTGATAAAAGGTTAGAAGAACGAAGAAGTGCGAAAAAAATTCCCCAGCTCGGCGAACAGCCGAACCAATCATGTCCCACGCTCAAGGTGTCTAGCGATATCGTCGCTAATCTGCATGGGATGGTGCCCGGTACCAATCCTGATGATTACCTGGGCGATGATGTAGTGTTTGATATGTTAGAGGTGGACGAATTCAGATACCAGTACGGGAAGCCTCTCGTCAAAGATGGCAGTCGTGCTCTAACAACGATGATGCGAAAATTCCATCAATGGTACATGGAAACCTGCAGCAACTCTGGGAAGGATGCTTTGATGATGAGAATTAAAGAGGAGCACGACTTCGTTGGATTGGATTATATTACTGTTGATTTTGACGAGTTTTTCCAGTTATACAATCAAAAGGCCCTCGACAAATCACTCGTGACTTGCTACTGTCTGTAAGTACTACTTCTGTAATTAAGTTGCTATATATAGCTCAGCTCTTTCATTGCATGTATATATAATTATCCTCACTATATTATGCAGATTGAAGATCGTCGAATGCAGAAATGCACAAATCTATGACATTGGGTTCATTAACCCAAATGTCATACATGAATGGACGGTTAAAAAGAATGTCGAAGAAACCGAGGCCAACTTGCTACAATCGTTGCTCAAAAATCAAAACAAAGATAAAATACTCTTTCCTTACAACTTCAAGTGAGTGTTACTGTCTTCTGCATATTCGGTTTCCCTTATTACTCGAGGTTATAGTAATGTAACTGATGAGTTATGCATGCGTGCGCAGCTTTCACTTTATTCTGCTAGAGATTAAGCTTGAGCGGGGAGTAGTAACCGTCTTAGACTCGAGACGAAAAGATCCCCAGGAGTATGCGGACATGACTGAAATGCTCCAGAAGTAAGTTCAATCGATCATTATGGCACCAGATCGGCAACTTTGTTCATTTCGTGATATCAAGTAATTATTTTCTTTGTCTGGCAGGGTTTGGAAAGAGTTCACCGAAAGAGCTCCGGGACTGCCGACCGAGCTGCGATTTACACACCCGAAAGTAAGTACTACTACCTAGTTCCGCGCATCTCCCATTGATTCTAGCAAGTTTCATCAATACCATTTAGCATGCTTGCTTATCAGTTTGATTGACCTCTATTTCTCGTAAAGTGGTTGTGGCAGGAAGCCGGGAATAATTTATGTGGATACTACGTTTGCGAGTTCATCTACAACGCGACAGCCTTTAATAAGCGGGGGTACTCTCAAAAACAATATGAAGTGCGTAAGCAAAAATATTCACAATTTTATTTTATTACCATCATTTGTGTTGAGTTTCATTCATACACATGTATTGACCCTCTTCTTCAATTTAGATCTAGCAGCTGCGGGGTGAACTCCTACCACAAGATCGCATACGAGCAATTCAAGAGGAATTGGCGGGATTCTTTCTTGACCACGTCATCAATCCAGCCGGAGAATACCATGTGGAAATTGACTTTAGATGTTAGGGATTGTAAGAGATCTTATATTGTATATATGTAGATATACGAAAACTTGTTGTTCGACCAATCTCTCGGAGAAGGAGTGGTCGATCACTTCTCTCTGTATATGTTCATGACGATCTTGTGTACTTAATGGTTCCTTCATTTGCTTACTAGCTAGCGTGTCGAGTTCTCTCTATACGTATAGTACCTAGCGTCGACCAAGCACGGAGATAAGAGAGGTCACTTCTCTCTATTAGCTAGCTAACACAATATATGAAACCCCTAAATTAACCCTCCAAAACCCCAACCCGCGGCGGCCACGTGGAGCACCTTCTGTCCCGGTTCGTAAGCGAACCGGGACTAAAGGTTTTGGGCTTTAGTCCTGACCCTTTAGTCCCGGTTCCAGAACCGGGACGAATGGGCCTCTGGAACCGAGACAAATGGGCTTTTTTCTACTAGTGTTCTCTCTTTAATCTTCAGATATGGCTCTTTGGGGAGCCAGCTATCCCTTCAAATCTGCACAGTATTTTGGTCACCGATCCTCTAGATCACCCCTTTATTTAGTTATTCCAGACCATGCTCACTCCTCTTCCGAAGCCGAGAAGCCTCGTCGGTAAATGTAGTATCATAGATATGTCTACTTGGGTAGTACTTTGCTCTCAGAAATCGAGCATATAAACTATCTGGAGAAACAATAAGTCTCCAAGCTTGTTGCGCGGGAAGTGCCTGGTTGAAGCACTGTATCTTTGAAGCCCATACCACTGAGGAGCTTCGGTTTTGTCAGGGTGTTCCAAGCTCACCAGTGAACTTTCCTTTTTCATTGTTCTCACCCAACCAGAATTTCCTAATGTATTTCATATTATATTCATGGAAGATATTGGGAAATGTTAAAAATACTCATCGCATACATTGGAATGGCTTTAGCAGCCAACTTGACCAACACCTCTTTTTCTGATCAACGCTTAGTAAACCTCTCGTTTATGGGCTGAAAATTATCCGACCTTCAAGGGTTGGCAGCCCCAAGTACTTCTCCTCAAAGGTACTTCTCTGGACACCCAGGATGGATTTCACTTCATTTGCAGACCGGTCACTTCATTTTGCACACCGGCCGGGCATAGTTTCTTGAACAAAGAGCATTTGTGAGGATTAATGAACTGGCACATGTACCCTTCTCAAAATTAGAGTAACTATTTTACCAGTGATGTCTGTTGTTGGTTTGATTCAAAAACTAAAGTGTTGTCGTCTACGAAGAGCAAATGAGAAATACTTGGTGCAGTTCTTGCAATTTGAGTTCATGCAAATCACCGTTTGCGATAGCTTTATTTAGGAGACGCAATAATCCATACCTCTTCTATTACTTTTTCTATAGAGCTAAAAGTCAACAATGGTGGAAGGAGCAAACTACGGGTCAGAAGGAAAAGGAAAAGGAAAAGGGCATGTCTGCGTTGTTGGTCTAATCCATACCACTGCATCTGAGGTAAATGCCAAAAGTCCCACGACAACATAGAGCTCTGTTTGGCAACATCCCCCAAAGGCGTTATGAAGGTAAGCACTGATGCTACCTATAATGCTTCCAAAAGAGAGGCGAGTGACAGGCTTCTTATCCGTGATCACAACAGAAGAGTGTTGATGGCTGAAGGGCACATATTACTTGCTTGCCTCTGTGCTAAGGAAGTTGAGGTACAGGCATGCATGAAGCTACTCTGAACTTCCAGGAGGGCCGCATTATCATGGAGTCAGACTGTGTGGCTGCAACCAATGCCATGCCAACTACTGTTAACTTATCTACTTGGAGAGATGCATACATTGAGCTGGGAGCACTTCGTGAAGGGAATGGCAATATTCTTATTGCAAAAATGGGCAAGGACATCAACAAGGTTGCACAGTTGATAGCAAAATCCACTCAAACCAATACGGGAGGTGTTGTTTGGCAAACCGTCTCCTTTTTGACTTTGAAGAACTTGTGCAACAAGATTGTAATACCCACTCTACTTTGATTATATAAGTGTTGTCCCCTCCCTAAAAAAGGCTATGAAAAGGTTGATATTGCTCTTTCCAGTTCATATCAAAAAAATAATGCTCTGCAGTGTGGCGGCTTGCACTTATGAGCTGATCTTGATGATTGTAATAGGTGTTTCATGACCAAATAAAATTCTCTCTCACTATAAAAAAATATTATTTTTCTTATCTGTCATGTCCATTTTATGTTTTATCCCCCTGTAGGATATTGCTCCTTCCAAAAGTTAAACTTTTCGGGGCGGAAGACAGATGCCGGCGGTGCGCCTTCGGCTCGTTTCAGAATTCGTCGCTAGATGGACTAATGATCTAGATGTCTATCACTTCTGGTGTTTTTTGTACTTCCATGACAGTTGATGAATAGATCAAAAAAATTTCTCGCAAGAAAAACAATATAGCTGACTATATAGATTATTCCATGACCAATAAAGCTCTCCCTAACATGAAACATATCTCTATCTTCTTATTCGTCATGTCCATTCATGTTTCGCTAGTGCAACGAATATAACCCCGATGGCAGGCCTGTAAGCAGCCATGTTAGCATCCTTCGGACCCATATATCAGTAACATTGACCGGTCAAAATTAATGTTTAATTACTCACAGCCGCCATCGATGATAAAACCACAGCCGGACCCACATGGAAGCAGCCCCATCAGCATCCACTGGGCCCATTTGTCAGAATCTTTGATTGTTAAACCGATTACTGGTGACGGATTATCGTCACAAAAAATGATATTAGGTCACAAATATGCTGATTTTTATTACCACCCAATGTAAATAGCACGCTCATATGTGGCAAATCATTCATTTGAGAAAAATGGACTCAAATAAATAAACCACTCTCAAGATTGTAATGAGTCATGCAGATGTGTTCTGACTTCTGAATTGGTGTCTGGCTTCAGGAGACCGAGGTGACCATGCTCTAAAGGTTGAGCAAGTCTTCCTCGTTCTAAACAGCATCATGGATCTTCACACCGCACCGAGCTGGCCCGTGGATCAGCAGAGTAAACCACCTCACAACCTCGGATGAAACTGCAAAAAAGCAACTCAACAAAAATGAAAAAAAAAAACATATCACCCCTTTGCATTTCGTCATAGATCACACGCGCATTTTTTTTTTCATCCTGGAGATTACATAGATCTTCTGCATTATTTAACACCATGCTTCCAGCCTCAACTTGTGGCCAGAACCGAGACCCTTAGTTCGTCAGCGTGAGAATTGCTCTCCTGTCTCTTAAAGAAAAGAATTGCTCCCCTGAAGTTGCAATCATCATTGGTTCACCACGGTCCGATCAGCATTTCATCTCCTTTTACTTGTATGCGTGATTTTGAAACTGAGATTCACTTATCTGGACAACATCAATCAAGAAGCCAAAAGTTATTTCTTCTGCTTCAGGGAAATCACCGGTGTCCTGCTTATCATTCAGGTCATTGCAGGATGAATGCGTGTGTGTGTACGCGCGCTGATGGTTAAGATGTATAAGTAGCTCGCCACCAAGAGGCAATTTCTTCAAACAGCATCATCAATTCCCTTTGGTTCGCTACTGCAGGCTTTGCCTTGGGCACCCTGAAAGTAGAACACATAAATAGATTTCAGAAACATTGTTTAGTCTGGTTGTACTGTAGAGATGCATACTTATTGTCAAGTTTGTGCATATCTTGGGGGATGAAACCAGTATCTTTCGCAACTTCCATTTTCTTTCCTTTTGTTCCGGGGACTGAAAGCAAAATTAACTTTCACTTCAGCAACATATATAAATCCAGCTCAGAGATAAAGCCAAAATCCAAAATAAAGACATGTTCCCTCGCTAGGAAATACTCTCTCCGTCCCAATATAAGTGTCTCAACCTTAGTACAACTTTATACTAAAGTTAGTACAAAGTTAAGACACTTATTTTGGGACGGAGGGAGTAGGAAATAGAACATGATGGAAATAGTACAAAGTTCGACTGACCTTTCTTTTCATTTCTCCTTTGATCAACAGATGATAGTCCTCTTCTTAAATCTATGTACAGGCAGAACATGTTGTTTCAGTGATGACTCAAGTTGACTTAGTCTGTGAAAAATCTAATACAAAGCATGCTTACCTTCTCGTCGATGCAAGCCACATAGGTTTCAGACTTGAAATACAAACATGCAAAATAATTAGCAAGACAAGACGATAAAACAGGAACTTTTGTTGAAGAGCTGAAGTAACATATTTCTCCGTGAAGAAGATGAGCCTACCATCTTTTTCATCTAACCATGAAACATTTTTTGAAGTTTCAGTTTAATCCAATTCATGCGCGAGGGAACATGTTCTTTTGATATATCTCCCCCAAAGCATCGAAGAAATCCATCTGAGTATCTATTAAAACAACCAGACATCAGTGTCACCAAGCCCTATAAACAACGGAGGATCCACCATTGGGGCGAGCTGGGGTGCCCCCCCTCCTCCCCTCGCACGCTGCCGGCCACCAAAACAATAGAACCAGTACTCAACATTACTGAATGGACCGGTCTCCAACTACCCCAATAGATCCCCGAGACCTAGCCACTGACTGCTGCGCCGGCCCCGCTGCTCCATCTCCGTGCTTTCCAGCCGCACCAAAGCTTTCTGTTCCAGTTCCAGCTGCCGCTCCATGCCGCTGCGTTCCAGACCCAAGCTTTCACTGCTCCGTGCAGATGCTCCAGGCAGATTATATGTGTTTGAATTGTAGTCTATATTTTAGTAACTTTCTCATGGCATCCTAATAACTGTTGTGCGACATAGCTCTTGTGTATTTTCATATGTTCTACTCTTTGCCTCATACCCTTCATGAATACTTACTTAATCAGTGTATGAATTAAGCCAACGCTTCTCTAGGCTAAGCTATATCAATGCAATTGATCAAGTGCTGGCAACAAATTGCTTTATCTGGTTAATTCTTGTAAAATGAGCAGACACGTTAATACAAGTATTACCATTAATATGCACGCTTGTATATTTTATTGTGCAATGCATGTAAAATTTCCAATATTGCACTCACTATCGGAATCGGCTCGTGTGCCAAGTGCCCAACGATTTGCCAAGTTCATTCTGTGAGGCAGTTGGCAAAGCCGAGAGCATATAAAAAATATTAGTGCTCGGCAAAACCAAAACACTCGGCGAAGCCCTGCCTTTGTGGTGTGCAGCAGAAAAAAACTTAGCAAAAACCAGGCCCTCAGGCAGAGCCACAGTATGCCGAGTGTCCTATGGACGTTACTCGGCAAACAGAACTGACACTTGTACGCTGTATGCAACATGAAAAATAGCTTTCTGATGATAGAATTGCACTTTCAATGCCATACCAACAACAATTCTGATGCTAATAGTATTTTTAGCAACGTCAGGAGGTGAGGGCCTTTCTATTCTCCTGTCATCCTGTGGTCATGTTGCTAATGGAGAAATCAGTAAGCCGTTTTATCCAGGCAAGATGTGATGGTGAAAATATAGGGAATGAGGCAAGGAAACAAATGGCAACTTGTAGATTTAGTAAGCCTAAAGAGTCCATGCCAGAAAATGTGACTAATGTCAGAAACAAAACAATTTTTTATAGGATTATTAAGGAGCACAACTAGTGATTTCATTAATAAAATCAAAATCAAATCAGCACGAGAAGCAGGGCATCAGCCAAGGGTGCAGCTACACTTGCAACTACTCAACAGAAACAGCATCAGATAAATTACAAAGCTACTACTATTAATTATGGGACATCATATCCAACAACAGCAAGGCACATGACTGACCGAAACTACACCATAGGGACAAAACAGACGGAACGCCTCAAGGGACCAGCCCAGCGGTAGCTCCTGCTTAGAGCATCAGCAGCCCGAAGCTGCAGCAACTTGTGCCCAGCAAACAGACAATCCAGCATCTTCGCATTCTGCAGTCAAATCCTTATCATGGAGGCAGCAGCATGACATTTGAGGTCGAGCAAGTCATGAAGGCTTATGAGTTAGGTTTGGCGGAAACGATCTAGTTGATCTTTAACTTTTGGGTAGGGAGTGAGGAGAGCCTGAGCAAGACTCAAAGGTCCTTCATGAATGATACCACTTTCAGTTCCAGGACAATATACAGGCACCTGGGAGACAGTGAGGAATTTTTTCTTGCCGTCACCAAGGTCACACCAGGCATATATCCTATCAATACTGAATACAGTACAAAAAGTGCTGTAGATGCAGTTGCGCTTGATGGAAGGAAGCTTATCTGCGTCAACTACCATGCAATTGCCATGACTTAGGAAGAGCGCACTGCTGCCGAGACTTTCAATTGGTTCAAGTAGCTTCCGCTCGAGATCGATGCTGAAAACTTCAATGGTTTCAAGTTGCTCTTTAACAAGCAGCAGCTTACCGGTTGCCTCAACAAGAACAACAATGTATTTCATGTCAATGTCCAATATTCGCTCGGCATACCAGTGCTCACCAGTCCAAACGATCTTGCATAAAGTTCCTCCGGAACTGAGCACATAAACATTGCCTGCATATGTGACCATGCTCTGCAGGTAGAACAGGCCTGCCTTGTTCAAAGCAGCATCATGAAGCTTCACCACACGGAGCTGGCCCGTGGGATCAGCAGAGTAAAGCGCGATACCAGACTGAAGATCTTCGAATCCGTGTTGGGAAGAGAAGATGATCGTTGGCTCAGAGCTAGTGACTGCCGTATCCACCCAAGGTTCCGGAGGTATCGGCGCCCAAGGTTCCCAAGGTACAGGCGCCGCAAAAGGAAGCATGTCACCAGTCAATGGGTTGAGGAGACGGGCGGCATTCGGGCGCTCCCTGTCCCCCAGCACGAGGAGACCGTCGGACGCACCGACGAGAATGTAGTCACGGAGCACGGGGCGGCGCAGGCGACGGAAGCGCCCTGTGGTGACGTTGAGGAAGAGGGGCCGGCCTTGGTCGTCGTCTGCCTCGTTGAGCAAGACCCACTGCCGTGGGCAGAAACGGAGGTCGGCGACCGCGGCGTGCGCAGATGGCTTGGCGACGGCAGAGCGCCAGCTGAGGCAGACGGCCCTCATGGCCATGTACTCGTCGACGCCGCTGGTGGAGAGGAGGCAGTCGGCGATGAGCTCGACGAGCTCCGGCTGGAGCGACTCCCATTCCGCCCTGGTGGACCCATCTGCGAAGATGACGCTGCCTTGCGGCCGCCGCCTCGCGCTGCTCCTGTCGCCCTCCTCCTCCATGGCCGCGTCGCCGATGCCGCCGTCCTCGAAAAAGACCGGGAGCGCGCCGCCGACCGCCCCGCCGTGTGGTGAGCCGATGGATCTCCATGAGTTGCTGAGGCGATGCTTAGGGGGCGAGGGTAATGGCGGCGATGGAGCCGTGGATTTGGGGGAGGAAGGGCGGCGGCTGGAATGGCAGGAGAAGCTCGACCACTGCGGGTGGGGAAATTAGGGGTTAGAAGAGTGGTGCGGTTGGGCTTGGGCCGGCGGAAATACTTGCAGGCCTGACGGTATTGTGAAATTAGTTCCATTACAGTCTGGATAATAGTTCTCAAAAAAAAAAATTTACAGTCTGGATAATACTATGTCCTTTTTAATTGGAAATAATTTTCCGGCCTTTTGTTCATGGTAAACGTTTCCAGACGGCGCGCCGGCGAAAACGTTCTGCCGGACGCGCGCGGGCCCTGCGATCTCTATCGATCGTGCGAGTGGCGATGTGAGCACCCCTTAGAAAAAAAACGAGGCGATGAGAGCCCTGCTTCCCATCGTTCTTTCCCAATCTTCTTCTTCCCCACAACGCGGACACCGGGGGCACATGCACCACCAGCACACATGTCTCCGGCCGTGACGGCGACACCCTCCGCCATGCGCACGCTCCCGATGAGATCCAAAGCCGTAAGCCTCCCCCCTCCCCTCCCCTCCCCCCTCCCTGTTCCTCCTCCACACCTCCATCTCCTCCTCAGGGAGCACACTACTCTGCTCAGTTTTTTTGCTGGAAGCGGCTGGATTGGGAGCTGGAAGCAACATCCTTTTTTGCTGCAACCGGCCATCGCTGGAGCTGGAACCATCATTGTTTTGCTGGAACCGGGCGGAGCATGAGTCGGAACTGGCATTTAATTTTGTTGCAACCGGCTATAGAAAAGCTTCAACCGGCGGCAAAAAAAAACTTTCAACCATAGACGACGACGGAAGCCATGGACGATGACGGAAGCCATGGACGACGACGAAAAGATGCAACCGGCTCCGTTGTTTGCTACAACCGGCTTCTTTTTTTATACAAACAGAGGATGGTCGTGGGGCGCCGGCAATGACGAGTTTTGCTGCAACTGTAGTTGTTTTCTGGTACTACCAGCGAAGTTTTTTGCTACCTCCATCAAGCCAGAGCTACGACCTCGCGACGACGGCGATGATGATTTTGCTGCAACCATAGTCGGATTTTGCTACTACTGGCGAAGTTTTTGCTACATCCATTTTCAAGCGCGACGGCGAGCACGAAAACAAGATGCTGGTGTGGGGTTGCCGCGAATCCCAGCAACGAGAACTAGCAAGGAGCAGGGAGGGGAGGGGAGGGGTGGTGCTGTGACCTGGAGGGAGGCGGGCAGTAGGAGAGCGTGGCCCCCGCCCCGGTGAGCTACGCGAGATGCAGGGGGTTGTGTGTGCGAGATGCGGGGAGGAGACAAGCATGCTGCGAGAGGAAGAAGGGAGCTGGGTGAACCGTTTTTACCTAGATCTAACGCGATTCGATCTGACGGCCCACACACGACCGGCCGAAACGTTGGGCCGGCGTGCCGACGCAGATCACTGCCCTTTGTTCATTGTTTGTTTAGCTTGTTTTTGTTTGAGCATGTCTAGCTTGTTTTGGTAGAAGCATGCAGGAGAACTATAAATCCCGTGCTATATGGGTCTTGTACCATCCCATGTTAACCACATGCGCACAACTCGTTCCCTCCGCAGGGGTGATCTAGAAGGTCCCCTGTTGCCAAAACTCACAAAAATATGTTTTTGGAGTGTTGACACTTAGAAATGCTCACACGAGAGCCTTGAACCTACCCCAAGTGTTTTTTTTTTTGTGAGAAACGACCATAAACACATGAGAGAGGATTTTCAGCTCACGGGTACCTAGGCACCCTCTATGAACAGTAAAATTAAAAAAAATATCAAAAAAATATGAAACTTTGCAACATCAAATATGATCAAACTTTGTAGGTACTTACAAATTTTCATGCCAAAAAGCAATTTGAGGAGCTCTACACACGAAACAGATTTCAGTGTTTGAAGTTTTGAGCACTTTTAGCATTGAAATTTGAAACTTGTTTGTACACCTTTCTCTACATGATATTTTGGCATGAAAACTTGTAACAACATACAAAGTTTGACCATCTTTGATGTTGCAAAGTTTCAGATTTTTTTGATTTTTTTTCTATTTTTTTATTTTACTGTTCATAGAGGGTGCCTAAGCACCCAGGAGCTGTTACACTTTTCTCTAAACACATATGAAGTGCCACACTTTCCCGTATGCTATATTTACTTCCTTGTAGATAGCAAAAGCCAACAGCTACCGAAGAAAGTTTCTGTAATGATGACAGTGGATTTTCCTGTGTTCCATTTTTGCAGATCCGCGGGAAGTTGTGTCACGTGTCCTTGATAAGAATGTTTCACGTGGGTAGCCGACGTTGTCTTCCTATGGGGGTTTTGTACACACAACTTGTCCTTCAATATTCGTCTCTTTACCTTATTTTGGTTTTCTCTTCTTCTCCAATGGAGACTAATATGATTTTCATCGCTTGGGATGGTAGCTGTTGGATGAAGGTCTAGACATCCACATCCCCTCACCTCCGAAGACCGAAATGGCCTTAATTCATAACCCTAGTGGGTAGTGGGTTGCCACATGTGTGGGCTTCCTAAAGGCTTCAATTTGTCGTCTCCTCACTTCACGTATGAGGATGATATCCCAATAGGCAATGGTGCGGTTGGGCTTGGGCTAGCAGAAATACTTGCAGGCCTGATGATATTGTGAAATTGGTTCCATTACAGTCTGGATAATAATCCTATGTCCTTTTTAATCGGAATATTTTTTTCCAGCCTCTTGTTCATTCTTTGTTTAGCTTGTTTTTGTTTGAGGATGTCTAGCTTGTTTGTAGAAACAGGCAGAAGAACCACAAATCCCGTGCGATATGGGTCCTGTACCATCCCATGTTAACCACACGCGCACAACTCGTTCCCTCTGCATACACGTCGGGTGACATTGAGTACATTACTACTCGTAGGACCTAGAAGATTCCCTGGTGCCAGAAACACACGAGAATCATGCCAAAAAAATGAAAATATGTTTCTGGAGTGTTGACACTTAGGAATGCTCACACAGTTGGGAGCCTTGAACCTATCCCGAGTGATTTTCCTGTGAGAAACGACAATAAACACATATGAAGCGCCACACGTTCCCGTATGCTATATTTACCCCCTGGTAGATAGCAAAAGCCAATAGCTACCGAGGAAAGTTCCTGTAATGATGACGGTAGATTTTCATGTGTTCCATTTTTGCAGACCAACAGGAAGTTGTGTCACATGTCCTTGATCAGACTGTTTCACGTGGGTAGCAGCCGTTGTCTTCCTATGTGGGTTTTGTACACACAACTCTTCCTTGAATCTTCCTCTCTTTACCTTTCTCTTTTGGTTTTCTCTTCTTCTTCTTCTTCAATGGAGGCTAATCTGATTTATGTCGCTTGGGATGGTAGCTGTTGAATGGAGGTCTAGACATCCACATCCCCTCACCTCCGAAGACCGAAATGACCTTAATTCATAACCCTAATGGGTAGTGGGTTGCCACATGTGCGGGCTTCCTAAAGGATTCAATTTGTCGTCTCCTCACTTCACATATGAGGATGATATCCCAATAGGCAATGGTGCGGTTGGGCTTGGGCCAGCAGAAATACTTGCAGGCCTGATGATATTGTGAAATTGGTTCCGTTACAGTCTGGATAATAATCCTATGTCCTTTTTAATCGGAATATCTTTTTCCAGCCTCTTGTTCATTCTTTGTTTAGCTTGTTTTTGTTTGAGGATGTCTAGCTTGTTTTGGTAGAAACAGGCAAAAGCCAATAGCTACCGAGGAAAGTTCCTATAATGATGACGGCAGATTTTCCTATGTTCAATTTTTGCAGACCCACAGGAAGTTGTGTCACATGTCCTTGGTCAGAATGTTTCACGTGGGGTAGCAGCTGTTGTCTTCCTATGGAGGTCTAGACATCCACATCCCCTCACCTTCGAAGACCGAAATGACCTTAATTCATAACCCTAATGGGTAGTGGGTTGCTACATGTGTGGGCTTCCTAAAGGCTTCAATTTGTCGTCTCCTCACTTCACATATGAGGAGGATATCCCAATAGGCAATGGTGCTGAGGTCAAATGCATAGACAAGTAGAGTCAATGCTCAATTGGTAGAGCGATGCCCGCATTGAAGGACGGGTGTGCCTAACCGGGAGGTCGTGGATGGTGAAGTGTAGGAACGTGGTGATGTCTTGATTGAGCTTTCCTGCTGATGGTAATGATTACAGCTCGAGCGACTTGTAAACGGTATGTTGGAAGTGGTTCCCTCACATCCTAGTCGAAGTAGAGGCGCGCGAGGATGATAACGATATTACGGGTGGGACAACCCAACTTGTGATCGGACAACCAAAAGGAAAGACATCAAATAAGCGAATGATGAGAGAAAACTCAAATTTATAGATTGGAATCTTAGATTCAACCAAGAAGAAAGACGCCGGACAAGCCCATTATAGTGAGATAATGACTCATCTAACACTAAAATATATGTAATACCAATATTGAATTGAAAATATACGTTCTAGGGAAGCTCCGAGGTCTGAAAACAAATTCGACATTAGGCCGATAAGGACAAAATGTGAAAGCGGCAATGACAATTAAATTGTAATTAAGATTATATTGGAGCGATTTTGTTATTTTGAAGTACTTATTTGATTCCATTTTCATGATTTCCACGTGGGTTATAGATTTTACATGATTTTCTTAAGGGCCCTAATATAGCACAAATGCCAGATCTGATGCCTCCCTGGAGTGAACGCTTCGTTCACTACTTGAACACCAGTACAGACGCAAGCGCTCATACATACGCGCATACGCTTCGTTCACTACTTGGGGCACGATCTGTTGATCGAATTCGTTGGACAGGAAAAAACACCCAACGCGAACACCCTCCCACCTAGCATCCTACATGCCTTTTGTTGTGAAAAATGGAAAAATAAAGCCCAGTTTTTTATGTGATTAAATAAAGCCCAATTTTTTTGTGACTAATAAAGCCCAGCTTTTGCCACGCCATGGAAAAGATTTCCATGGTGCAGAAAAAGGAAAAATATATTTGACGTTATAGAGAATGATAACAAGATACCATGGATTGCTTTAGTAAAATTTGCAATGGTTCAAACAAAAAATTGCCATAGTCCATGGAAAAATAATTGCTATCATCTTCAAAAGCAATATTTGTGAATGTCAAGATTTTTTTTTTGACAATGGCCCAAAATAGAAGAAGTCATGGCAATTTCCATTTGACTATTATGGCAATAATGTGGATTAAAATTTGTAAGATATTTTTTATTATATACATAAAGGCACACAAAAATATGGATTAAAATTCGCCATCATATAGAACACAAAAAAGTGTACAATATATTTTTTAGTAATAATTTTCATGTTTCATAAAAGTAAATTTACCATGGTCCCATGAAAGCAAAAAAATACCCATGAACAATGAAAGTATAATTTTGCCATGGATGTAAAGTAAATTTGCCATGGTCCGTAAAGTAAATTTCCCTAGACAAATAAAAAGTAAATTTGTATTGGGCGATTAAAGTAAAACAGACACTTATAATAAAGTAAATTTGCCATGGCAATGAAGGTAAATTTTCCATGGCTATTAAAAAAGTAAATTCTTGCCATGCCAAATAAAAGTTAAAAAAAATCTATGGCAATAAAAGTAAATTTACCATTCTAGAAACTAAAAATAGACATGTTCGTAAAAGGTAAAATGTTATGAAGATCAATTTTTCTGCCATAATAAGCTCAATGAAGTAGAACTTGTAGGGGCATATATGAAATGAACAAACATTGCCATGGCAGATGTATATTAAAAATTTTCCATTATATTTTTTATTATAATTGTCATCCTTTGTATAATAAAAATGCCATGAATGTATTTTTTCTTTTGCCGTGATACGAAACAAGAAATTTGCCATGTTATTTGAATTAAACTTGCATTATCCATATATTTAGTTTGCCATTGTCCATTAACTAAGTTTGCCATATTAGATAAATTTAAAAAATTACACAAACTATTTTTTAGTAAAATTGCCATTGGTCCCATAAAAGTAAAATTGCCATGATAGGGAGAAAGAATTTGCGATGGTCCAACAATTAAATTTTTCATGATATCTGAAAATGAAAATGCCATGGTGCATGAAGTAAACTTGCCATCATACAAAAGTTCTTTTGCCATGTGAGCAAGAAAGAATGAATCATTGGATCGGGGCAATACATGCCAAAAAATTTCATGGTAAAAAGTGGTTGATTCCTATGCAAAAAACATGCCAAATTTTGCCATGGCAAAAGTTGTAGTGGAGGTGTATATGGACTTTCCATTTAGCACATACTGGGATTTGCCCATGAAACTACAGATTGTCCCTACATTGCTAAACCCAAAACAGTAGATTGAAAATTACCATAGTAACTGTGGGGCTGAAATTTCCATGACATATAAGATGATTGAACCAAAAAGAACTTCTACGAAGTGATGGCAAAACCGTATGATTTTTCCATGGCAAAAATTTGTTCTTCCTGAGCAAACAAAATGGCAAAAATTATAGTGGTACACATGTCAACTTCACTTCATATTGGAATTGCTCTAGATTCTCCCTACCAACTCTTAATCATATCAAAAACTACATATTCAAATTTTACCATGGTAAAAATATAGGGGTGAAATTGCCATGACACCTTTACTGGTGTGCTTAGATAATCGCCCCTGCTGCTGTATGAAATGAAACACAAAGAAAACATATGCATTTGAGTAGGAACCCAAGCATCGAGAAACAAGAAAGACAGGAGAACCCCAGCCTCCTCAGCGATTTGGAACATCCGGCCGTCCGTTTCGGTTGCTTGATGCGATGTGGGCCGTCCGATCTCGTGCTGAAACGATCTGGGCCGTCGGACCGAACCCGGGATGCTGTAGCAATGAACAGTTTCACCCCCCGCGTAAATATCCTGTGCCACCGCCGTTATTCCCATGCCCCGCCGAGGGCATTTTCATCATTTCACTACATGGTATAAAAACCCAACGCCCATAGGGTTTCCCCCAACTGACTTCGTCTCAATCTCCCCAATCGGCTTCCTCTCCTCTTCACGCTAGGGGGAGCCGCCGCTGCCCCCTCCCCTTCCACCCTAGCCGCCGTCCCCCAACGTGAGATGGCGAGCCCGCCCTCACATGCTTCACCACCTGGCCACCTCTCGCTCGGAGGGGTGAAGGACGTCGAGCAGATGAGTCCCGCTGGCGATGGTGGTGAGGATGATGCACAGCTCCGACGCGCTCAGCGGTGGGGAGAGCGGCGGACGATCGACGGTCGCCGCGTGTGCGAGAAGGCGAGGAAGGCGACCTGATGCGAGCCGCCTCTGATCCACCGCGTGAGGCGCCCACTGAGTGCCTCGCCGCCAAATCCGGCCGCCACCAGATCGCCTCGGCCTCCTCATCTTCCTCCCTAATGGCTTCTCTTCCTCCGGCGACCATCCGAAGACGGCGGGGCGGCGACCACTCCCATGAGGCCCGGCGGCGAGCAGCTCCTCTTGCTGAGCGCCGAGGGGGCGGGAAGAAGCACCATCCCCTCCTCCCCCGACGACACGGCCCCCAAACCACCCCACTACAGCGTCCCCGACCGCGCCTCGACGCCCTGCTCGGCGCCGACACCAGGTTCTTCGTCCACTCTGTGGCTGGCAGCGAGGGGCTGGCCGACGGGGTGCTCGGTGAGGTCAAGGACGCCGCGTACTAGACCTTGCCCTCCACCTCACGTCTACCCCACCACCACCTACTGGCAGGAGGCCCCCGCCACTCCTCTTGATCCTCCACCACGTTGCCGTCACTGGGAGGAGGTGCTCATTGCCTTCGGGAAGCACCACGGCCGCCGGATCTATTGCTGCGTTCGTCGATCTGTACGTGATTTTTTGTTTTGGACCGTCTCAATTCTGGTTAACTGCAGCTCATCCATGGTTGTACCTAATTTCCCCCTTTTTCCTGCAGCTCATCCATAGTTGTACCTAATTTCCCCCCTTTTTCTCTTGCAGGTTGGTCCGCTGTCTACACGTGCTCATTGTTCTGGCCTGTTCGTCGTGTTTCGTCTTCGGCCACTTCTTTGCAGGTTGACCCCTTCTCTCCCTCTCATCTCTGCTTTCAGGCCTAGGCTTGCATTTTTGCGGCCATGTATTTACCTTCGATTACTGTACGAAGCTGCTATTAGATTTTGTTTGGAGAATGGATGTATCTTCCTTCTTTTCTCTTATTGGTAGAAGCCTAGCATCTAAAATTTCCCTGCTTGTATTATTGTGCTTGCTTGGCATTTGGAATTGGGGATTTTTGTCACTTCTCTAGATCCTGGTAGGACCTAGGATTTTTTTGTACCTTTCTGTTGTGTCCTAGAAGTAGCCTAATGATTTGTTTGTTTGAACTGCTCGCATGTGTCGTGTTGGTGGGGCTACCAAACAAACCAATATCGTTCTAGATATGATATAGAAAATGTCCATTGGCCTGTAGCTGAAGTAGTATGTTCTCGGGAAGACATTCACTGGCCTTTAAGCACCTAATATTACTGAAAGCTATATATATTCACAGCTATATTTATTGTCATCACCCAACTGTACACAGGTACTGAAAGCTATATATATTGCTATCTACATACTGTGTATCATAAATTTCTGTTTTACATAGATTTTTTGTTTCCTGATGTTAGGTCATATGGTTCAATTGATATTCAGAAGACTTCTTCTTTGCCAAAGATGAGCTATTGCTCGATAATTTGCATATCATGGTGGACATCATTTATAAACCGCAACAGAGATCTACTAATCTTATTATAGGTGTGGTACAGGTTACAACTCTTCAGTGCTTGTAGCAGCCATATATTTTCGTAGCAGAGGAGATGATACATAATATAGTTTGGTCAATAATTAATTCATCATTTGAGGTTTATTTTTTATCACCGTCTATGTAGGTTTTGTGGTGGAATGCTTTCCATACGCTACTATTAGCTATGCTTAATTGTGTTCTGCATCTTCCTTGCAGCTCATACACTGTAGGATTTTATAATTATCAGGAATTTTACATCTCCGGACTGAAAAGTTGGCTGACTTGGCACTATGTTTTTATCTGATTGTGAGATGTGTGACGTTGGGTTACAGCCAATAGTATATTTCTTAATTTTTTTTCTCTCTGCTTCCTTCCATATTTTCCTGTAATTAATATGAAGGCTTGTATTTTATCACGTGCATTAGCACTAGCCGGTGCAGCAAGAGTTGCCACCAAAGCAGATTAGAAGTTCTTTCAAAAAATTCTATATTTTGAAGTTGTTATGCTCATCACATAGCTTGGATGGATCATGTCTTACTATATAAAGTGCTTCATTGTGTCTCTAGCTTTCTGCGCTCAATGGTGAAACTTGCCACATGATGTTATTTATGATCAACGAAAACCTAAATACATGCACATTTATCTTGACTTTTCGGGGTTTGATATTCTTGATGATGTGTGAGGAAGGCTTGGCGCAATAAAAGATTGTAATATGTGTCTTCCTCATTTTTTAGGTACTGGAGATGTATAAACAGGACGAAGTTTACAAGTTAGTAATAGGCACTTCATATGTGATGCCATGTGAGGAAGCCCTGGTATGATACAATAGGAGATGGTAATTCGAGGAAGGTAAGGGCGCAAATTTGTAGCTACCTACCCTGGTTACAAAATTATGTATACTACAAAATTACGTGTCACTATAGTATTTATCTATGGTCCAGTACGGATGTGGGTCCGTTTTTCAGATTACTGCTACCTTCAATCGTTGTATTTTCTTAGATTTTCCCAGAAACATAGGTGGAAAGCTTTCTTTCAGGCGGTTGGATGTCGCTTAACTATGATTTTTGCTATTTTTTATAGTATTTTTAAATGTCAAACAATTATCGTGTGTACGGATATTTAACTTAACATGGTCTACATATTCTGAATCTGGAGTTCTGCAATATTTCGTTTGGATTAACCAATTATGTTCACTGGAAGGGAGTGGTTCCCTTAGGTACTTGCAGAGTTTCCGACAAAGCTTTCTCTCTGACCTGAAGCCCGCCTTGGCATGGATGTGAGCGGCGTTGATCCCTAGCATTGGCAAGCACTGTAAGGTCCCTCTTCTCATGTTTCTGGTATATATATATATATATATATATATATATATATATATATATATATATATATATAGAGAGAGAGAGAGAGAGAGAGAGAGAGAGAGAGACACACACACACATATAGTACTTAAATTCTTTCATTAAATAATTACTTCTGCAGCTTTTTCTAAAGGACTATACTCATTCAGGGAAAACTTTAATTAGTACTTCTAAAAAAAGTTAGCTAGACTTCTTTTGTATTCTTAGACCCAGGTTGATTGTAGACAAAAAGAGAAATTTAAATAATGGCCCCATGCACACTAATTCTTAGACCTAGGTTGATTGTATCTCTTCATTATATCATCAGTCGCTCCTTCCTACTTATTTTTCAGTGAAGAGTTAAATATGTCATGTTCTTGCATTATTTATTTTTAGTTTAGAACTAGAGGTATTGTGTGGAGCTGCTATTCCTAACACTTTGTTTATTCATCATATGAATTTTCACCACTGTTGCCAGCCGATTGCAGTGTGCTACCGGTGCTGAGATCCAGGAGGAGGAGCCGGACAGGGAGACGAGGTAGGGATGAAAAGAGGTTGAAGGAGATGAGGTAGCCTTGCAGATGGTGACATTTGAGCACCACCACTGTTGGGGGAGGCCTCTCGAGATGACAGACCACACCATATCCAGGTACGGCAAGGACGGTAGCCAGATTTGTGAGCAATTTTCTGCAGAAGTTTTGTCTACCTGACTATTGAAGCTAATACTTTTTGTGATGTGTAGTTTGGCCCATGAGCTTGCGGATACTAAAAATTTTCCTAGGTGACCTTTTGTTTTTCCAAGATTATTGTTGGACATTTGCCTATTTAACTTCCTGGATGGTCTAATTATGATTTTGTTTCTTTGCATTATCTCATTCAGGTTGTGGGATCTGAAACATTATGCATTCAAGTTGCAGAGTCTGAAATAGTTTGGTGAGCTTTCATCTCACACTTCAGAACCTATATTAAAGTTACATGAATTTAGCATACCTTGCTTCGGTTTCCAATTTATCCGTGGATAGGGGTTTAGTAGCATTTAGATGCATGGGACGGATGTTTATGCTCACGTGTGCAATCTGACAAGGTGATCAAAAGGTTCGGTTCAGTTTTAGAGTTTAGGATCTTCCTTTTTGTTCAATTTGAGAAGCACTTATAAGAAAGTGGAGTGGGAGGTGCATCTACATGATTTCCTAATACGCAGTGCCTATGATGAATTGAATCATTCCACTCTGTTGCCTGCTACTAAATAGTGATACACTAATATGTCTAATGGATTGGCTACTTTGATTTCCTTTGTTGTACTCAAACACTTTATTGTATTGAAGTGCAAGGTTGTTATGTTCGGCTGTAGAATTAAGATTGTTGTTATTAGGAAAGTTGGTTCCATTATATTATAAATACCATTAGGAAAATGAAATCTTAGCGAATGTGATATTTCAGTTTTAGGAGCAATTGCTCTCAGCTTCTTCCAAGTTGAATTTGTCTAAAAAGCGAGTGCCATGTTACTCAGAAAATGTTTTCCCTGCAATTCCCATTGTTGCTCATTTTATTCTTCCTTCTTGATTCTTTTAGAATCTATTCTTAAGGTAATTAATTGTTTTCTTATTGCTACGTCTTGGTCAGGACAGCCCGCCACCTCTCTTGCCGTCTAGGTTATCGCGACGCTCAGTGGTTGCCAAGATCCAGGTGGGGATGGTAGTCCGTGGCCAAGGCAGGGCATCAATACCGTCGACCCCTCCGCCCCACGCCACCTGAGAGGTATTTAGATCCTTACCTCGCGAGGAAGTGGTGTCCTTTAGCTTATGGTTGCCTCTGAGACGCTAAGAGATGATGCAGCTGATTAAACTAATCAAGGCACCAAAATTTTGACCATAGATCATCTCTGTTTCTAAATTACAGAGTACCTCGCCTGGATCCGGAGGTGAAGTTACAGTGAACTCACATAGTCAAGGTACAAACCCTACCCCTCTCCCTCCTAAGGAACTCTCCTCACGCCTTTCCGTGTTTCCCTTGCTCGAACATTGCTTGATTTGTGGAGCATCAAGGAACTTGTGTGATTCTTGGGAGAGACCTAAGTCTGTAGGGAATAGCAATGATGATGATTTCTCTTGCCTTATGTAAATATATTCAGTTAGTTCATCTGAGACCATTACAATCTGCAAATTGTGGGAGTGAAATTGACGGCTTCAATCTTTAATTAGTTTGCATTTCCCCCTTAATTTATGTCTTTGATACATTGCTTCGGATCTACCATGTCTACTTTGATTATATGAGATGCATCTTCACTGTTTTTTTATCTATTCCCAGGTTAAAAATGTTGATGTCAATGTATATGAACGTATTGCTACCTACCAACCTACCATGTAGTCAAAAGGCTATAATCCCTTGAGTGATTGCAGGAGATATAAATTTTCTAAAGCTTAATGTTTGCATTTGACACCCAATGTTTGTTCCTTCTGTCCATATTGTTTGCTTACATATTTATAATCAAGCTTTGGCTCGATCCTCTTTACGATGAGAAATAATCCGACAATACATGAAAGTGCATCTTGATTCTAGAATAGAAGAAAACAGGCGTATGTGTATAGGCCTACTGAATACCTACAGTTGTTGGCTTGCCCTTTATCTGTGTCTTTTTGCAGCGCTAGAACAAGTATGTTCAGTGACCATTTAGAACAAACACCATTTTTCATGCGATATTATATATTTATGGGGCAGTGGTATCTAAACACCATTTTTCCAAAGGATTTTTCACTTGGTTTCTACAGATGGGGATCTTTATGGGGCCATTATATATTTATATCGAGTTTACAGTAGTTTTGTTGTGAAATGAGCCTTGAGATGTCATTGATGTATATTTCTTTACATGCACAGTATAGCACGTAAAAATAATTTGCTTGATGAAATGTTCAATTCAGTTTCACACACCACTATTCATATACAAGCCCTATGTCTCAACTGTTTTTCCAGCTTATCGCCATTGTTACAACCGAATGGAGGAAGCTCTTTGCAGTACTACTCAGCATCAAAATTTCTCAGATTTTGGATACTACACTTTTGTACCTATACAACACTCTAATCTGTATGTAAACATGTATTGATGTCTTATTTCTTATGAGAACCGCTGCTGATGTTGTCGTCATCCTCGCCGCCGCACCACACAGCACTATCGAATAGGTATGTATGCCTCGATCTCACCCCATGCTTCTCTCGCCTTGCTGGTTGGTTTGGTGACCTGCTTTGCCACGCTCTTCCTCGGCCTTAGGAAAAGCATGGCTGCCAGCACAGAATGGACGAGAAAGAGGTGAGCCGCCGTGACATCGAAGCTCTCGCACCGCTGCTCCCCGTTGAGCTTGCGCGTGCGCTGGATCTGGTGGCTAGTACAGCCCGTCCATCTGTCGGCACCTCCAAGCAACGCCTACAGCAGTAGGTGAGCGCCCCTACTTGGCAGTCTTTCTTTGCATCCTTTGAAAGGAATCGACAGACTACTGAACTTTATATCTGGTCTGCTGTCCTGAAAAATAATACTATCTACAAAGATGTCTCTGTCCAAAAGATCACCGAGATTCCAGATGATCTGAAAGGAATTTACAAGTATGTGAAATATGACCACCCCACTCTTTAATTTCAAAAGGTGTCAGTTTTCACATTTGTCCTTTTTTTCTATATCATTGAAACAGGACTCTTTAGGAGATCAAGTAGAAAATTGTTGTTGACATGGCTGTCGATCGTGGCTGCTACATTAATCAAAGCCAGGGCCTTAATTATCTTGTAGGTTGACTATACCTTGGTTTTAGTAGCTCTTTGTTGATAACTATCATATTTGCATAGCTGGTTGATTGATTCGATTATAACCAAACTGCACCGTCATAATTTTAAGATCGTGATTATTCAAATGAAAAATGATGAAAGAAATACATGTACCAAAGTCACATCTGTTGAGATCATGAGTAGGCATACAATTGCTCCTTCAAATTATTCTGATATTGTAGTGCTCTTTAGTCTAATAAATTATGTATTGTGATGCTCTATCTCCTTTTCTCTTCTTGCCAGGACATATACTCTGCTTGAGAAGTTGCGTGCTTGCTACGAGCTTCAGACGCATCAGCAGCCGCTGCACCTTTCGATGTACTTTTGTTGTTATGATGTATCTCTTGCTTTTGGTATATTGTAGTGAACTTATTGTCGTGGACAACCATTTGTATGGTATG
Organism: Thinopyrum elongatum; assembly: GCA_011799875.1. Lineage (NCBI taxonomy): Eukaryota > Viridiplantae > Streptophyta > Magnoliopsida > Poales > Poaceae > Thinopyrum > Thinopyrum elongatum. The sequence continues at coordinate 627,114,400 of CM022299.1, forward strand.
AATTGGGTCTTTATGTCTTTGTGATCAAACAGAATCTATCAAAGGCACTACAAAAAAAATACACTTCCGTGATGATACGTGTTTGTCACAGTAGGTCATGTTTTCTGTCATGCCTGTACATCCATGACGATTTTATGACAGAATCAAGATAGTCGTACCTGTGCTGTCGTAGAAGTGTTCCATGACATTACCAAAATTATCATCACGGAAGTGTCCACTTCCATGATGATAAATCGCACGTCATAGAGGTGCTTTCGTCAAGGGTAACCGACACGTGGCATCCACCGTAACGGGTCGCCGTTAAGCTATCGGGTTCCGGTTTGGATCCGATAACCCGTGAATAGCCCCGACCAATGGGGATTTTCCACGTGTAAAATTCTCATTCGCCGGATAATCCACGTGTCAGCTCATCGTTGGGACAGATGTCATCCCTACAATGGACGGAAGACGCCTATGATATGTCGACACGTGGCACAACCCAACAGTGGCCCATTTAAGGTAAAAAGGCTGGCCCGTTTGACTTAGTCAAAAGGTAGCGGCCCAGCCCACCAAAGGCCTGTTAACGGTCTGTTCGCATATAGCCCATTTATAGCCCGCTAACTCACGACCCGTTATAGCCTATCCGAATTAGGCCCAATAGCGCCATATGGGCCGTCCAATATGATTCCAGCCGCTGCACCTTTCGATGTACTTTTGTTGTTATGATGTATCTCTTGCTTTTGGTATATTGTAGTGAACTTATTGTCGTGGACAACCATTTGTATGGTATGAATTGGGTCTTTATGTCTTTGTGATCAAACAGAATCTATCAAAGGCACTACAAAAAAAATACTTCCGTGATGATACGTGTTTGTCACAGTAGGTCATGTTTTCTGTCATGCCTGTACATCCATGACGATTTTATGACAGAATCAAGAAATTCGTACCTGTGCTGTCGTAGAAGTGTTCCATGACATTACCAAAATTATCATCACGAAAGTGTCCACTTCCATGACGATAAATCGCACGTCATAGAGGTGCTTTCGTCAAGGGTAACCGACACGTGGCATCCACCGTAACGGGTCGCCGTGTGACGCCCCCGCTTAATCGTGCACTAATCATACACGCAAATGCACACGATCAAGCCTAAGGACTCACGGGAAGATATCACAACACAACTCTAAAACATAAATAAAGTCATACAAGCTTTATATTACAAGCCAGGGCCTCGAGGGCTCGAATACATAGCTCGATGGCATACAAGCGTCAGCGGAAGCATCAGTTATCTGAGTACAGATATGAAAGAGAAACAGAAAGGCCTTTAGGAAGGCGGGGCAAAATAAAACACTACGATCGAAAGGCGCAGGCCTCCTGCCTGGGACCCTCCGAACCTACTCCTGGTCGTCGGCAAGCTCGTAGAAGAATCCATCCTCGGGGTAGTAGTAGCGATCGTCAGCGGGGGTAGCTGTCTCAGCGACTCCGTCATCTGGTCACGACGAACTGATATGGGGGAAAAGGAAAGAAAAGCAACCGTGAGTACTCTGAAGTACTCAGCAAGCAAGGATCTTCAGTGGTCTTGCAGCAATAGGAGAGAGTAGAACAAACATAGTATAATATAGTAGTAATACTATCAACCTCACCCAGAGATCCTTTCTCAACTCCCTGCGAGAAAGCCATCCCAGAGCCATACAGTCATCAAACCTCGTCCTGAGATCCCTTCTCGACTCCCTGCGAGAAGCAATCCCAGAGCCATAGTATACGGTCTCATCATAGGTATCCAGTTCTAGTTGTATCGATCGGGATACAACTCCGAGTGTCCTTTACCGTAGGACCGGCTATCGATAGTAATGTTCTTCCCTGCAGGGGTGCACCAACTTACCCATCACGCTCGCTTAACTCCGGCCGGACACACTTTCCTGGGTCATGCCCGGCCTCGGCCAAACAACACATCGCAACCCTACCTACGGCTCAGCAGAGAGGTCCCCGCCGGTCTACATCCTAAGCGCAAGGGGGTCTTGGCCATCGCCCCTCGCCCTCCGGGTCGTTGCGCACATGGCCCAGATCCAAGCACCACCGCAATGGCGCCAATCACTCCATGCCGCACTGCTGAACTGGACGTCTGACAGAGCTTTCGGCTGATGCATACGATGCAGAACGCCCATACTATGCCCACGTGATGGTTAGTGCTATCAGACCAGAGGCCTGTTCGAATCAAATATCCAAATCGTATGTGGCCTAGGGGCTTGCGGAAAACGAGCAGAGACTCACGAAAGATGTGACCCCGTCGCCCCGTCTCGAGGACTTGCGGCAAGGGCTAAGAATGCCCGGCCGCACCTCGTATTCATCACTCGGGCACCATCCAGGTCAACCCGTCTCGTAAAAGACTGTCGGGAACTCAGGTCCACCTCTACTGGGTGGTACCGCCTGTCCCTTCAGTCCTGTAGTAAAAGTAACTTCCTCGGGTCCCCCTTCGGGGCCGACCCGTCTCTATCAAGGTTCAGCAGTAAAGTCACAGGTCTTCAATCCCGTTGATCGGGTCTTCTGATAATCCAGCGGGGCAACAAGGATCAAAGTGGGGTCCTCTAGTGGGTCTCTACCCAGCCTATACTAAGCAGTTTAGGATAAGCAGGTAAGGTATCAATGGCAGGTTACAATAAACAGGCTATGCATCAGAATAGGAGCAAACAGTAACAGTAGCAAATTCTAATGCAAGCATGAGAATATAGAATGGGCGATATCGGGATGATCAAAGGGGGGGGCTTGCCTGGTTGCTCTGGCAAGAGAGAGAGGGATCGTCAACGGTGGCGTCGGGCTCCTGAGTTGCGTCGATCTCGGGGACGACGTCGGTGTCAGGGTCTACTGAGAGAGAAGAGGGGGAGGAAACAGTATAAATATAGAGCAAACTTGAGCAACACAAAGTACGACATGATAATACGCAGTGCCGGGTGTGTCCTAACATATGGTTGCACGTCACTGAGGATGGAGGAATCCATCCGGGAATGTTTTCCCGGTTCCGGACATTTGTCAGACAGATGACCGGAGGGGAACGGTTGCATGTTCTAATAGTTAGAGACGTGTGGCGGACGAACGGACTGCGTATTCGGATTCGTCTCGTCGTTCTGAGCAACTTTCATGTACAAAGTTTTTCGATCTGAGTTACGGATTATTTTATATGATTTTCTAAAGCTTTTATTAATTTCTGGAATTTATTTTAATTAATTAAATGCAACATTATCCAGAATAGTGTTTGCTGATGTCAGCATGACATCAGCAGTCAACTCTGACCGTTGACTGGTCAAGCTGACACGTGGGTCCCACTGTCATTGACTGAGATTAACTAAAACAGATTAATTAGTTTAATTAGTGACTAGATTAATCTAATCAGGATTAATTAAGTTAATTACTCATATTAATCATTTAAAACTAATATTCTTATTTTTTATTAGTTATTATTATATTTATTTTATCACATATATATATATATATAATATTTTTAATTAACATGGGCGTGGGCCCCTCTGGTCAGTGGCACAGAGGCAGCGGACATGCCGCTGCGCAACTCCTTGGGGAGGGCACAGGCAGGGAAAAGAGCTGGAACCTAAGGGCTCCGACTTGGAGGGAGGGGCGAAAGGATCCGAGGCCACGCGGCACGGAAGGGAAAGAAGGAGGGGGGGAGCGGCGGCAAGCACGACTGCAGCCGTGAAGCATGAGCAAGGCGGAGCGGCAGGGAGGGGGAGGAGGGCCGACTGAGTTCTGGGTCAGGGGCGCTGGGCTGCGAGCGGGGACAGCAAAGCGGGGTGCAGAGGAGGGGAATGGTGCAGGGAGAAGGAGAGGAGAGACGGAAGGATACGAGAGCAAAGCTGGAAAAGCGAGGGACAGGGTGGCGGGAGCTGGGAGGCCGGGTAGAGTGGCAAGAAGAGAGCGCGTGCAATGCGCGCAACGGAGGGGGGTGGAAGGGGAAGCGAGAGCGGCGTGGTGAGCGCGGCGGGGGGTGCGGGCAAGGCGGAGCAGCGCAGTGCAGTGCGCGGCGAGGGGAGGTGGGAGCGCGGGCGTGCGCTAGCGCGAGCGGCCACTGGCCGGGACGAGCGACGGGAGAGGGGAAAAGGGGAGGCCGGGCCTCACCGGCGAGCAGGGGATCGGGTTCGGCGAGGCGCGATGAAGCGACTCGGGGAGGCGGTCGGGGACGGCCGGCGAGGTGAAGGGGCGCGGGTGATGGCGGGGACGGCGGGCGTGGTGGCGACGGGAGCGGCCGGCGCGGTCCGCGGGCGCGGCGGCGACGGAATCTGGGGGGGGGGGGGGGGGAAGAGGGACGAGAGTGAGGGGGAAACGGGGTTAGGGTTTGGTGCGGGCGAGGCCATATAGGCCAGGGCGAGCACGGCGGGCCAGCTGGGCGGCCGGCGGGCCGGTTGGGCCCAGTTGGCCGGGGTTTTCTATTTTTTTAATTTTCTGTTTTATTTTATTTTCTTTTATTATTTCTGTTTTGCAAAAAGTGTGGCCCCCATTAGAGTTTTGTAAAATATGAGACCTAGCCCATAAATCACAGTGCATTGTATGCCACTGCAATAAAATAGCTTGGTGTCCATATCTTTTTGGTTTGGATTTTATTTAATTGAAAAGGGGTTGAATAGTGCTATGTTGCTGCTGTTTCTTGTTGTTCGAGCCACTTAAATATTTTAGTTAACACTGCTGCTAATTTTATATTAGCCTCTGGATTATTTGCAACATGATGTACATTTTTGTTTCTGGATCTGAACAACTTTTAAATTTCACTTTCATTTAAATTTTGAATTTGACTTAGGAGTTGAAATGCATTATGGTGCAAATGATGATCATGCACTGTTAAACATGATGACATGGCATAATAAAAAGGGTGATTACTGTAGTTAACCACTGGGGGTGTTACACGCCGTTGCTCTATCGGGTTCCGGTTTGGATCCGATAACCCGTGAATAGCCCCGACCAATGGGGATTTTCCACGTGTAAAATTCTCATTCGCCGGATAATCCACATGTCAGCTCATCGTTGGGACAGATGTCATCCCTACAATGGACGGAAGACGCCTATGATATGTCGACACGTGGCACAACCCAACAGTGGCCCATTTAAGGTAAAAAGGCTGGCCCGTTTGACTTAGTCAAAAGGTAGCGGCCCAGCCCACCGAAGGCCTGTTAACGGTCTGTTCGCATATAGCCCATTTACAGCCCGCTAACTCATGACCCATTATAGCCTATCCGAATTAGGCCCAATAGCGCCATATGGGCCGTCCAATATGATTCCAACCCATTGTGACTTCCGGCCCATGTATTGCCCATGACGTCTTTCGGCCCATACGAGGCCCTTTCTAAATCTTGGCCCATAAACAACCCGTGGTGAAACTGGCCCATAATGAATAGTATATAGCTTTATACCCATTAACGGCCAATTGTTCCATTGGGCCGTTTCAGCCCGTGTTATCTTTCGGCCTTCTAAGGGCCCATTTATTATTAGGCTCATTTCCGGCATTCGATTACTTTTGGTCCGTTACTGGCCTATTCCGCTTGTGGGCCAAATTCAGCCCGTGGTTAAAGTCGGCCCGTCTATGGCCCATTAATCCGTTGGGCCGTTTTCATGGTGTCATCACATATGGCTCATTAACGACCCGTTATGCCTGTCGTTCGAATTAAGCCCGTTGTACACATGGGCCTGTTAACAACCCATAAATAGACAATTCCCATTATAGCCCATTTACGGCCCATATTGCGGTCCGTTAATTGTCCACGAAAGTATGGCCCATGTTTGGCCAATAGATCATACGGCCCGTAGAAGTCCCATTGAATCTACGGCCCGTAGAAGGCCCATGGATCATACGGACCTTAGGAGGCCCACTACAGCAGGCAGCAGGACTACTTCTAAATAAAAAGGTTACCGCGGAAAAAGAACTGCAGCGACTACCAGCAAAAAAATAAACAAGACAGTAAGGAAATAAATAAGCAAGCAACTTACGCTAGGCTATTATGGCTATTAAAAATATTACATCCACTGGGCATCAAAGTTCGCCACCAGTACAAATATAGTGAACAAAGCAGCATATTACATACACTGGGCGTCTAAATTGGCCACCAGTGAAAATAAACGCGGCAGCAAAACAAGTCCAGAACTGAAACCATTTTAGAAGAGCTCAAGAAAGGATATCCTGGATGCCCACCATGCTGGCAAGAAGCTTAGCAAGCTTAATAGTTTTCTCTTATTTGGCGCTAAAATTGTCCAGCGCTTGCTGTTCCACCAGAAAGTATGCATCTGAATGCTGCAGGGACTTCCTCAGTCCTTCGGCTTCTTTCCGCAGTACAGCTGACTGATGCCTTTCAGCTTGTAGCTGAGACTGAAGAAGCCGAAGTGATTCAGGCAGCGAGTTCGAAGAGCTTGTGCTAGCGGTAGTGGCCAGTAACTCGAACACTACATCAACACAGGACTTTGGGGTTGTCTCACTGTCTACAAGATCGTTTTTACCACCTTTCTTGGAGACCAACATGGTTGTCTCACTATCTTGAACCTTATCTGCATTACTTTCTCTACCATTGCATAATGGGATGCTCTTCTCCAATATTCTGTTCGCATTCTACAAGAGAAATAAGCAGACACATCACAGGTTTAGCCTGTAGTATATGAAACTCATTTTGCTAAACCGGTTCAGTAGTAATGTGGACAGGATAACAGCATGAAACAAACATATATCTATGTACTATGGTCATTGTATTGGCCATATCATTCTAGTTTATGTTGTCAAATCAAGATAGAGACACAATTCAAATCATATATTTTTAAGACACAGCAGCATAGACAGAATATAAGTGTGAGAAACTACACAGCACTGGAAACACTTGTAATGTGCATGACATGAGAACATAACTGTTTATACAACTGAAACTGAAATCAACATAGAGCAAGAAGTTAGAACAGCAATCCAGTTAAAGAAATAGGTTTAAAACATACCTGTTGCGCCATTAGAGTTTCAATTGGATCCTTCAAATTCGAAAGTAGTTGGTATGAGTAAATACAGTGATGCAAGAGCAAAGGAGTATGGACCATAGCTATGGAATCTGACCTAAGAACAGTTGCTCTTCTACTTTAAACGTGGAGTTTGGGTTCGCTGTAATGGTCTTCGTGCTTTGGGCACTGCAGTTGCTTTACAAACTGCTCGTGTGGGGGTACTCTGTGGTGGACATGGTGCTGTGTCAACTAGAAGTGGGTTACTATCCGCTGGGGTTGGGGTTAGATGGGGTGTAGCTGGTTCTCTGTCCAACGGTGTAAGTGTACAATCTGGAAGTGTCTCGATTATGTGTGGTGGGGCTAGTTCATTGGCCAGTACAACCATGGTTCTATCTCCATCGACGGGTAGCACCGTCTTTTGTGAAGAACGGGTTTTTACTCCCTTAGATACTTCCATCACCCCCGCCAATTCAAATGGCTGATAAACAAGAAAAGAAATTGAACGTACAGACATTGTATGATAGACAGATGTGGTAATTCACATATATGTTGTCTAACCAAACAGGACAGCATGACACAATTTCACATATATGATGGCTAACTAAACAGGATAGCATGACACAGTTTCAGATATATGATGGATAACTTAACAGGATATAACGGCATAATTCAACATATGATGAGTATCTAAACAGGATGCCATGACAAAACTATATGATGTCTTTCTAAAATAGGTTGGGATGAAATAATTCATATACATGTTGTCTAAGTATACAGGATGGCATGATATAATTAACATAATTGATTCTTATACTAAGCAGCTGGCACTCGCATGTATGATCTCTAAACTAACCAGATGGAATTGAATATTGTGCATATGATGTCTAAACTAAGCAATGCAAGACACCATATGCATGATATGAGAAATATAAACATTGCAAGTTAGAGCATACACCTCAGGTGGGATATAGGACTGGTCATCTGTCTCTGAATCCTCCTCTGAGGAGCTACCTGTAACCATCGAGATATATGCTTCAACAGGTACCATTGTCTGCTCTGAAGACCTTGTTTTCACTCCTGATTTTTCCATAACCGGCTCAAATGGCTGATACACATGAAGAGTAGTTCAATATACACAGATTGTCGACAAATGGAATACATAATGAAAAAAAGGATGGCATGAGATAATTCACATATATGATGCCTGGCTACATGGCGGTGCATAATTCACATATATGATAACTGGCTGGAAAACATGGCATTGCATAATTCACATATCTGATATAGAAAGCAAACAGGAGGCATTCACACAAAGCATGTCTAATCTAAGCAGATGGCATGGCAATACAAGACACCATATGCATGATATGAGCAATATAACCATGCCAAGTTAGAGCATACACCTCGGGGGCGGGGGGGGGGGGGGGGGGGGGGGGGGGGGGGGGGGGGGGGGAATACAACTGGTCATCTGTCTCTGAATCCTCCTCTGAGGAGCTATCTATAACCATCAAGAAATCTGCATCGACAGGTAGCACTGACTGCTCAGAAGACCTTGTTTTCACTCTAGATTTTCCCATGACCGACTCAAATGGCTGATGCACAGGAAGAGTAGATGAATGTGTAAACATTGTTGACAAATGGAATACATTATGAAAAAAAATATGGCACGATACAATTCACATATACGATGACTGGCTAAACATGATGGCATTGCATGATTCACGTATATGATGCCTGGCTAAAGAAGATGGCATTGCATAATTCCCATATACTCCCTCTGTTCCTAAATATTTGTCTTTTTAGAGATTTCAAATGGACTACCACATACGGATGTATATAGACATATTTTAGAGTGTAGATTCCCTCATTTCGCTCCATATGTAGTCACTTGTTGAAATCTCTAAAAAGACAAATATTTAGGAACGGTGGGAGTATGATAAAGAAACCAAACAGGTGGCATTCACACAAAGCAAATCTAAACTAAGCTGATGACATATAAGATGTATAATGTAAGCAATGCGAGGCGCCATATGCATGATATGAGCAACATCAGCATGCTAGGTTAGAGCAAACACCTCAGGGGGTAAATAGGAGTGGTCGGCTCCCTCTGAACAATTATCTTCCTCTGGAATACAATCTGGAATGGCGGGAGGGGGGGCCACTTTGCCCACCATGGAGTGGCGTCTGCATGACATTATATTCCCACGCAACGGTCTTCTCTTTTTATCTACATGTTCAGTACGATTGTGTACAATAACTGACATGCATAATAAAAAAATATAGTTAGATTATGTAAGGCCTAAGGGGTGCATACAGAAATCAAGACTGATGGTAGCAAACGAGTGGATAGATCCAAAACTAATGATAGCAGGTAGATTATAGCTTCACTTTAAAAAGATAGACGATGGATCATCTACTATTTGTTGCCCACCCAACATGAACCACATAGAAGACCCCAGATGAACCAGATAGTAGACAGATACAATTCGTTGCTGCCTCGATATGTGCCCCACAGGCATTTTAAAACTCAAGTTTGAACATTAGTTTGGACCTGACTCGGAGTCTAAGAGGTGAACATGACGATAAAGTAGCAGGTAATAATAACCGATGTATAACGTAAGCAGACACGAAAGAGTGCGACCTCTCTTCCAGAACTGTGTAGTCCTCAGGTTCATCTTCTCAGTCGATGATGGTAATGCAGTTGGCATGGTTGGCGGCAATAGGGCAGATGATCTGAGGCGGCAAAACAAAGTCTGCAGGGGGAATTTCTGCTGCAGTGAACGCTTCTGTCGATGGTACACCTCAGGTGGGGTGGATGACGGCACGGTAGGAGCAGGACATAACACACAGAGTTTTCTTTGACACCTATTAGAAAATGCAGTAAATCTGTAAGGGCTCCTTAGAATTGGAGGATTCTATAAACGCAGGGACAGGAAAAACACAGGAATAGGATAGGAATGCACGTGCAAAATAGAGCATTTGCAAACATAGGATTTCTGTCAACCTGGGTGTTTGGTTCACATGAATTGGAAGAACACAGGAATGGAGAAACATGGTCAAATTAAAGTCAAACCACATGAAAATGAAAAAAAATAAGAATCTTATTATGCCAGTAATGCAATTAGTCCTATTCTTCATGCATATTAATTTGAAAAGGACGACCAAGTGGATATTAAAATTCCTACGTTTTTTCTTTGAAAGAGACACCAAAGGAAAAAATCCTCCAGTTTTGCTTTGCTCCATTCCTTCTAAACAAATGCACGAATAGTAGTACCATAGTAAAGTTTCCAATTCCTATGTTTTCCTTCACTTTTTCTTTGAACGAGTGGCGATTCTAGTAGGCAGTCTTCAACAGGCTGAAGCCTGCCCTCGAAATATTTTGTGAGCTTAGATTTGATCCACATGAGTATCATATAATGGCTATCTTGCTAAACCAATTCAAATTGTGGTTAAAAAGAGCATTTAGTTTTCTCCCTGTTAACTTTGTGACCGATTCATTTCTTTCTAGATTTACAACTACTTTGAATCAAAGGATCCCTGAGGGATCGACATGAATGCATGGTGATGCTGGTGTGACTGTCGGAGGCGGGGAAGAAGATCTGAGGCCTCTGGAGACGGCGCCGAGGGTACTGCTCCGCTGTGATGGACGGTTCCGTCGTTGGAGCAGCTCCGGTGAGGTGTACGATGGCGAGGATGAAGCAGGACAAGACAGACAACGTTAATCTGAAGTGGGAGTCTAATAGCATCTGCAATAGATGATGTAAAATACATCACCAAAAAGTGCTAGATGTAAAATGCATCAGCCGCGCCACGGCCGCTCCGACAGATGCTGTAAATACTGTTCACTCTAAACTTAATTGAAGAAACAGAACTTTACAGTCGAAACTGAATTTTACTATCGAAACTGATTGAACTAGTAGCAGAGCATTGCAATAGAAGTTTAGGGCGTTCGAGCACTAGTAGCAGAGAAGCAGTGATCTAAATCAGCAGCCGCTCGAGCAGGGAACGCACTATCAGAGAGCAACTCGTGCAGCAGCACCGCGAGCGAGTGCTAAAGCAGCAACTCCTGTAGCTGCCGCAGGTCATGCAGCAGTAGCAGCGCGAGCGAGAGCAAGAGCAGAGCAGAGCAGCAGCACGAACGAGAGCAAGAGTGGAGCAGCAGCGCAACCGACAGCAATAGCAGAGCAGAGCAGCAGCACTAACGAAAGCAAGAGCAATGCAGCAGCGCGACCAACAACAAGAACAGAGCCGCAGCATGAGCGGCAGCCGGAGCAGCAGCTGCAGCAACGCGAGCGAGAGCCGGAGCAGCAGTAGCTAGTGCTGGTGTGGAAGTCGCCGCCGAGGAAGCAACGACATGGGGGAGAGACACTGTGGAGCAAGTGGCCGGTGACGGCGCCGTCGATGGAGACCCGCCATGGCTGCTCGGTATCGAGCACCGGCAGCCCCGTGAGATCAAATAAAAGATAAAATGCAGCGGTGAGTGCAGAACCCCCTTGATGGCACTAAGTAGGCCTCGGCTTCATCAGAGGAATTGGTGAGGGTGCTGCGGTTCCGGTGGGGCGAGTCAAGACGGTGTTGTGGGGATGGAGGTGGTGCGATAGATGAGGCGAACGTCGGGGCAGCTCCTTGGAGGTGGAGGACGGGGTGGCTGATCCGGTGGGACGACGAGATCGACGACGGATCCTAATCCGGTGCGGTGGATGAGGGACAGTGAGCTATTGCTGTGGACGACGTCGTAGGGGAAGAGTCTCCGGCTAGGCGGCTGTCGGGAGGCCGACGGAGGAGCATGGGGTTTCGCGGGTTTTGGCGGCCTCGGTGTACGAATGGGGGGGGGGGGGGACGAAGGGGAAGGCAGGGGGAGCCATGGCTTAGGGACGCGGTTGTCCAAAATGTACGGTAAGTTACGAACGTACCCCACCAGTTTTGACCACGCGACATCGAGGCGGCATTTCCGGCTGAGGGGTAGAAGGGGGATTTCGCGTGTCTGGGCTGTGGGACCGATTTCGGATGAGGAGGGAGTTTTCGCGTGCGTCAAAATTTCGGGATAACAAGGCGCGACGCGGGTTGAAGAGGTGGGAGTTTCACAGCAGAAGAGACAAAAGATACTCGAGCTTGAAAATTTTGGGATAACAAGGCGCGGATTCCATGTTCGGAGAACAAACTTAACGTGTACAAAAAAACAATTCATACAAGACACAAGAGAGTCATGTCCCCTTTTACTATATTGCTATAAATGCCATTGAAAAAACTACAAGAAAAATGTTAAAAAATTCGGGAGAACAATATTAGCCTGTACAGTACCAAATCAATTCGCACTTCCCTCAACAACAACAAAAAATAAATCAATTCCCACCACAAAAAAGAGTCATGCCCCTTTTTATATGATTACAAATGCCAGGATCTTGAATTTCAATTTTGAATCCACGTTATGTTGAATTCGAATATATCGTTAGGTGATCTTGCGGTTTATAATGGATGTAGTCTTACATTTTGATCTTCCATCTTATATGAACATTTTACTCCACCCTATGAACATATATATTGTCGTCTACCATATGGACTAAGTTAGAACCAATTTTCCTTATTTGAATACGATTGTTGTCAAGTTATACCATCATTTAAATATTATCTTGATAACAGAAAACATGCATATAGTAGTAATCATATTTCACTATGAACTACATGTACCATATGATCTCCAATTCAAATATTTGTATCCATTTTATGTTGAATTCAAATCACAGTACATTGGTCTAGGTAGCGAGATGTTCGGGATAATCTAAACCCTGTTTTCATATGTATGATTTTTGGCCGAATTGGGACAAGTTTTGGTATAAGCTTCTTGCAAACCGGAGATTCTCTCAACAAGCCTCGTGGTTCCGAGAGGGAACGTGTCACCTTTGTGTGCGAAACGATATAAGCTGCCTCCCCCCATGATTTTCTTTACAGAGGCAACATAGAACTATATGAGTGCCCTGTTAAATTTTGGAATTATTCTGGGTTTGTTTGGCCTTTTTTATACATTAATTGAGTTTCTGGTCATTTAATGTGCATAATTCAAATTTGAACTACAAGCACATGCTCCAGTGCACCAAAGTTGGTTGAAAAATAACATGTGTGTCCTTGGGTGAATTTCTAGGTCCCATGCAAATAATGGGAATGAAATACAAACATTTGGGCGTCGTGGCTCGGCCGAGAACATTGAGAAACTTGGTTTTAAAATTCTTGTAAATCCCAAACACGCCTGAAAATCATGAAACTTGTCATGGTGTCATGTCATGGTACTAACATGCTGTGGTAAAAAATTTGGCCGAATTGGAACAAGTTTTGGTATAAGCTTCTTGCAAACCGGAGCTTCTCTCAAGAAGGCTCGTGGTTCTGAGAGGGAACGTGTCACCTTTGTGTGCGAAACGATATACGCTGCCCCCCCCCCCCTTGATTTTCTTTACAGAGGCAACATACAAGTAAATGAGTGTCGTGTTAAATTTTGGAATTATTCCGGGTTCGTTTGGCCTTTTTTATACATTAATTGAGTTTTGGATATTTAATGTGCATAATTCAAATTTGAACTACAAGCACATGCTCCAGTGCACCAAAGTTGGTTGAAAAATAACATGTGTGTCCTCGGGTGAATTTCTAGGTCCCATGCAAGAAATGGGAATGAAATTCAAACATCTGGGCATCGTGGCTCGGCCGAGACCATTGAGAAACTTGGTTTTAAAATTCTTGTAAATCCAAAACACGCCTAAAAATCATGAAACTTGGCATGCTGTCATGTCATGGTACTAACATGCTGTGGTAAAAAATTTGGCCAAATTGGAACAAGTTTTGGTATAAGCTTCTTGCAAACCGGAGCTTCTCTCAAGAAGGCTCGTGGTTCTGAGAGGGAATGTGTCACCTTTGTGTGCGAAACGATATACGCTGCCCCCCCTTGATTTTCTTTACAGAGGAAACATAGAACTATATGAGTGTCATGTTAAATTTTGGAATTATTCCGGGTTCGTTTGGTTTTTTTTATACATTAATTGAGTTTCTGGTCATTTAATGTGCATAATTCAAATTTGAACTGCAAGCACATGCTCCAGTGCACCAAAGTTGGTTGAAAAATCACATGTGTGTCCTCGGGTAAATTTCTAGGTCCCATGCAACAAATGGGAATGAAATTCAAACATCTGGGCGTCGTGGCTCGGACGGAAACATTGAGAAACTTGGTTTTTTAATTCCTGTAAATCCAAAACACGCATGAAAATCTTGAAACCTAGCTTGGTGTCATGACATGGCACCAACATGCTATGGTAATTTTGCTGTCCGATTTGCGAAGGCGCACACATTAACAATCAATAAAGTCATTTTGGAACAAGTGCTGTCACGTTACAATCGGAAACACAAGTATTGTTGAAACCGTGGGAGTTCTACTTACCATTTACGTGCCGCCACGCGTCCCCTTTTTTTTTGGCCAGGAGGCGCCGTGCGTGGTAGCTATTTGAGTACCGGAGGCGTGCGATCAGACCGCTGCACGTGCTTATCAGGAGGAGAACCCTTTAACCTTCATCTGCCGCCCACTTCTCCCCCAAGGTCTCCATTAATGGCGCCCGAGCCCCTGTGTTAATGGCGTGGCTATGTCTCACTCGACTGAGATTTAAGAGAGAAAAAAGAAAATCTGAAAAGAAAATTTTGCACGGATCTTAATGTAAGATCCGACGGACCTATATAGCATCTACTTTGACTTATAGCAAGACTGATGAATATATAAGGACGACGACAGTGGATAATAATTGTCTTACATATTTAGGAAGATAATTAAAAAAAGCCACATGCGGCTACGCTTGAAATACACAAGGGCAAAAGAAGAAGGAAGACGCATACAACGATCTGGCTCGCTGATCTCTACTTTCTTGATGCGCTGCAGGTCGCAGAGACTAGTTCTCGTGGCGAGCGGTGATGATCTCTTTCATCAGTTTCATGTCCTTAATACGCTGCTTGGCAGCATCCACGGATTCCTCCACCAGCCTTTCGCGCTCGATCACGCTGCTTGGCAGCATCCACCGATCTTCCCCAAGGATCCTCTTTTGCTTCTCTTCTTCAAGGATCACGCAGAAGACCTCAAGCCTTTCACGGAGAAGATATTTTCTAGTTGTAAATATCTGAAACTCTGTACTGTTTTGCTTTCATCTACATATGACCCTGTGAATCATTGCATGGACATGGGTTAATTGGTGAAAAATTACTGTGAGAATACTTAGTATGCTACCCAGTGATCTTGATTTCCTGTATGAGTAGTTATGAGCGGCTGAATCCTGTTTCACTTGCTAGTACTTGGCTTTGTGTTCGATTAATCAGAATACTACCAAAAAGACAGTCCTATTTCTGAACCATTTACCTTTGCTGTCTATTATTTTGTTTTGTTTTGCTTTGATCCTGTGACTACTTATGCTATGTTACATGATCAATACTCTCATAAGGGGCACAAACATGGAAGAAGATGCAGAAGAGCAGATGTTTTGCTTTGCCCTTATGCTATGTTCTTGAGCAGAAGAGCTGATCATGATGCAGGTGGTTGACAAACAAAGCAAATGGCAAATTTTCTCGTCACTGTCTCTCTCTGAATTTCTGTTTTTGCATGATCTTGCCAACTACGAAACTGAACTTATTTACCCTCATGTCACATATACTAACATGCGACAGTAATACTATTTCTTCTTCCATCAACCAAATTTTGCTTTACAATGTTTAGATAAATTTTGCTTTACCATGTGACAGTAATACTGGTATGTATGTATCCCTGTTGTCTTGTCTGGTAATGCAGCTAGTGATGCTATTGACTGTAATGCAGCTACTAAAGCAGCTGTTATGTTTGTTTAACAGGACCGGCTTTACCGAGATAAGGCAAAAATGACACGAGATAAGAGCTGGATGGAAAGGGAAAGAGGTTCTGTTGAGTGGCAAACTGGCATGAAGGATTTCTTGAATTTTGCCTTCGATGGTGCTCACCCATACTCAACAGTCCCATGCCCATGTAGGAGATGTCTCAATATTGTTCCGAAAAAGAAAAAGGATGTTCATACTGACTTGCTGTTCAATGGGATGGATCCAACGTACACTCACTGGATATACCATGGTGAACAATCAGATGAGGGAAGCATGTCTGAAGATTCTGATAATGAAGACGCTGTAGATGATGGTGCTGGGGTATGTGACATGCTCAATACTCTCATAAGGGGCACAAACATGCAAAACAATGCAAGCATTGGTGAAGGTGCGGGAGACATTCATGTGGATGCTTCCAGCGGTGATGAAAGGAACCAGGAGCCAAATGCAACAGCCAAGGTCTTCTTCGAACTATTGAAAGAGGCAAAAAAAGAGTTGTACCCAGGTTGCAAGGATTTCACGAAGCTATCTTTCATTGTGAAGCTTTACCAAATCAAGTGCGTGTCTGGGATGACCAATAGAGCATGTGACTTAGTTCTGCAGATGTTCACGCAGGTGTTGCCAAAGGGTCACTGCATTCCTACTAATCTAGTTAAAGTAAGGAAGGTGATCCGAGATCTTGGGCTGGACTACAAGAAGATACACGCGTGTGTTAATGATTGTGTGCTATTCCGTAATGAACATGCTGATGCAGAAGAATGCTCTGTCTGTCATGCGTCTCGATGGAAATCTACTTCTACTAGTGACGAAGACAATGCATCAAGTCGTAAATCAAAGAAGCCAGTGCCACAGAAAGTTCTGAGGTATTTCCCACTCATTCCAAGACTGCAAAGGTTGTACATGACAGAACATATGTCATCACATATGAAATGGCATAAGGAGGGTCGGGTGGATGATGGCGTAATGAGGCATCCTGCAGATTCCAAGGCCTGGAAGCATTTTGATAAGAAATATTATAAGAAATTCTCAAAAGATGCTCGCAGTGTTCGGCTTGGCATTGCTTCGGATGGATTCAACCCCTTTGGGCTCATGAGTATATCACAAAGTACATGGCCCCTGTCATTCTTATTCCATATAACTTGCCACCTTGGATGTGTATGAAACAAAAAAATTGGATTATGTCAATGATTAAACCAGGACCAAAGTCAGCAGGAAATAACATAGATGTGTACTTGCAGCCCTTGATTGATGAACTGAATGTTCTATGGGAGGATGGTGCTGAGACATATGATGCTGCAACTAAAAAAAATTTCCAGATGTATGCATGCTTGTTGTGGACCATCAGTGACTACCCATCTTACGCAATGCTGAGTGGTTGGAGCACAAAAGGCAAGCTAGCATGCCCGTATTGCCACAAACATACAGATTTTGTATGGCTCAAGTATGGTCAAAAGCATTGCTACATGGGACACCGACATTTTCTGCCCAGGACCCACAAATGGCGTCGAAACAAGTGTTTGTTCAACAACAAGACAGATAATAGAGAAGCTCCATTGGCACTCACAGGTGAACAAGTTGTGCAGGAACTTGATAGCATTCAGCATGCACCATTTGGATGGTCAAATAAGAGAAAGCGACTGGAAACTAATAGCTGGCATAACTGGCGGAAGAAAAGTGTATTTTTCCAGCTCCCATATTGGAAGCACTTGCTCGTTAGGCACAATTTGGATGTTATGCACATCGAGAAGAACATTTGTGACAGCATTCTGGGGACTTTGCTGGAGATGGATAAGAAATCAAAGGATGGTGTGAAGGCTCATCTTGATTTACGAGGCCTGAAAATTAGGAAGGACCAGCATCCAAAGCCTGGTAAGCATAAGTATGACATAAAGAAAGGTTGCTATACTTTAAAAAAGGAAGTAAAGATAATGCTCCTCAAGTTTCTGCAGAGCATTAAGATGCCTGATGGCTATGCTTCACACATTAAGTGATGTGTAGTCCTCGATCAGTGCAAGATTAGTGGACTCAAAACTCATGACTGTCATGTTATATTTCAGAAACTTCTTCCTATTGCATTACGCAAGCTTTTGCCAGAGAATGTTGTTAACCCATTGCTTCAGCTGAGTAAATTCTTTTCTGATTTATGGTCCAAGGAGTTAAGGGATGAAGATTTGGAGAGGTTGAGCAAAACAATTCCAGAAACTCTATGTCAGCTTGAGATGATCTTTCCACCAGCATTCTTTGATATTATGATGCATCTCCCAATTCATCTTGCTGAAGAGGCCCGATTGGGAGGGCCTGTCTCGTACAGATGGATGTATCCAATTGCGCAATACTTGCGTACGCTCAAAGGATATGTGCGTAACAAGGCTCAACCAGAAGGTTCTATTGCAGAGGGATACATACTTGAAGAGTGCATGACTTTTTGCAGTCGATTCGTTGATGGAATGCCTACCAAGCTAAGTCAGTCCGAACATCATGAAGATGGAGGTACAGATCAACCACCAACAGGAATTAGCATAATGAGTACAGTTGATTACTCCAAGAAAGGTTTCGTTTGTGAATCATTGTCTTTGGCTGAGATTAATCAAATGAGGCATTTCATAATAACAAACTGTGAGGAAACCGCACCATGGATTGAGTAAGGATACTTATGTATTTATTTCACATCATGATATGCTTTAATACTTTCTTGTTCAACTAACAATCATTTATCTTTGAAGTGAACATCTTGAGGAGCTCACAAGGAACAATTCTCCTAATCCTAAAAAGCAGCACAAGGAAGAGTTTGTTGGTTGGTTTGAGAGACGGGTAAGTTTCTTTCGCATTTTCACTAATGTTCCTTGTAATAATGTACCAACGTTGTACAATACACTCACACATATTCTATTCCATGAAACAGATCACAGAACTCCACAATGATGGGAAGGTCAGCAATCTTATTTATGCACTAGCTAAAGGACCTGATCACCTAGCTCGGGTATACAACCATATAGTTCTGAATGGATATTTCTTTCGGAACTCCTATATAGAGTAGGACTTGAGTACCCAAAATAGTGGCGTCATAGTCAAGGGCGATGCAACCACAGGCAATATTGATTATTACGGGGTGATCAAGAAAATCATATTTCTTGACTTTCCTCTTGATAAGGAGGTTGTTCTATTCTAGTGTGACTGGTTTGATGTGCCTCCTGCCAACAAAACTGAGAGTAAGGGGTATAAGAAGGACAAATATGGAATTATTGACCTTGACACTACTCTACACCGATTCCAGGGAGACCCTTACATTCTAGGCCTCCAAGCTCAACAGGTTTTCTATGTGAGAGATGTGAAGAACCTTGATTGGGCAGCTATTATTAAAATGAATCCACGCAATTTGTTTGCTCCTTCTGTTTTAAATGGTGTAGGCCTTGATGAAGCTGTTGAAGCCGATGAAGGTGGTGAGGCAGATGTACTGGATGTCGTCGATGCAGAAATTACAGTGCCAGAAATTACAGTACCTGAAGAGATCACTAGTTGGTGCAGAAATGATGACGAAGGATCCAGCATTGATGTTTCAGTCATAGAAAATATAAAACCTATTGAGTTTGAAGATGTCAAATTCAAATTTGATGATGATACGGATGATGATGAGGCTTGCGTAAATGATGGCCATGTTGCTCCTTTGGGACAAGAAGAATTGGATGATGACCAAGGGTTCTTTGTATAGTTTTTAATCTCTTGGTAAGGTGATTTTCACATGTTTAAGCCATGAGTATAAGTTCCTGAACTGTTCTGATGGTTACCTACGAGTAGTATCTCTCCTGAAGTTTAATCTGATATGAAACAGGTTGAAACAAGGCATGCCTGCATAGTGTCAAATGTTGTGGCAAATGGGAACAAGAGCTAGTGCCCAGCACTAACAATTTGGTGATGAAGAGAAGAGAAGAGTAGTTGCTGTTCTTTTAGTGCTGTTGCTATTTTCCTTTTGACAGTGATGCTATGTACACACTGTTGCTATGAACTTATGGTCTTTTAGTGTTGTTGCTATTTTCACTACTTTGCCTTGAACTTATGGTCTTTTGTGTGAACAATCTATACAAGTATGGCTGCTGAAACTTGTGTGCTGTCATTTTGAAACATTTGTTATATATCTTGCTGAGATGGTTTGTTATATCCTACTAAAATCTTGTGTCATATTTCCTTATATATATCTTGATGTAGTGTTGTTGATCTGCTGATGAATTCTTGCTGAAATTAGTCTGGGATACAGCTGTTATGCTGCTCAATTGGTGGCTGAAGAGCTGTTCAAATGGAGCCTGGGAGTGTTTAAAAATAGCTAGTATGCAGCCTTGCACAATTTCTCTATTTAACACATAATTTTATATTGAATCTCCTTTTTTATTAACAGCACACATAAATACATACAATCACATCAAGCAAGATACAGAAAAATTAGGAAGAGAATGTGAGGATTTGGTGCTCATTTCTCACGACTCACCTTTATGAGAAGGGCACTGAGCTTGCCGTCTTTCCGGTGTCGAGCACGACCTTGCTACCGGAGGAGGTCAGTAGGGCGAGTGGAGGAGACCCTGGCGGTGCAAGAAACCCTAAAGTGAAGGGTGTCCGCGAGTGTGCAATGATTCGCACGCGCGTAAGCGAGCATTCCTCCAAGTTGTGGTACCACCGATGTCCACTTTGCAAGATATGTGACTAAAATGCAACTTAGGTGCAAGTTGTGGTACCTAATGTGCTATTACCTCTGTAAACTAGTACGCCCCTTTAATCAAATCCTGCGAAATAGTATAATAAATAAATGAAAAAATCAGGTGCACAGTAGAGAATATCGTTGCAATATCCTGCTCCTTTTTGGCAACACTAGAGGATTGCTGCATTATGTTGTACGTATTACCATGGATGCTCAATTTGTCGCAATATGTAATAGTTATTGCAATGCAACGAAGGTGAGGCAAAAAGTCACCCTATTACAACCAATACATGCTTTGTTGCAATAGTATCTATGACTAGCGCCACATGTCAGAGTTGTTGCAACATATGTCTAAATATTACCACAAAGATGTACTTTGTAGCAATACCTAGCCTTTATTGCAACAAGATGACCAATTCACGCAATGGGACAGGACTGTCGCAATATCACTACCATATTACAACGCCGGTGTAGCTTGTGGCAATACATGGCTTCTATTGCAAAAAAACGAGTACTTAGTGCGATGAAGCAAAATTGTGGCAATATGTAGATCCTATTACCACGAACTGGAATTTTGTGGTAATATAGCATTTTATTGCAACAAAAGATAGTTGTAGCAATAATTTTTTTTGCAATAGATCAGAATCCTTGTAGTGGTTCCTGTTGTTCCTTGGCCTTGAGATTGAGAAGTTTAAACCACGGAGGCTAAGCTAGAGGCGCGAGGTTTTGGTTAATGTGCGGGCCGCACACGGCACCAACACGACACGAGCTTCGTCTGCCCTGGTGCGCAGTCGGGTGAGTACTACTAGTAGTACTACTACTTTTATGTGTCGCGTCAACTCGCAGAAGTATGCAACACTTCCTCAACAAACAATCATATAAGCTGCTTATACTTCTTACCCAAAGGATCTTTATATCCAACAGACACATAATATTTGTTCGACTGTTGGAAATTACTTTAACTACTGATCTGATGTCGAAGTAATTGCTGCATCGCCACCAAAACCCACCATCTCTTAAGCTAAAGTAGACCGAGCTAACCCCTATATTAGCATATTACTAGGATAAACAGAAGGCACTGTAGAATCATTTAGGAGGTGAGCTTGTCAATCTGAATGTGGAGGGACACCGTCCTCGACAACCCAGCCCCGGCCAGTAGCTCGGGCGGAATTGTGAAGAAGGTCAGCTCCTGCACGGCGACGTCGCCGGGATCCTTGCTGCTTGTCACCTCGATTTCCACCTTGATGGCGTCGGTCCTGCCTTTGGGCTCCCCCGGCGGGCCGTTCGCCCACAGCTTGGCCGCGTAGTGCGGCGGTGGGGACGCCCCCGCTCTGATGCAGATGACTGACACGGCGATAGGCACGCCGATGTCGAGCACGCCGCCGACCAAGAAAAACGCGCGGCCGTCCTCCTCCGTGAATAGCGAGAGCCGCGGCTCCGACACTGGCACCTGCAGCTGGAGCACCTTGCCATATTGGATCCTGTGCACGGGCATGGGATGCACGGTGCTGATGTGGTGGGGGAGCGCCGGCGGCAGACCTTCGTAGCCGCAGACGGGCACAGGGAATTTGCAGGGCGCGAGCGGACACATGCTCTGGTGATCGGCGAGCTTGTGGTAAGTGACGTAGAGCCCACAGGCTTCGTGCGGGCACTCCACCCTCACCGAGAAGAGGACGGTATCCATCGCCATGTTCTGCACGTCAAAGTTGCCGCCTCGCTCGCACTTCTGGCACTGCCGCTAGTTCCCGGGGTGCTCGCCGCGGCAGTCCCCGCAGGCCAGGTGCCCTTCCTTGCACTGCACAAATCAATCAAACAACACATCAATCAAGAAACCTGCACCTTGCTTGATCAGCCCAACGGACGAGGTGTATTCGAACCTCATACACTAGAGGTTTCAAGGGGCGGAGGCACAAGGGGCAGTGGAGCAAGGTGAGGTCCATAGAGACCATAGAGAGCTCCATCGTCGGGTCCTGTTCCGTCGGCATGATCTCGCCCTCCTCGTGCACAACCATCTCTCGCTTTAGGGCCGGGGCATTATAAAGTTTTGATGTGTCACGTCAACTCATACAACAAGGAGAAGTTTGATTACAACGCCCTCTCCCTCGCCCATGAGCGTGGTGGCTCGCAGGACTAGGAGAAGCTTTCGCTACACGCTCTCCCTCCCGCACGCGGTGGACATGCAGCAGTTCATTTGGTGTCAGATGGCCAGAAGCATACTAGTAGTACTCCACTATAGTAGTACCATCATTGTTCGACTTCCCGAAGAGGCGAAGAGCCAAGCGTAACCCGAACGCTCGTGTAGCAGTTTCATGTGTAGGGGAGGTAGTATAGAGACATAGTTTAGGATAGCGTGTACCGTGCCTCTAAGCTTAAAATCGTTGGTGTCGGCTCCATGCTATGAGGCCGTCTCGAAGCATTTTTTTATTAAAATAATCTTCTGGCCCTACCTGTCATCCTTTTTATTGTAGTTTGCACGCTGATCTGGTCAAGATAGGAATATATATTTTAATTTGTGGTGGGGTAAATGTTAGAGGTTGTAGCAAATATATTGTACACTGTGGGTCTTTTAGCCAAGTTTAGAGGCAAGCATGTGGGGCCAATGCTATGATGTGTCGCGTTAACTCGTACAACGAGGAGAAGCTTGATTTTACTACTAGTACGCCCTCTCCCTCGCCCATGCGTGCGGTGGCTCACAGACAAGGACAGGCTTTTGCTTACTACAACAAGCTATCCCTCCCGCACGCAGTGGACGGACATGCAGTAGTTGATTCGATACTGTAGAAGTAGTAACATCATTGTTCGTCTTCTCGAAGAGGCGAAGAGCCAAGCGCAACCCGAACATGGCAGTTGTGAACGCTCGCGTGGCAGTCTTTGTGTAGGGGTGGGGCGTGGTGTGGCAGTTTTGTGGCAATTCTTTTCTACTGCTGTTTGCATCCAATAGGTGCCACCGTCGGGTGCAGATCTTACGGTTATTGTTGCGATTGCTAGTGTTGCCATATCATTTATAGCCAACACATACACAACAATCTTAGCCTCTCATCTTCTCTCTATCTCTTTCCTCATATTTATTGCATCTGCCTTGGAGCACGCATATAGCCAGGCTCTTGCATGAGATTAGACTAGCCACAATGGAGAGTAACATACACTGGTAACATAGACATATCCCTAGACTATGTTACTATCTTCATAGTGGGTGGTAACATAAGTGTGGTGTCATGCAAAGCTTCATTTATTAGGTTAGACCTCTTCCAATGCAAAGGTGCTTACATGAGGTGCTAAGTGCTTTAAATAGTTTAGCAACTCAACACCCCAATGCATAGGTGCTTAACTTGTTGTTGCTAAGCTCATTATATTTAATGATTTAGCACCTAAACTCTTTCATGCACTGGTCAGCTTCTTTCATTTAAGTGTTTTGCCTAGGTTCACGTGCTTGGTATTGGTTCTTCCTAGGGTCACCAAAGTGCTCTCTCTCCTCTTTAATTGTTGTGCCATGTCACTTTCTCGCTTATGTGGCATGCTTAGCACCTGTCCACGGTGGCACTGGGAAGGGACTTATAGACTCATATTGCATTGGGACATGTGATGTTACAGTAACTAGCTAAGTTACTCAAACTACCTCTCTCCTCATTAACTCATTGCCACATAAGCAAATTTGCTGAGTAGGACTCGATGTTACTGCTGAAGTTACTCCCACTGCGGCTAGTCTTACTTTTTTATGTCTCTCTCCTCCACATAGACAAAATTGCCATGTAAGCAGGCTATAAGCCCACTATTGTACTTGCTCTTAATAGTATAGCCCTGTAAACCGGAAAGGAGGGACTACTCCCTCCGTTCCTAAATATTTGTCTTTCTAGAGATTTCAACAAGTGACTACACCGTAAATGAGTACATATGGAGAAAAATTAGTGAATCTACACCGTAAATAAATACGTAGTTCTCTCGTTTTCCTCTCCGCCTTGGTCGCGGTGCACAATATTGAGTATACTACTACTGACTAGTCTCTTTTTGATACGCATTTATGTTGATACGGCTTGAATGCCAACGAGGCAGAGGGTAGCGGTTCCCGAAACGTTGAACGGTCAATGATGCCTCCGCATTCAATTAGCATGCAGAGGTAAGTAATTGGAGAAGCAGAATGGAGCCAGCACGATGTGAATGCAACGCAGTTTGGACTCTCATATAAATGCGCCACAGCACTCCAATCCATCTACTCCTAATCTCTGTGCAACACTGCCCACTCCAATCCAAGAGCAAGACCAAGTGACCAGAAGCCACAAGCACCCATGGCGTCGATGGACACGAGCGGCAGTTGGCTGTGCCGGATCGTCCAAGACGCCGGCCTGCAGCCCCGCACCGTGCAGCGTTTCCAGACGGTGCTAGCGACCGCCAGCATCATAGCCCTCATCGACGCTGGCTTCGCCTCTCGCATGTACCAGATGATGGTCGACTCCATCCACAAGTTCACCGCCGTCAAGAAGCGCGCGGACGACCTTGCCGTACTGCTCCAGCCTGCGCGCCCAGGCTCCTCGTTACCTGCCACCCTCATCGGCCTCCAAGGTGACGAACTCTTTGAAGCACTGGTGGCCCTGCAGTTGCCGGAGGTCGCGATGAAGAATGTGCACCTCGAGGCCGCGCTCGCCGCGCAGCGCCTCGCCATGCAAGAAACCGTCGACCTGCACATCCACGTCTACGAGGAAATTGTCTACATAGGCCACAACAAGGCCAGCGAGGACAGAAAGACGTTGGCCTTCTTCCAGCGGCTGGAATCTTTGGACGCCATTGTTTAGAAGCACGTCGACCTGGCCACGAAAGCTGCTGCTACTTAGCCGCCATTCGGTGGGCCGGCGCCCTGAGTCGAGGAGGTGGACGTTGTCGATGGATGCATCTTTCTTCTTGCCTCCTGCAACCAGCACTGCACCGCCTCGTGGTCTTGATGGTTTATTAGTGTATGGCATTTTTATTCTAGTCGTAATTGACATGTGTGATCCCTTGCACTTATTTGGTGTTAATTATATGTAGTATCACTGTCTTCGTCCTGGTGTACTACCTAGGTCCTAGTTTATTAGTCCCTTTTGTAATTTGTGCTAAATTTTGACCAAAGATTTAACTGACAAAATGTTAGTGCATGTCAACAAAAATTATATCATTTGATTTGTATTTGAACATAGTTTTCAATGATATAATTTTGGTGACATGCATGAACCTTTTGTTAGTCAAATTTATGGTCAAAATTTGGCACAGATTACGACGGGGAGCAATAAACCAGGACGTAGGTAGACTGGTCCGTCACCATCGTGTTTTGTGTGTAATTTTGACTTCAGTGACCCAACCTACATGGAGGGAGTACTGTATATATTGGCACGACAACCAAACTTATATATTCAAAACTGAGCGTTACTACATGTCATGAGTTCAAAACGAGAAAGTGAACAAGTACAGCATGCCTGTGCCGTTCGCGTCGCACCCCCACACGGTCGTGGTGCACAATGTAGTAAATGACTAGTCTCTTCTTGACCCGCATTTACATTGATATGGCTTGAATGCCAAGGAGGGAGAGGGTAGCGGTTCCCGAGACGTTGAACGGTCAATGATGCATCCTCAATTAGCATGCAGAGGGAATTAATT
This sequence comes from Thinopyrum elongatum, assembly GCA_011799875.1. Lineage (NCBI taxonomy): Eukaryota > Viridiplantae > Streptophyta > Magnoliopsida > Poales > Poaceae > Thinopyrum > Thinopyrum elongatum. The sequence goes on from CM022299.1 coordinate 627,140,525, forward strand.
GGAGAAGCAAAATGGAGCCAGCACGAACGCAACACAGTTTGGACTCTCATATAAAGGCACCCCACCACTCCAATCCATCTACTCCTAGTCTCTGTGCAACACTGCTCACTCCAATCCAAGACCAAGTGACCAGAAGCCACAAGCACCTATGGAGGCGATGGACGCGAGCGGCAGTCGGCTGTGCCAGATCATCCAAGACGCCGGCCTGCGGCCCCGCACCGCGCAGCGTTTCCAGACGGTTCTGGCGACTGCCGGCGTCGTGGCCCTCGCTGATGCCGGCTTCGCCTCTCGCATGGACGACATGATGGTCCGCTCCATCCGCAAGTTCACCGCCGTCAAGAAGCATGCGGACGACCTTGCCGTACTGCTCCAGCCCGCGCGCCCAGGCTCCTCATTGCCTGCCACCCTCATCGGCCTCCATGGTGATGAACTCTTTCAAGCCCTGGTGGCCCTGCAGCTGCCGGAGGTCACGACGAAGAATGTGCACCTCGACGCCGCGCTCGCCGCGCAGCACCTCACCATGCAAGAAACCGTAGACCTGAACATCCACGTCTACGAGGAAATCGTCTACATAGGCCACTACAAGGCCAGCGAGGACAGAAAGACGTTTGCCTTCTTCCAGCGGCTGGAATCTTTGGACGCCATTGTTCATAAGCATGTCGACCTGGCCATGAAAGCCGCTGCTACTTAGCCGTTGTTCGGTGGGCCGGCGCCCTGACTCGAGGAGGTGGACGTCGTCGATGGATGCATCTTTCTTCTTGCCTCCTGCAACCAGCACTGCACCGCCTTGTGGCCTTGATGGTTTATTAGTGTATGGCATTTTTATTCTAGTCGTAATTGACATGTGTGATCCCTTGCACTTATTTGGTGTTAATTATATGTAGTATCACTGTCTTCGTCCTGGTGTACTACCTAGGTCCTAGTTTATTAGTCCCTTTTGTAATTTGTGCTAAATTTTGACCAAAGATTTAACTGACAAAATGTTAGTGCATGTCAACAAAAATTATATCATTTGATTTGTATTTGAACATAGTTTTCAATGATATAATTTTGGTGACATGCATGAACCTTTTGTTAGTCAAATTTATGGTCAAAATTTGGCACAGATTACGACGTGGAGCAATAAACCAGGACGTAGGTAGACTGGTCCGTCACCATCGTGTTTTGTGTGTAATTTTGACTTCAGTGACCCAACCTACATGGAGGGAGTACTGTATATATTGGCACGACAACCAAACTTATATATTCAAAACTGAGCGTTACTACATGTCATGAGTTCAAAACGAGAAAGTGGAACAAGTACAGCATGTCTGTGCCGTTCGTGTCGCACCCCCACACGGTCGTGGTGCACAATGTAGTAAATGACTAGTCTCTTCTTGACCCGCATTTACATTGATATGGCTTGAATGCCAAGGAGGGAGAGGGTAGCGGTTCCCGAGACGTTGAACGGTCAATGATGCATCCTCAATTAGCATGCAGAGGGAATTAATTGGAGAAGCAGAATGGAGCCAGCGCGAACGCAACACAGTTTGGACTCTCATATAAAGGCACCCCACCACTCCAATCCATCTACTCCTAGTCTCTGTGCAACACTGCTCACTCCAATCCAAGACCAAGTGACCAAAAGCCACAAGCACCTATGGAGGCGATGGACGCGAGCGGCAGTCGGCTGTGCCAGATCATCTAAGACACCGGCCTGCGGCCCCGCACTGCGCAGCATTTCCAGACGGTTCTGGCGACTGCCGGCGTCGTGGCCCTCGCCGATGCCGGCTTCGCCTCTCGCATGGACGACATGATGGTCCGCTCCATCCGCAAGTTCACCGTCGTCAAGAAGCATGCGGACGACCTTGCCGTACTGCTCCAGCCCGCGCGCCCAGGCTCCTCATTGCCTTCCACCCTCATCGGCCTCCATGGTGATGAACTCTTTCAAGCCCTGGTGGCCCTGCAGCTGCCGGAGGTCACGACGAAGAATGTGCACCTCGACGCCGCGCTCGCCGTGCAGCACCTCACCATGCAAGAAACCGTCGACCTGAACATCCACGTCTACGAGGAAATCATCTACATAGGCCACTACAAGGCCAGCGAGGACAGAAAGGCATTTGCCTTCTTCTAGCGGCTGGAATCTTTGGACGCCATTGTTCATAAGCACGTCGACCTGGCCATGAATGCCGCTGCTACTTAGCCGTTGTTCGGTGGGCCGACGCCCTGACTCGAGGAGGTGGACGTCGTCGATGGATGCATCTCTCTTCTTGCCTCCTGTAACCAGCACTGCATCGCCTCGTGGCCTTGATGTTTTATTAGTGTATGGCATTTTTATTCCAATCGTAAATGACATGTGTGATCCCTTGCTCTTATTTGGCGTTAATTATATGTAGTATCAATGTCTTCGTCCTGGTGTACTACCTAGGTCCTGGTTTATTAGTCCCTTTTGTAATTTGTGCTAAATTTTGACCAAAGATTTAATTGACAAAATGTTAGTGCATGTCAATAAAAATTATATCATTTGATTTGTATTTGAACATAGTTTTCAATGATATAGTTTTGGTGACATGCATGAACCTTTTGTTAGTCAAATTTATGGTCAAAATTTGGCACAAATTACGATGTGGAGCAATAAATCAGGACGTAGGTAGACTGGTCCATCACCATCGTGTTTTGTGTCTAATTTTGAGTTCAGTGACCCAACCTACATGGAGGGAGTACTGTATATATTGGCGCGACAACCAAACTTATATATTCAAAACTGAGTGTTTCTACATGTCACGAGTTCAAAACGAGAAAGTGGAACAAGTACAGCATGCCTGTGCCGTTCGCGTCGCACCCCCACACGGTCTGTCCGGCACGCCGCTCAAGCAAGGGAACGCTTGTTGTCTTAGCATTTTCACTGTCAGGTGGGGCCGTAGTTGAGCAAACCGACTATCGGCAAATCCCCACCCCGCCCACCGCACATCGGCTGAGTTAGAATTAGAAGAGAGAAACGAGGGAGAAGAGCTAGCTGTAGCACGACGCTGTTGTCAGATGGTAGTCGTGTTGATAGAATAGGAGTACTGAGTACTCGTACCTCTCTTTTTTTAAGAAAAAGTAGTCGTACGTCTAGTCCCACTAGTTGGGTGCATGCGACCTATACCTGTCATCACTTTAGGTCTCCTTTTCGAACTGCAGCTACGCTTCATAGTACATATTTTTTCACGCATTTATCCTCCTATATGTACTCCTAAGCTATTTCCACGTGCTCCCTTTCGCCGACATGTGGGACATAGAGCATTTGGGTCATAGTGCATGCACGACTCGGAGCATATGTAACCATGCCAGCGTACTTTACATTTCAGACCTCACGAATTACATGCAAACCCCCCGCAGAAGAATAAATAAATAAATGAATTACTACATGCAAACCTGATTATTTTCATAGAAACCGGAGCACGTTCATTAACTTTTTGACATAACACATTTATAAAAAATGACCGAACCTAAACCAGTCTAAGGGCCTCTTTGATTCGCAGGATACTGAAAACACAGGAATGGGGAAAGTATGATGGTGATGAACCGAGAGGAGGAGGAGTACTGTACATGCTAGAGACTAGACTGTAGCACATTGTTTTTTATGGCCATATCACCACATTGTTTTCTATGGCCTATCGCCTGCTGGTTCACTGGGCTGCCGTGGTTCGCACTCCTCCGACGTGAGTAGTAGTACTAGTATATACACTATATATACGAAACCGCATGATTCTATGCTCCTTCTTACGTAATACTTCGCCGACATGTGGGAGAGCCAGCATCTGGGTCGACGTATCATGCACCAGATTAGAGTGGGCAACGGAAGGGGGGCATCACCCCGGTCGTAGCGCTAGTAATTAATGACTATAGTGAGTAGTCATATCACAATACCCCGTCTATCCAGCAATAACGCGCCGTCAAATCGCACAGCCCTACCTTTCCAGCAGTAAGTTGAATCCGCTACTCCCTCACCCTCCTCCCCTCTCTGTCGAACCGTCTACGTGAAAACTGCCGCGCATACTGCCCGGGAAAAGCCCCGCCCTCAACTTTTAACTACTCATAGTATAATTTTGTATCGATGAATTGCGCCATGGAGCAGAAAACCAAAAGAAAAAGGTGGTACATGTAAACAAATACAGTTCAAGCTCTAGCTAGCGATTCGGAATGTAAACCGTGCATGTGTTTATACGTATAGGTTACTTCAAAGTACTGAGTTCATTGATGCAATATGGTCAAACTGTACCATCGATATCTCAAAGCCAAAATAGTTCGAGCTTGTTCGTTCTATATAAATACTAGAACTGTATGTTTATTCTCGTGTGAGGTTGTTCAATGAATGGAGGGCCGGGGAGCACAAGTGAACAATACTACTACTAGTAAGTAAGAGTCGTACTGTTAGTCACGTTAAATAGAGAGTTTCTTTTCTTTAATGCCACGTACATAAATTGAAACGCTTGTTGTGGAGAGAAAAAGATAATTACTCCACTATATATATAGGCAGGGGCCTGAGCGCTTGCTTTACTAGGGTTGCTCTCTTCATTCTCTCATCCTCTCTAGATCTAAACAAGACAGCGGTAGCGACATTTTCTCTCTGCTCACCGCTGGTCACAGATCCGGCCGGATCACTTCGCCCGGTGTGTGTAGAGGACTAGGTGCATCGTTCACGCGGTCATGAGCGACGAGGGAGGAAACCCACAGCTGCCGATGGGTCTCGATCCTCTGCCCGTGCCGTTCTCTTCGACACAGCAACGGCTCGGGAGGTCCTCCGACCCTTCTTCCTCCCTGCCGTATTGTGCGTAGATCCGACCTGCCGCCGCCGACATCCCGACGACCCTCAGGTATAAGTTCCATCGAAAGAGGCCTTGCTCTACTGCCCCAGCTCCCCACGTGTCTGCATGTGGATCTTTTTCTACTTCCATCAGCTCTTCCAAAGCCACCTAAATTTTTAGTATTATTGGAGGTAAAGATACTTCATGCAGTCGAATCTAGGACTTGGTTCAAACAACGAAGAAAGGGGGGAAAGTCATAGCATGAATCTAGGACTTGATTCAAAGAGTAAATAACAGGGGGAAAGTAGTAGAGATTGGATACCCAACCGGTCTCTTGGTTGAAAAGGGAAATAAAGGGAAAAGGCAGTACAAACTGGATAAGGAACAGATCTATTATTGGTTGAAAAAAGGATAGAAAGTGGCGCCTGGTGGACAAGTCAACAGAGTATGTCCAGGATTAGATTTGCTTCCCTCACATAGTAAAAGGTTTCCATGATTAGATTTGCAGCCCTCTGATACGTCTCCAACGTATCTATAATTTTTTATTGTTCCATGCTATTATATTATCTGTTTTGGATGTTTTATATGCATTATTATGCTATTTTATATTATTTTTGGAACTAACCTATTAACCTAGAGCCCAGTGCCAGTTCCTGTTTTTTCCTTGTTTTTGAGTTTCGCAGAAAAGGATTACCAAACGGAATAAAACTTCACGATGATTTTTCTTGTACCAGAAGACAACCAGGAGACTTGGAGATGAAGTCAGAGGAGCCACAAGGTGGCCACAAGGACGGAGGGTGTGCCCAGGGGGGTAGGGCGCGCCCCCCATCCTACTCTACTTGATACGGACGTGATGCCTATATTCATGATCATTGCCTTAGATATCGTCATAACTTTGCGCTTTTCTATCAATTGCTCGGCAGTAATTTGTTCACCCACCATAATATTTTCTATCTTGAGAGAAGCCTCTAGTGAACCCTATGGCCCCCGGGTCTATTTTCCATCATACAAGATTCCGATCTACAATTTTAGTTTCCTATTTACTTTCTTTGCAATCTTTTACTTTCCGTTCCATAAACCAAAAATACCAAAAACATTACTTTACCATTTATCCATCTATATCAGATCTCACTTTGCAAATAACCGTGAAGGGATTGACAACCCCTTTATCGCGTTGGGTGCAAGTTGGTGTTTGTTTGTGCAGGTATTCGGTGGCTTGTGCGTTGTCTCCTACTGGATTGATACCTTGGTTCTCAAAAGCTGATGGAAATACTTACTCTACTTTGCTGCATCACCCTTTCCTCTTCAAGGGAAAAACCAACGCAAGCTCAAGAGGTAGCACTAGCGTTTCCACAATTCCAAAAACTTTATGTGATGTGTTAGGTTTCCGTGAATTTGATGATTGTTCTTTAAATTTGCATCTCACGGATTACACTATTAAGAAACCTATGGGAAGGATTAATGATGTTCTTATTGTTGCAAATAGGAATTATTTGCCCATAGATTTCATTGTTCTTGATATAGATTGCAATCCTACATGTCCTATTATTCTTGTTGACCTTTCCTTAGAACGATTGGTGCAATTATTGATATGAAAGAAGGAAACATTAGACTTCAATTTCCGTTAAGGAAGTGCATGGAACACTTTCCAAGAAAGAAAATTAAATTTCCATATGAATCTATTATGAGAGCTACTTATGGATTGCATACCAAAGATGACAATACCTAGATCTATTCGTGTTTTATGTCTAGCTAAGGGCGTTAAACAATAGCGCTTGTTGGGAGGCAACCCAATTTTATTTTTGTTCTTTGCTCTTTGGTTCTGCTTTGCAATAAATAATTCATCTAGCCTCTGGTTAGATGTGGTTTTGTGTTTTAATTAGTGTTTGTGCCAAGTAAGACCTTTGGGATGGCTTACGGTGATAGTTGATTTGATCTTGCTGAAAAACAGAAACTTTTGCGTCCAGTCACAGAATTGTTTAAATTCACTGGCGCATGGAAAAACCCTGAATGTTTTACACAGGATTGACATACAAATTTCCTCTGTTGCCCTAATTTTTCAGAATTTTTGGAGTTACAGAAGTATTCTAAGTATTCATATTGCTACAGAGTATTCTGTTTTTGACAGATTCTATTTTCTTTGTGTTGTTTGCTTATTTTGATGAATCTATGGGTAGTATCGGGGGGTATGAACCATGAAAAAGTTGGAATACAGTAGATATTACACCAATATAAATAAAGAATGAGTTCACAACAGTACCATAAAGTGGTGATTTTATTTTCTTATACTAACGGATCTCACGAGTTTTCTGTTGAGTTTTGTGTTGTGAAGTTTTCAAGTTTTGGGTAAGGATTTGATGGACTATGGAATAAGGAGTGGCAAGAGCCTAAGCTTGGGGATGCCCAAGGCAACCCAAGGTAATATTCAAGGACAACCAAGAGCCTAAGCTTGGGGATGCCCCGGAAGGCATCCCCTCTTTCGTCTTCGTCTATGGGTAACTTTACTTGAGGCTATATTTTTATTGACCACATGATATGTGTTTTGCTTGGAGCGTCTTGTATGATTTGAGTCTTTGATTTTTAGTTTGCCACAATCATCCTTGCTGTACACACCTTTTGAGAGGGACACGCATGAATCGTGATTTATTAGAATACTCTATGTGCTTCACTTATATCTTTTGTCTAGGCAATTTTGCTCTAGTGCTTCACTTATATCTTTTTAGAGCACGGCGATGGTTTTATTTTATTGAAATTGATGAACTCTCATGCTTCACTTATATTATTTTGAGAGTCTTTAAACAGCATGGTAATTTGCTTTGGTTATAAATTTAGTCCTAATATGATAGACATCGGAGAGGGATATAATAAAAACTTTCATATAAAGTGCATTGAATACTATGAGAAGTTTGATTCCTTATGATTGTTTTGAGATATGAAGATGGTGATATTAGAGTCATGCTAGTGAGTAATTGTGAATTTGAGAAATACCTGTGTTAAGGTTTGTGAGTCCCGTAGCATGCACGTATGGTGAACCATTATGTAACGAAGTTGGAGCATGAGATATTTTGATTGTATTCCTTATGAGTGGCGGTCGGGGACGAGCGATGGTCTTTTCCTACCAATCTATCCCCCTAGGAGCATGCGCGTAGAACTTTGTTTCGATGACTAATAGATTTTTGCAATAAGTATGTGAGTTCTTTATGACTAATGTTGAGTCCATGGATTATACGCACTCTCACCCTTCCACCATTGCTAGCCTCTCTAGTGCCGCGCAACTTTCGCTGGTACCATATACCCACCATATACCTTCCTCAAAATAGCCACCATACCTACCTATTATGGCATTTCCATAGCCATTCCGAGATATATTTCCATGCAACTTTCCACCGTTCCGTTTATTATGACACGCATCATCATTGTCATATTGCTTTGCATGATCTTGTAGTTGACATCGTATTTGTGGCAAAGCCACCATTCATAATTCTTTCATACATGTCACTCTTGATTCATTGCACATCCCGGTACACCGCCGGAGGCATTCATATAGAGTGTGATGATCTTCATTATTAGAGCATTGTCCCATGTGAGGAAATAAAAAAAAGGGGAGAAAAAGGCCAATAAAAAAAGAGAAGACCCAAAAAAAAAGAAGAAAAAAAGAAAAAAAATGAGAGAAAAAGAGAGAAGGGGCAATGTTACTATCCTTTTTTCCACACTTGTGCTTCAAAGTAGCACCATGATCTTCATGATAGACAGTCTCCTATGTTGTCACTTTCATATGCTAGTGGGAATTTTTCATTATAGAACTTGGCTTGTATATTCCAACGATGGGCTTCCTCAAATTGCCCTAGGTCTTCATGAGCAAGCAAGTTGGATGCACACCCACTTAGTTTTCTTTTTTGAGCTTTCATAAACTTATAGCTCTAGTGCATCCGTTGCATGGCAATCCCTACTCACTCACATTGATATCTATTGATGGGCATCTCCATAGCCCGTTGATACGCCTAGTTGATGTGAGACTATCTCCTTCTTTTTGTCCTCTCCACAATCACCATATTCTATTCCACCTATAGTGCTATGTCCATGGCTCACGCTCATGTATTGCGTGAAAGTTGAAAAGGTTTGAGAACATCAAAAGTATGAAACAATTGCTTGGCTTGTCATCGGGGTTGTGCATGATTTGAATATTTTGTGTGATGAAGATGGAGCATAGCCAGACTATATGATTTTGTAGGGATAAGCTTTCTTTGGCCATGTTATTTTGAGAAGACATAATTGCCTTGTTAGTATGCTTGAAGTATTATTGCTTTTATATCAATATTAAACTTTTGTTTTGAATCTTATGGATCTGAACATTCATACCACAATAAAGAAAATTACATGGATAAATATGTTAGGTAGCATTCCACATCAAAAATTCTGTTTTTATCATTTACCTACTCGAGGACGAGCAGGAATTAAGCTTGGGGATGCTTGATACGTGTCCAACGTATCTATAATTTTTGATTGTTCCATGCTATTATATTATCTGTTTTGGATGTTTTATATGCATTAATATGCTATTTTATATTATTTTTGGGACTAACCTATTAACCTAGAGCCCAGTGCCAGTTCCTGTTTTTTCCTTGTTTTTGAGTTTCGCAGAAAAGGAATACCAAACGGAGTCCAAATGGAATAAAACTTCACGATGATTTTTCTTGGACAAAGACAACCAGGAGACTTGGAGATGAAGTCAGAGGAGCCACGAGGCAGCCACAAGGACGGAGGGCGCTCGCCCCACCCTTGTGGGCCCCCCGTGACCCTTCTGACCTAATTCTTTCGCCTATATATTCCCAAATATCCCCAAACCACCAGAGGCATCCATGAAAACTCTTTTCCACCGCCGCAACCTTCTGTACCCATGAGATCCCATCTAGAGACCTTTTTCGGCACCGTGCCGGAGGGGGATTTGATCATGGAGGGCTTCTATACATCAACTCTATTGCCCTTCCGATGAATCGTGAGTAGTTTACCACAGACCTACGGGTTCATATCTAGTAACTAGATGGCTTCTTCTCTCTCTTTGATTCTCAATACCATGTTCTCCTCGATGTTCTTGGAGATCTATTCGATGTAATACTTTTTTGCGGTTTGTTTGCCGAGATCCGATGAATTATGGATTTATGATTAGCTTCTCTATGAATATTATTTGAATCTTCTTTGAATTCTTTTATGCATGATTTGATATCTTTGTAATTTTCTTTGAATTATCGGTTTGGTTTGGCCAACTAGATTGGTTTTTCTTGCAATGGAAGAAGTGCTTAGCTTTGGGTTCAATCTTGCGGTGTCCTTTCCCAGTGACAGTAGGGGCAGCAAGGCACGTATTGTATTGTTGCCATCGAGGATAAAAAGATGGGGTTTTCATCATTTTGCTTGAGTTAATTCCTCTACATCATGTCATCTTACTTAATGCGTTACTCTGTTCTTTATGAACTTAATACTCTAGATGCATGCTGGATAGCGGTCGATGTCTGGAGTAATAGTAGTAGATGCAGAATCGTTTCGGTCTACTTGACACGGACGTGATGCCTATATTCATGATCACTACCTTAGATATCATCATAACTTTGCACTTTTCTATCAATTGCTCGGTAGTAATTTGTTCACCCACCGTATTATTTGCTATCTTGAGAGAAGCCACTATTGAAACCTATGGCCCCGAGTCTATTTTCCATCATATAAGTTTCTATTTTCCATCATATTAGTTTCCGATATACTATTTTGCAATCTTTTACTTTCCGATCTATAAATTAAAAATACCAAAAATATTTACTTTATCATTTATCTATCTCTATCAGATCTCACTTTTGCAAGTAACCGTGAAGGGATTGACAACCCCTTTATCGCGTTGGGTGCAAGTTGTTTGGTTGTTTGTGCAGGTATTCGGCGATTTGTGCACTGTCTCCTACTGGATTGATACCTTGGTTCTCAAACTGAGGGAAATACTTATCTCTACTTTGCTGCATCACCCTTTCCTCTTCAAGGGAAAAACCAACGCAAGATCAAGAAGTAGCACCCTCACAGAGTATGAACAAACTCGGCATCACCACTTTATGCCTCCTTGTAGGTACATTGTGCTGATGCGTCCATTGTCGCATGTCCTTATACCAACTTTTTGCTGTTGTTCATGTAAGGGCGCATGTAAAATGAAGCGATCACACTGTTACCTTAAGGACATGTCTAACCAGTGTTATTGTTAATCTATTGCCTCCAGTGATATGACGCAATTAAACTGTGTTACAAGTGGTACTCCTACTGTTTTCCCCAGTATGATAAGTAAGTTGCTTCTTTACGCTGTTGAGTGTCCTGGTGTCCCCACTGTCCCATGCCCTTAAACCAACTCTTTAGCTGCTGTTGATCTACTGTATTTGGTAAACAAGCAATGCCACCATTAAAGTAATCCCATATTTGACGAATGTCATTGTTGATCGTAATGCTTCCGGTAACATGAAGCAATGCTGCCGTTTTAAAATTTCTACTGTCCTTGCGTGATTGCCATGAACATAATCAAGATGCTTCTTTTCATTTCGTGTATGTTTCGTATCTTGTTATTGACCAGCAACTGTTTTCTTTCAAACTTTTTATGCAGATACGGATATCCATTTCACCTTGTTGCTATTGTGACCTTTTGGTGAACTGGACAAAACACTTTTTTTTTAATGAGTGTCTTGTGCAGTTCGACTAAAATGTCACGTGGGCAACATCTCTCAATTTTGGTGGAACTGTACAAAATGGTGATTGGAGTTTCCAAAATCTCCGTCAAACTCTGCTGGTAATCTCGTGCAACATTTTATTAGCCTTTTCAAGATGAGCCGTCACTGTCACCACAATGGCACTTTATTTTAGTGGAACTGCACAAAAGGATAAGCAAATTATAGTTGCACCTTACATGAGCAGGACAGCCAACCTTAATGTTGCTCAATTTTAGTGGAACTACTAAAGAAGAACCTGCCAGCTCATGAGAGCAACTACTTCTTGCTAGCTGAATGATGCAATCTTTGCTTCATTTCAGGTGAACTGCAAAAAATGTCGCATGAATTGAATCATGGATCTGCAGGTTGACCTCATTGAGTCGTGGCCGCGTAGGGGCCCCTCTCTCAGTTATGGTTCCCATGACCGGGTATGTTCCTTTTTGGTTGATTTTGACTCTGCATCCAACTAGTGATCTTGTGCTACTGTTTTGGCACTGCTACTACCACTGATAAAATGAACTAATAATACATTTAAAATAGAACTACTATCTTAGCTACCATTTCATTTCCAATGTAGATAATTTGCAGAAAAAAGTGATTGAAATGAGTCGACGCTCCTCCTCTCTAACTGGCGGGTGCCATAATTTTAGTTACTGCACAAAAAAAGTGATTGAAATGAGTCGACGCTCCTCCTTATACTGCCACACTGAGGTGTTAATGAATGTCAATGAATCGCTTTCATAGCAAGATATGGGGACATGAAGAATAACTTGATCTCCCAAAGTCATCTCACGCCGGTCAGTACTGTCCTTTATCAACATGATTGTGCTTTGTCATACTGTGCTAACGTTGTATTTTTTAAATAAAGCTATTTTATCGCAATCTTTTCTCGTTTTGGAAATAAAGTTTGCTTCAACTAGTGGCACTATTATAGTAATCATGCTTTTCATATCTGTGCAAACAGGAATACTCAACTACAGATGTTGTGATGGTCAAGAGCATTCGACAAGTTCTTGGGTTGTATGACACGGCTAGCCAAGATGGATTTAATCCCGATATTCACTTTATCAAAATGTTCTAATGGGTTGGTTCTGAATCTTGCAAGCTGGGAATCAATGAAATGTGTAGGCATCTTTGTTGTACTTATTATTTGAATCTTATTTGTTGTTTCTGAATCTGGCAAGCTGGGAATCAATGAGATGTGTAGGCATCTTTGTTGTACTTATTATTTGAATCTTATTTGTTGGTTCTGAATCTTGCAAGCTGGGAAACACGGCATGATGATGCAGAGGACAGCAACCATAACAAACTGTTCAAACTTGGTAGTATTGTTTGTGTGAAAGTGCGACAAATGTGCTGATCGTGTGCGTCCTGAGAATAATAATTCTAATTGTTGTGCATGTTGATCCTGTGGCACTGATAGAACGAGCCAATGCATTGATTGTTTTAAGAATAAATTTGAATTAAAGCTAATTAAATTTAAGTAAAGTGACCACTAACACTTGTTATTACAGTACCAATACAGACCCGCTCGTAAACCGACGTGTGGCCGGAATAGGTTTCTTAATGGAGGTGTTTGAATGCGCCGAGGGTGCATGTTCTGCCGGGCGTGCAGCGGGCGAGGGAGGGGTAGTAACTGTTGTCGCTTGTACACACTCAGTTTACTGTTGAATCCAATTCCCCAAGAGCTCAAAAGCGAACTGCTGCCGCCGCCTACCCACTCGTTCGCTTGAAGAGACTCCAGTGGCAATCCGAGGGGTGAGCCTGCTGGATATGGACTTCAGCAAGGAGTTCACCTTTGAGTTCGCCGTTCAGACCCATGGCTGCACCAAGTTGAATGTGATGTACACCAACGATCCGGACTCAGTGAAGCTCTGCCTCGCCGAGTTCAAGCAGTACCTACAGGAGGAGAAAGCACAAGGTCACAGGACTAGACCTTGTGCCCATCCATTCGTCTCCTGACAGGGACCAGCGGATCGCCGTCGCCTAGGTATTCGTGCGGGACGAGGTTCTCGTCTACCACTACTGTAGGGCCATCAGAGGTTCTGGAGCATGCTGTAGGGCCATCAGAGGTTCTGGAGCATTCGCCCGTTTCATCGGCAGCGCCGACTGCACCTTCGCTACGGTGGAGAGAAGGAAGAACGCGACGATTCGGCCATTTGGTGCAACAAGCTTGTCGAGATCCAGAAGCAATACAAGATCATCGGCAACGGGCAGGAGAAGGACTCCGTGGTTGACCTCGCCGAGACCATCATCGACCCCTGCTACGCCAACATGAAAGAAGATGATGATACCAAGGACCTGAACACGTGGGAGATACCTCTGAATCTAGCGTACATAACCTATGCGGCCAAGGACGCATACGCATGTTACGACATGTACAGGCGGATCTTGGACATGAGGGCTTGTCTGCTTCCCGTAACCGATGAGTACACGGACAGCCGCAGCGTCATGATCAAGCATGCCAGGAAGGTCTAGATGATGTACTTTATCTGTTTAAGCACCTTTATCATATGAGTGTTTCATGCATTAGCCTATGTGTCGTAATTATCTATTTTGTCCGAAATATTTCGTCTAAGAACCCATTAACCTGTTTGCTTTTTTTTAGTGGCTATTTGCTTATGTATATATGTAACTAGTTCACTGGGCTGCCGTGCTTTGAATCCACTTCCTCCCAACATATTCTCCTTCTCAGGTGGACCCAGCAGGTCTCGTACACAGACATTTGGGACCAACCACCTATCCATTTGTATTTCTTTATTTTGTTCAATCTTTCGTCCTCTTCCTACAGCGGCTGGCGGCGCTTCCGCGCATGCCTCGGTGACCCATCATAGCCTATGGCGTTGGCCAGGCCATCCCTCTACTCCCACACATTGTCCGGCGGCGGCAGCTCCACCGGCCCACCCTGCACCCGAACAAGTCAACCCTCGTACTCCCCTCCGCCTGCGTCTTCCCCCGCTCCGGTTCGTTCGGTCCGAGGTCTCGACGTCGTCCTCCGCCTTGGTGCTCTCGCCGCGGTGCCGCTGTCTGTCGTTCCCAACATGGTCAGCAAAACAAGAGGAATCGGGAGACGACTGTTCGTCGAGAGGCTGACAGTCCCGGGCCCACCAGGTCTATGGCCTAGGTTTTGTTGTTTAACATGCGCAGCCCACGACATGTTCCAACTTTTTTTTGGGTCCAGCAGGTATCAAGCGGCCTCTGGGCCTCCCAGCCTAGCTTGTCTATAACATCAGCAGCCCAAGTTATGTTTGGTTTTTCAAGACGATGCACAGCTCAGTTCTATTTTTCTATAAGAATGCAAAACTGAACATATGTTTGCCCTTCTATAATAGTATATATATTTATATTTATATCTTATTTTATTACATATATATAATAGAAACAACATAAGGTTCCGTTAAACCTGTCGTTCGTCCAACCATTTTATAGACCTTCCCACTTCGTTTATTTTTCGTTTTCATTAATCCTATATATGAATTTTTTCCCACTTTCTTTTTCGATGTAATCTAAGTTTTCTCCCAGTACTTTTCCCTAGAACTAACTCAACTGTCCCACGTCTAGTCTAAAAAATAATAATACCCCACGTCCTATTAACTCATCAAATTAAAATGATATTTTATTTCATAAATCAAAAGTTCTTACAAAATATTAATAATAATAATTGTTTATATATAACTTGGCAAGTTAACTCCGGGTGATTGCGTACATAAGCTTGCAAAGATTTTACTGACCAATGCAGTAATAGACGTGCAATCATGTGTTTATGTTTTTATAACATTTCTCCGTCCAGCCCAACATGATATTTTCACCCAGCCCAGCAAGTCCACGGATTTCAAGAAAAATGCAAATGGCCTTTAAATTCTAACATAATATATAAACGGGCTGCATAGACGCTACATCATTGTTTCACCCAGCCCACCAAATGGACTGGCTGACATGTGGGCCAGTAGGTCGAAGCCTAAGCACTTTCACAAAAAATAAAAATACAAAGGTCGAAGCCTAAGCAAGGCGTTGGATTTACATCCAACGGCCGGCATTCTTCTTCAATCCCTCGTCTTCTTCCCCCAGCACTGCCGGGACCGCCTACTCCAGCCTCCGGCGTCCAGCGGCGCTGTTTTGCGTGCCTCGCAGCGAAACGCTACCCCACCGACGGCCAGGCCATCCCTCCACTCCTCCGCACCTCCTATTATTCTCTGCCGAGTGTAGGCCCACCCCGCACCCGAACCAGTCAAGTTTCCCACTCCTCTCCATCTGCGACTCCACAGCCGCGTCTTCCACATCTCCGGGGCGTTCCAGTCTGGGGCCTCGCCATCGTCAACCGGCCTTGGTGCGCTCTGCACGGTGTGGTCAACGTGGTCAACAAACGAGAGTCATCGGAAGATGATTGTACGTGGAAAGGCTGACAGTGTGGACGCACCACGCTCATGGACGCATGCATGCAACTGCATCCTTTTTACCCTGAAAAATAATGTTTTCTCCCCCTGACAGCTGGGACCCACCAGCTACATCTTCGCACGCAAGGAAGTGCGTCCTTATTACGGGCAAAAAAATGATTCTTCCCCCCTGACAGCTGGGACCCACCAGCTATATCTTCGCACGCAAGGAAGTGCGTCCTTATCCTCCCTGACAGCTGGGACCCACCCGGTCGAAGCGTACGTAGCATTGTCTGTGTACATACCGGTCGATCGGTCTGTCTGCCACGATGAACCATGGCCGAGTAAGGAGCAGTAGCAGTTCAGGCAGTCCAGTCAAAACCGTGTACACGTACGTATAGCCAGATGCCAAAAAATATGGCCACGTACATACATACGGGTGGGGTCTCGAACGCGTACTCGCGCATACGTACGGCCAGGGCTCATGTACATGGAGAAGTAACGGACGGCAGCAACGGTGTCCTGTTCATCGGAAGCCAACAGGCTGGGTTGGACCGGAGAAACTGCGTCGTGTTCATCGGGAGGCAACGGAATGCGTCGTGTTCATCGGAAGCCAACCGGCTTGGATGGAACAGCCGAAACGAGGTCTGGCGTACCACAGAACGGAGGAAACGGGCCTTCTGTTCGACCGTGTACGGTCGAAACGGGGTCCTGTTCATCGGGAAAGGTCTGTCGTACCGTAAAACGGAGGAAACAGACTTGTGTTGGAGTGTCTATGGTCGAAAAGGGGTCCTATTGATCGGGAGGGGTGTGGCGTACCGCAAAACAGAGGAAATGGACTTGTGTTGGAGCGCCTACGGTCGAAACGGGGTCCTGTTCATCCACCGTCTACTGCCTCGCTCTAGCCTCACGAGCTACTGTTCATCCACCGTCGACCTCCTCCAGCCTCCACGGGATACTGTTCATCCACGGCTACTGTTCATCCAGCCTCCACCGGCTACTGTTCATAGAGCCTCCACGGGGTCCTGTTCATCCACCCCCAACCCGGCTGGGGTGCGACGGCCTCCTCGGGGTCCTGTTCATCCAGCGGCAATGTCCTACTACCACGGGGTCCTGTTCATCCAACCCCCACCGGGAATTGTTCATCCACAGCCAACCAACCGGCTCGACTCATCACGTCTCGACTCGTTTTACGTACCGCGCGCACGGTAGCAACGGTCACTATTCATCGAGAGGCAACCCAACACCGGCTGGCTATGTCTCGCACGGGGGCTCGATCGGCTTCAGTAAGCAGCAGCAGTGATCGATCGCTCGTTTCAGTTAGTAGCAGCAGCGAAGGAATAGCTCGGGTTCAGTCAGCAGCCAAGGGATCGATCGCTCGGGTTCAGTAACATAGCTAGTGCAATCGCTCGGGTTCAGTAAGCGAACGCCTCACTCGGGTTCAGTTAGAGCCCAACGCCTCGCACACACGCGCGCATTTATATGAGAAAAACGCGCAAACCTTCGTGCATCGCTCGGCCCCGACCACCCACCGTAACCGGGAACTCCCTGATATTTTCCTCGCCCTCGCCTCTACCACGATTTGTTATTATGGAATCTGACTTGCTTCTGGTATATTAAACATCTACTCCCTCTGTCCTGAAATACATGTCACTGTTTCGTTGGAGTAGGTGAAAGCTGAACTTCACCTACTCCAACGACATGTATTTCGGTACAGAGGGAGTATCCACTATAATGAATGTATAGTTGTGAACCTATTGACATGGGCGATTACTACTTCTTGCTTGGGTCTTTATGCTTTCTGATCAAATAGCAATCTATCATAGGCAGCTACTTTGCTCTTTTTATTTTGGATCTGTCATTATGTCATTATTTAGGATTAGGCGTGCTGCACCTATGGGATGGACGAGACAATGCGCCAAGATATGTGACAACAGTTACGCTATCTATAAAGCCGATCTTATGTTTGACTACTCTTGCAAAAAATTGTACTTTGTTTACGTCCGGGTAATGTGTTGAGCCAGACACCACCCGCCAGCAAAAAAATAAGAATATGACATCAGAACCTGAATTACTACAGACTTAGCATTACCTGCTTGACCAAAACATTGGGACCGGCACCCTCGCGCCAAGGTGCGATCCCGATCTAGTAGATAGTAGGGAATGGGACCTTGAATTCAGCTCCATGGCATGGAGTGCCCAAAGGAGCACAAAGCAGGCATAACCGCACGACCACGTCATCGCCAACTAGTGGGGCCATGATCGCCTCACCTTCCTGCCTCATCGGTCCTGTTGTCATCGTCTAAGAAGAGCGCCTCCTGCTCGTCATCGTCGAACAATAGGCGAGCTTGCCAAAATTGAGGAGGGCCTCCGGCTCGCGGTGTAGCCGCAATCGCATCCCTCGCGCCTCCGGCTCGCGGGCGGCGCCATCGCCGCGCCCCCGCCTCCCCTGAAGAAAGACGGCGCCACCTCCCGCTTCAAATTCATGGGAGACTGTTGTCGCTCCCCTCTGCGAGCAACACCTCCACCAGCGACTCCTTCGGCCGCGGGGAGATTCCGTGGAGGGCGAGTCCCTCTTTGCCTACAAAAGGATGACGTCGGGGAGGAGTCCATCATGTCGCCCCTCGTCATGGATGCGTCCATGGCGCTGTCCCAGGAAGCGCATCGTCGGGCCTCCGCCTCGCGAACGACAGAAAACCATGCCGGGAATCGCCGGAATTGCTGCTCCTGCCGCAGTGCTTTCCAGGAATAGCCAGAGTCACCTCTGCCTCTGCCTCGCAACTGGGATGGGTGTGTGATACGTCTCCAACGTATCTATAATTTTTTATTATTTCATGCTATTATATTATCTGTTTTGGATGTTTCATATGCATTAATATACTATTTTATATTATTTTTGGGACTAACCTATTAACCTAGAGCCCAGTGCCAGTTTCTATTTTTTCCTTGTTTTTGAGTTTTACAGAAAAGGAATATCAAACGGAGTACAAACGAGCTGAAAATTTACGGTGATTTTTTATGGATCAGAAGAAGCCCACGGAGCATCGGAGTTGGGCCAGAAGAGTCCCGAGGTGACGGCAAGGGTGGACGGCGCCCCCCTAGGGCACGCCCCCTGGCTTGCCGCTGCCTCGTGGACCCCCTGACTTGTTCCCGACGCCAAAAATTCCTATAAATATAGAACCCCCCCCCCCCCCGAAAAGAAACCTAGATCGGGAGTTCCACCGCCGCAAGCCTCTGTAGACACAAAAAACCAATCGGGAGCCCGTTCCGGGACCCTGCCGGAGGGGGAAACCATCACCGGTGGCCATCTTCATCTTCCCGTCGGTCTCCATGACGAGGAGGGAGTAGTTCACCCTCGGGGCTGAGGGTATGTATCAGTAGCTATGTGTTTGACCTCTCTCTCGTGTTCTTGATTTGGCACGATCTTGATGTACCGCGAGCTTTGTTATTATAGTTGGATCATATGGTGTTTCTTCCCTCTCTATCTCTTGTTGTGATGAATTGAGTCTTGCTCTTTGAGATTTCATTATGTTGGATTGAGTATTGGATTTGAGAACACTTGATGTATGTCTTGCGATGGGATATCTGTGGTGACAATGGGATGTTCTATTGATTCACTTGATGTATGTTTTGGCACTCAACTCGCGGATTCTCGTGGTGACATTAGGGTAATCTATGCATAGGGGTTGATGCACGTTTTCGTCCTACATTCTTCGATAGAAACTTTGGAGTGATTCTTTGTTGCACGTTGAAAGATTGTTATGTGATCCAATTATGTTATAATTGTTGAGAGAATTTGCACTAGTGAAAGTATAAACTCTAGGCCTTATTTCTAAGCATTGCAATACCGTTTTTTCTCACTTTTGTTACCAGTTACCTTGCTGTTTTTATATTTTCAGATTACAAAAACCTATATCTACTATCCATATTACACTTGTATCACCATCTCTTCGCCGAACTAGTGCACCTATACAATTTACAATTGTATTGGGTGTGTTGGGGACACAAGAGACTCTTTATTATTTGGTTGCAGGGTTGTTTGAGAGAGACCATGTTCATTCTACGCCTCCCACTGATTGATAAATCTTAGGTCATCCACTTGAGGAAAATTTGCTACTGTCATACAAAACTCTGCATTTGGAGGCCCAACACGAGTCTACAAGAAGAAAGTTGCATAGTAGACATCAGTGTGAGTGCCGGGTGCGTGCAGTTGTATCAAAGGGATAAGGGGAAAAGGGCAGCGCTTCATTCGGCCGCTTGCAATCCAAAACAATAAGCTACGCATCAAGGGTGCTTCCTGGCGATGCCCATCTGTCCATTTTTACTGTGCCAGCTTTTACTGTACGAACGAAGCGATAAAAAAACAGCCACGAGCCACCGACGCCCTCCCCGCATGCGACCTGCTCTCCTTCCGCACGCCAACGCAGCCGCCACCTCCTCTGCTCGTTTATTAGCGTCGCCGGATTAGGGAGCCACCGACGCGCGGGACGTGCCCCGCCGTGCCTCCCTTCCCACCCACGCGGCGGCGGGCGAGGGCCCTCCGGATCCCCCGCTGCCAAGGACCCTGTCCTCCTCGGCGTCAGCGACGACTACATGCCCCAAGGGCGTCATCCAGGTCGAGAGGCCCGGCCAGACCGACGTCCAGTCCAAGCTGGTGAATTTCATCATCCGCCCGCCCAGGTGAGCTCCCCTGTTCCATTCCTTCAGCCACCCCACCCCGCCCCACCGTCTCGATTCGGTAGGTGTAGGATTGGATCTGAGCCGCACGGGATTGAGGTGCGTCGGGTTCAACTCGCTGGGCTTGCGCGGTCGGTTGTTCTCGCCTCCCATATGATTTGCTTGTTGTTGAATTGGGGTAGGATGATTGCTTCACGCGGTCCTGTATCTCTGGTAGATTCGTCCTTGTCTTTTGGTTTACGCTAATGATATAGATGGCACTAGCAGTTTGGTTCATCAGATTGATGGCGATTAATTTAGGTTATAAATGAACTTGAGTGGCTGCCTGCCTGCCTCCAAATGTTGTGGTGTTGTGCTCACGAAATTGGTACTGTGGCATTTGAAATCTACTATCCTATGCTTTTTTAAGTAGTGCTTCCGTTCTACCTCAGCAAGCTAATCTATTCTCCTAAATACAAAAATTCCTAGATTTCCTATTACCGGGAGTTAGACAAGTCGATGTGGCTACAAGTAAATATTCATTAGACGAGCATGAGTAGCTACGCTTCTTTAGGTAACTCCCTAACTTGATGGTCCGTACTCTGTTAACCTATTGGATACATTCTTGCGTTGCAGAGCTGACTGCAGTCCAAACGATGTTCTATGGGAGCAGGATTTTATGCTCAAGAGAAGATGGTTTCAGAGGAAGGACCTGGAGGTTATATATGTTTTGTATTTCCGCGTTACGGTGATAACAGATTAATAGCAACATCAGAAACCTATTTCCTTTGTTCTATTATATTACTTTTGTATGCATGATACACATTAGAAAAAAAAACTCCACCTTGGTTGCCAGAAAACTCATATCAATCTGTTGGCCTCGTTGTCTGCTAAAAAATCATGAATGGAAATTTGGATTCTATTATCAATGGCATTAAAGATATAAATAGCATGGTCGTTCTTTAAGACAGTGTTTAATTTGAAATCATTTAACAAGTGAGGCAGGTTCAGTTTTGAACAATACAAGTAGGATGCAAGGGATAACCAGGAAATCTGCTAGGCTGATGCGCCGCAGAGACGTACCAGGAGGCCGACCAGTCCGTAGTGTCGCCGCCGTCGTCCTCGTCCCTCATGCACAGCGATGGAGAGAGACGATCTGTCTGGAGATCGAGTATAGGTGACCGCGTCTCTTTCCTTTCTCATCTTCTGTATGCCTCTTTTTCTGTAACTATTGAAGGCATATGATGCATGGTCGCTGACTGCATTGGAGATGTAACACGATATTTTAAGTTCAATCATCGTGCAATCATGTACGACACAGAAAATAGAGGAATCTGTAGGACGTGCAAGATGTTGGCCTCTGAACTGACACTGAGTTTGTTTTTTCTCTGTCACTGGTTTGTGAAGGATCTAGCACTGGTAATATCCTATAGGCGTTGGAAGAGTACCTGCCAGTTTTGCTAGGATTGGTTAAAGAAGGTTAGTAATTGCTGAAATTTCTGGTTCTTTTTTTTCTGTTTTGGTTTTGATGCTCGGCAATTCGGACGCTTGTCCTCCATTTGGTTGAATTATAACTGAATTCGCCGTATAGTGCCACATACCTATCTGGCCTGAAGACGTAAAGCAAACCTTTGGAGGCAGAATTGTCTTTTTTGTCAAGTAAAATAATAATAGTAACATATTTATACAAACAAAATAATATCCTACCTGAATTTTTTTTATGTGAATAATGAAAGAATTAACAGGATAGCGCTTAAATGAAGAATGTGTGCTGAAAACAATCTGTATAAGACGACAAAAGGAATCACAAAGGATGGAAACAAGAAAGTTGATTTTTCTTTTATTAACAAAATCAAATAGTTGCAGTAGTTAATTTGAGATGGTAAAATATTGTCTTTGATGTATGTTATTCGATTTTTCTGTCATGTGTTCCCTTTGCGATACACCAGTTTATCCACCCAACACATTATCTAAAGTACATAGGAATGCAAGTGCTTATGCTGTTTCAGTGACAATTGTATAATTCACTAGAACTTGAAGTGGTCTGGTTTCTGCACATCAAAGCATATTTTTTTGGAGGATATGAAGAATGAAGATATCAGAACTTAGACCAGCTGAGCGTTGAGAAGAGTGGTTTATGCACTGATATATGTACTCGTGTTTCTTCTGAATCTATTTAATTAAGCTGCAGCTCATGTGTGAGAGACTTGGTTTGTGCAGATATCGTAGAAGCTTAATGCTGCCAATTAGGTGTTCTTGAAGTATATCTTTTAATTTTCACAAGAACTGTACTTATATGAACCTTCTGGTGTAGTAATAGAGCTATTGGTTCTGTGCTAAGTGATATTTTTGTTGGGTGTTCTCCATGATTTCAGCCATTGCTCAGGCTAGCTATGAAGCTACAAGTTTCTTCCATAGAGGGTTTCTGTGTTGGCCTTCTCCCTTTCGTTCTTCCTGCTATCCATGAAGTAGCGTGGATGTCTTTTGGATCTAATACCGAATCTAATCTGAATCTCTGCAGATTAAATTTCTCTCCAGGATAGATAGGGTGTGAAATCTCTTCTTCTTCGAGGAGGAGGATGACGATGCCAGTGAACATGTATGGAAAGTTCGAAGTTGCTGCTGAGAAATCTCAAACTATCTATATCGAATTTGGATGGTGTTGAGATAGTTTTGGTCGATCATGTCGAATTTCTATGTGTACGATGATGAGGTATAGTGTCAGAACTATGGATTGGACTCTAGAATTACTCCTTGGTTGGAATTGTCATTAACCTTTTGTGTTGTTCCTTTGCATGTTGTTTTGCATAATGGCATTGACATGTGCTGCTCAATCGGTTGTTCATGGATCCTTTAGTGTGGAAATTTCTTCAATCCATTTACCTAATGAATTAGATTATTGTCATAAGAAAGACTTGCTAATACTTATCCATGTGCACAAACATTGTCTCATTTCCATTGCTAAATCTATGCCGTTTGTTTAATTTGTACAGAGGCATGGAACATGCTCGGCCCCCTGCTGTTCAGGAAGAATTACAGTACTTCACCACTGCCCTTGATCTCTACATCAGATATAATGTTACAGTAAGCATCTGGTCATTAACTCATTACGCATAGCTCATTATTGTTTTTTCTTGTAGGAATTGTTGGTTTCTTTTGTTGGCTATACACCTAAAACTTTGTTATTCAAATTAGCTTGGTTTCCAGATGAAGAAAACAAACTTAAAACAACTTGAGTTGTAGTGTGTATGAATCTGACTCCTACTAAACTGTGTCATAGAAATTTGTCTCTTTTACAATTTTATAATTTGAATTTGAATCACAGGGAATACTGGCGATCGGGGATATCTTGATCTCCAACGGTAAAGAATGTGCACTCAGTGATGTCATTCATACTATTGATACTATCAAACATTCTTTTGGGGGCTCACTGCAGATCATCTGCAGGAAGAGCTCAGTTCAAGAACTAAGGTTATGCTTTGCCAAGGATTTGAAGGTGAGTTATCTTTTGTCCTTGGAAGGGTCTCCTTGGTTTTCATTTTTATTTGCATGAACACAACTTTACTGCTTAAGGAGTAATGTTGTCACAACAATTCTCGGGACAATGATCTTACTTGGTAATTCGCGCAGCACCAGTGCTAATCAACTCATATGATTCAGAGCTTTGAAGGATTTTAAACTTTCGATCTCAGTACCAGCTTTGCCCGAGAAGAAGAAATCAAATTGATCTCAGTAAGTACAAATGCATTTATGAGATGTTTCAACTTATATCACCATTTTGTTTATTTATGCTGCTCCTAAATTTTGTTTCATTTTTTTAAGTTGTTATTTCTGGCCATGCATTATCTTCATGGATGAAATCGATGAAATTGGTGGGAGAAAATTTAGTGAGGGGACCAGTGATGACTTCCCGTGGATGCGGATGGAGCTTCTTAATCAGCTCGATGGATTTGATGAGCTTGGCAAGGTAGACTGACATCATCAAGTATTTTTCTTCTCTAGATTCCTCTATGCCATATATGCAAAGGAATGGATTCAATCGAAGTAATTTGCTTGCCTGAATGTATGTGTGATATGCACTCTAGCTTTCCTAGCTCCTGGGTAAAGTATGGCAGTCTCGAGACGAATTTTACAGATTAAGTTTATTGTTCATCTTTTACAGATGGAATAAAAATTGAGGACTGTAGGTTTTGTTCTATTTGATTGTTGACAAGCCAACAGAAGTGCCTAATTCTCTGATAGGCTTTGATTCTTATGTTACTTTCTTACTGGGCTTGTTTTATTTTATTTTGGGAAAACCCATGATTTTATTCTAACCCGAAATTGCTGAGGTAGGATAAGAGTAATGGGAATCCAAGCCTAATTCTCCATTTCAATGTACATAAAATTACTGACGCATCTCCATTTCAATGTACACAAAATTACTGATGCATCTCCATTTCAATGTACACAAAATTCAGTTGGAGTAGACTCCAAATCTACAAATCATTCTTCCTACAAAGAGTAGAAACAGAGCCTATCGACACAACCAGAAAACTTTTTTAACTCTTAAACTTAGCAAGTAGTAACTCATGCAGAGTAGTTCTTCAGAGCTCTATCCAGCCTGACATCAAAGGGAGTCGAGTATGGCTTCAGCTTTCTATCCTGCAACAGATAATTAAAGGTAAGTACATCATTTGAGAATATTGCTTCATTGACATGCATGTTTATTGTGCCTGCCATCGGTTCGACGGTTTTCTCACCTCGCTTCCGTTTTGCTTACTGCAGATTGTCAGAAGGCTGAAGGTGGAATCGAACTCCGAGCTCGAGGCCGCGGCGGTGTAGTGGTGACTGGTCGCGCCCGATCTAGGTAAAATCTTCGTCTGATTTTTGGTCCACATGACGATGATCTGTTTCTTCGGGAGTTTCTTCAGGATCCGCTCATGTGCCAGAGCCAGCTCAGGATGCCTTCCTGGACGACGACGAAACAATGAGTAGCTTTTGAATCTTTCGTTGCGCCTATTGGATCGGATTCGATGCCTATATGGCAGTGATGGATTGCTAACCGCTTGATTTGGTGTTTCCTCTGTGGTGTGGCGTGCGTGTTGTTTTCAGAGCTTGAAGCGAGTGGAGCGCCGAAGGAGGATCTCGGGGATAAAGGAGGCGTCGGCGACGACCTCAGGCAAGAGGTATGAGACTGCAAATCACTTTCCCGTTTCCGGGGAGCAGCAAAAAACTGAATTTGTTAGTGCTTAAAATTTAGACTAATCTGTTTGATATATCTGCACAGTCAAGGCGGTCTTCTTGGATAGACTCTCGGTGTTTTTGCCTAGATGGATTATTCATTGTTATGTGCTATCACAGTTCTAGATGAACTTTGTAGTTCGAAAGGAGATCTGAAATTGCTTAGGGGGCATGTTTAGTTTAATGTATAGTGTGCTACAGACCTAGAAGCAATATGTTGAAAAACTATAACTTTCTCATTTTGTGCTTACTTTAGTTATGGGGATGTATATGGCAGTTGATTTTTATGTATTTTCAGTTTTAAATCTTAAGCTTATCTCCTGAACATGCCTGAGCAATGCATCATCTATTATGTAATCAGTTTGATGATAGAACTGACTATTGCAGTATAGCTTGTTGGAGCATAACATGGCCTTTTGATTTTATTTATCAAAAATCCTGGTTCGTTGCATGCTTTTATTATCAAAACTCTGCTTCGCCATGTTTTATTCTGAAAGTTATATGAGGTTTTAACCGAGCTGGTTTTAAATTTATGAGTAGGCATGTAATGCAGGTAATACTAGAGCTCCGAGCCTCCTCAGTTATCAAAGAGGAGGTAAAACCTACTATCTATTGAACTGAGCTGGACCTCTGCTTTGAACTAGCAACGGCGGGGGGCAGTGGGCCGCGCCCGTGCTGGTGCCGTCGCTGACGCTCCACCTGGATGGCAGCGATTGGGAGCTGCCTTGGGGGTACTACCTGTGACGCCCCGGCTTAATCGTGCACTAATCATACACGCAAATGCACACGATCAAGCCTAAGGACTCACTTGAAGATATCTCAACACAACTCTAGACACAAATTAAAATAATACAAGCTTTATATTACAAGCTAGGGGCCTCGAGGGCTCGAATACATAAGCTCGCTTACAAGCGTTAGCGGAAGCATCAGATATCTGAGTACAGATATAAAAGATAAAACAGATAGTCCTGTAAAAGGCGGGGCAAAAGAAAACACTACGATCGAAAAGGCGCAGGCATCCTGCCTGGGACCCTCCGAACCTACTCCTGGTCGTCGGCCAACTCGAAGTAGTAACCACGCTCGGGGTGGCAGTAGTAGTCGTCGGCGGGGGCAGCTGTCTCAGGGGCTCCGACATCTGGTCGCATCAAATGGATATGGCGAAAAAGAGGAAGCAAATCAACCGTGAGTACTCATCCGAAGTACTCAACAATCAAGGATCTACACTACATATGCAACATTATCAATGGAAGGCTGTATATGTGGATTAGGCTGCAGAAATGTCATAATAGAGAGAAGGCCTAGTCCTATCGAAGACTAGCATCTTCAGCATCTTCAAGCATCTTCTATCATCTTGCAGCATTTAGAAGAGTACAGAATAGCATAATATAAAGTAGTAGTAGTGTTATCAACCTCGCCTAGAGATCCTTCCTCGACTCCCTGAGAGAAAGCGATCCCAGAGCCATAGTAGTAGTGTTATCAACCTCGCCCAGAGATCCTTCCTCGACTCCCTGCGAGAAAGCGATCCCAGATCCATAGTAGTAGTGTTATCAACCTCGCCCAGAGATCCTTCCTCGACTCCCTGCGAGAAAGCGATCCCAGAGCCATACTATCCATTTCTCATCTCAAGTATCCAGTTCTAGTTGTATCGATCGGGATACAACTCCGAGCATCCGTTACCGAGAATCCGGCTATGTACAGATTAGTTCTTCCCTACAGGGGTGCACCAACTTACCCACCACGCTCACTTAACTCCGACCGGACACACTTTTCTGGGTCATGCCCGGCCTCGGCCAAACGAGACACCACAACCCTACCTAGAGCTCAGCAGAGAGGTCCTCGTCGGTCTATATCCTAAGCGCTCAGGGGTCTTGGGCCATCGCCCTATGCACTCCGGGTCATTGCATGCAGGGTGAAGCCAGGCACCACCTCTCTCCTAGATGGTGCCGGTCCGTCCCGGCCGCGATGCTGAGCTGGACGTCTGACAGAGCTTTCAGCTGATGCATACGATGCAGAGTGCCCATAACTTTCCCGCGTGATGGTTAGTGCTATCGGGCCAGAGGCCCACTCGGATCAAATATCCAAATCGTTAGTGTTTTGGTAGTGCGGTAACGAGCAGAGACTCACGATCGATGTGACCCCGTCGCCCCGTCTCGAGGACTTGCGGCAAGGGCTAAGAATGCCCGGCCACGCCTCGTAATTATCTCTCGGGTACCGTCCAGGTTAACCCGACTCCACATCACTCGCGGGTACCCCTCAGGGTCGACCCGCCTTTCCATGTAACAGTTGTAAAGTCCAAGTATCCGTGTGTCCATAACAACAGGGGAATCCGAGGTATCACCCTCGTTGGATTCCACCTGATGTAGTCGTCAAGGTGAACTTAGGAGGAATCACCCTCGAGGTTCACACTTGAGGTGTTGCACGACGGCGTCGTTATCGGAAGTAGTGAAGGAGGAATCACCCTCGATAACCACGACCAATTAACTACCCTACAAGGTTATCATCAGAAGTGCTGACGAGGTATCACCCTCGGCACTCGATAGTAACCCAGTGGTGTCGTACAACTAAGGGGGGGTGATGTGCGGTGCTGGGGCCTGGTTGTCGATCAAGCTGATCGAGTCATCTGATAATCCAGCGGGGCAACTAGGACAAAGTGGGGTCTCTGGTGGGTCTCTAGCCAGCCTATACTAAGCAGTTTAGGATAATCAGGTAGGTATCAACAGCAGTTACAAAAACAGGCTATGCATCAGAAATAGGATAAACAGTAGCAGCAGCAATTTCTAATGCAAGCAAAAGAGAGAAAGAATAGGCGATATCGGTATGTTCAAAGGGAGGGGGGTGCTTGCATGGTTGCTTTGCAAACACCAACGGGTCTTCGACGAGGTAGACGATCATCGGTTCATCATTGGTCTCGGGGTCTATCGAGAGAGAAAAGGGGGAAGAAACAATAAATAAAGGCAGATAATTGCAATCACAGATGCATGGCAGCACGTTATTCGAGGGATTCCCTAATGCAGTACTACGCAGGTTAGTGGGAGCGGGAAATTATTCGGGAGTGTTCTCCCAACTCCGGGTGATTATTGGATAGATGAAACGGAGGGGGAAAGTTCCATGTTCATCATGCTAGAGACATGGGACAGGTAAGAGGAGGCCATATTCGGATTCGTCTCGTCGTTCTAAGCAATTTTCATATACAAAGTTTTTCGATCTAAGCTACGGTTTAATTTCTACGGATTTTAAAAGATTTAAACATTTTATGGAATTATTCAAATCAACAGAAATTGATTATGATGTCAGCATCAGGTCATCTCTGCGTCAGCGAGTCAACTGACCCGTTGATTGGTTAAACTGACAGGTGGGGCCCACCTGTCAGCCTCTGGGGGTTAACAGAGGGTTGACTTAAACTAATAGAACTAATTAGTGGGGTGGGCCCCAGGTGTCAGTGGCTAGTTAGGTTAATCTAATTAGGTTTTAATTAAAAATGGTTTAATTAGTTTAACTAAACGAGGGGGCCCACTAGTCAGTCTCAGAGATGAACAGTACCCCGGCGTTGACCTGGTCAACATGGCCAAACAGCGGACTGGGGCCCACTGTCAGTGACCTGTGGTGGACCCCACGCGGCGCCAGCTCAGCGGAGCCACCGGAGTCACGCCGGCCAGCGCATCCGCGGCGGCAGAGCGCCGGAGCAGCTTGGAAATGCGCCACAAGGCACCAAATCGCGCGCGGTTTCTTGCATTCGAACGAGTGCTCGATGCCGCGTCGATCTACGGCGGTGGCACGGGCTAGAACGGCCGGAGTCGAGTGCCACATCGACACCGGCGAACGGCTCGTTCGGGCGGCGCTCAGGATCGCTGCTAGCGGCTACGGGGAGGGAAGCAAACGGCACGGGCGGCACCAGAGAGATGCCCTGAGCTCGTCGGGGAGCTCGGGCGAGCTTGGTAGTGGCTGTGGCCACGGCCAGGAGGTCGTCGGTGGCGTGGTGTTCGGGCACGGCGACTACAGCGGCTACCAGCGTGGAGAAGGACATGGGAGAGAGGAGGACGGCGCGGAGCTCACCTAGCGGCTCAAGAAAGGCCTGCGGTCGGTTTAGTAGCTGCAGACGATGGCCGGAGTTGGAGGAGATCGACGACGACCGAGGCGGAAGGGGGCGAAGGGGATCCGGTGCTGTGGTGCCTCCCGGCGCCAACGGAGGGCACCAGACGACGTGGAGGACGATGACGAACGTCTACGGCATCACGGCGAGGTGAGGCGGTGACAGTGGCCACGGTGTTGCCGGAGCTGCGGCGGCGAACGCGCTCGGGTGCGCTCGGATCTAAGCGAGGAGAGGCGAGGAGGAAGGGGCGAATGGGGGAGGAGGCCAGGGGGGATGGACAAGGCCTGCCCTTATCCCCTCGCGGACGCCCGCGGCGTCGCGGTGTCAACGTTTGAGCTGCGCTCGCCGGCGCGGCCAGACGCGCGCCGACAGCGCGAAGGAGAGAGAGGGAGGAGGGGGAAAGAGGCCTGGTGGGCTGGGCCTCAGGCATTGTGCTCTTAGGCCTAGTGCATAGTGGCCTTTCTCTTTTAAAGTTTTTCTGTTTCTTTTTATTTATGAATAGAGATAGAAAAGGATTTTGTGGGCCACCAAACATTTTAGAAAAATGTGGAACTAAGCCACAAAACTCTCTAGCAATATTTGGCACTGCCACAATTAATTTGGAGGCAAAGTGGAATCAAATGGATTTTTCATAAATGGAATAGCATTTAAAAATGCTGAATTGGTACTGATTTAATTGATGCTGTTCATCTTTACATAAGGGTGATGTTGTTTTCCTTAACAAATAAATGTTATGGAATATTTGCTATCTGATGAACATTTTTCCAGCAGATTTTGAGCAACTTCAATTTCCACTTTGAAATTGAATTGATTTCAAAGAGGAATTTGAATTGAAAGATTTAACCACTGTGATTAAGCATTGCAAATGAAGATGACCAGGCAGGATTATCAGAGGGTCACTGTGCTTATTACATAGGGGTGTTACAATTCTCCTCCACTACAAGAAATCTCGTCCCGAGATTTAAGTGGGGAAGTAAAGGGGTAACTTCGGGAGAACTGACCCTTATAGGGTAAATTATCTGCTGAACAATTCAGGGAATGTGGCAGAAGTATATCTTGAG
The DNA here is from genome assembly GCA_011799875.1 of Thinopyrum elongatum. Classification (NCBI taxonomy): domain Eukaryota; kingdom Viridiplantae; phylum Streptophyta; class Magnoliopsida; order Poales; family Poaceae; genus Thinopyrum; species Thinopyrum elongatum. The sequence goes on from CM022299.1 coordinate 627,171,425, forward strand.
TTGAAACTTAAGAAAACATCGAGAACAAAGTATGAAGGTACAATTGGAAGTTTCAAGCGAGTGGACAAACGATCGATACCTGAACAGAGTGTGAAAGGGGGTTCAGAGCATCGGGAATAGATCATCTCTCGGAGGGTGGCTCGTGATAATACACAAGGCCAAGAGCAAATGATACGCTGGAATCAAGGATATACAGGAGAGTCAGGTTCCGATCCTGAGGAACTGTGAAGAGGATCGATCAAAAATAAAGAGAACGGTGACAACTTACCGGTCATGACAACAAGGTATGTCAGAGGATAGTCTGTCAGTTATGTCGGCGACAACGTCGGTTCCGAGGGCGGGGGATGAAGAGAACCATTTTCCTGCTCGTTGAAACGAGGCGGACCAATAGGCAAAGTTCTCATCCATCGGTGGTTACGGAATGTCATCAACAACAGTAGCAGGGTCTCACTGACAAGGTTGTACATCGGGGTGTTTCCATAAGCAGAGAATTATTTCTTCTTATAACATATAGATCACAAGAAAGGTTAGACAAACCAAAGGAAAGGAAAAATGAAATTATCGGATTAAACAGACCAATGAAAAGGAAAAATGTGTCTATACACAAGAATTAGGAGTATATCCTATCCAAGGAAAAGCAGAACATGATATACCTGACAGTACAGCATGTACAAAATCATTTAGATAAAGGGGCGAGGAAAAATGAAGATGTTACCCGTACAACGGTGTCCGGATAATAGATCAAGAAGCATTTGGCAATGTGCTTTCAATGTTCTTGTTGATATTCGGAATACCAAAATCATGCTTCGAGGTAGCAGTAACATGGTGTTTCAAGCAAAGATAATGGTGAAGTGAAAGGTTATTGGAACCACAGGTATGACACAAGCTCGAAATCAAGTTTGTTGTTCGAGGTGAAATGATAAGATGAGGAAGATCGACGTAAGCTTAGCTCATCGTTGGAAGTTGCTCCGGGCATAAGGACCAGGTAGCACAGTTAAAAGTTGGCACGATAAAAATATAGCCGATCAGGCTAGGAATGATGTGATGGGGTATTAAACTTCCCAGTAACAAGTACTAGGGGCAATACCGGAAGGTGAATCGGAGTAGAGGTTGGACAGGTGAAATGATTTGCAGATGATAAGTATCTTAACTTATCCGGGAAATGGAATCAAGGAGGAAATATGGTCGGAACCACGATTGCAAAGGATCAATTCATAGATACAAGATGAACTTGTACCAAGGAAATAATTATTTTTACGAGCAGCTTCCATGATAAGTTCTACATCGTGTCTATGGGCATGAACACAAAGTTCAAGGTCGACTCCCACTTCTCCAATGCATAATCTTTCATTCACTGCTCGCTTTCGATGAAGTTGCAAAGTTGATAATTTTATCTGGCAAAACACCAGAGGAGTATGACTTGTGAAAACGCTCGGGTTCACACGGATTATGGAAGGCATAGGTTCAACCCATCGGGGCATCTTAGGAACATATACCACGAACTTCAGGAGTAATTAACACAAGCTTGACAGCAGAGCATGGTTGAGAAAAGGAGAGGATACAGTTTTACCAAAGGCATTATGTATCAGGGAAACAACTCACAAGAATTTTGAATGTGAAGGACATTGTCGGATAACAACCCAACAATGGATCTGGCGATTCACGATGGAGTTGATGTGAGTATCGGTAGTCATTCAGAGGAAGAAGGGATGCAAAGGCATTGGCTTATAGAAACATCTGAATAGTCTGACGCTTAAATTCAAAGGAATTATAATTTCCAAAGCGATGGATCAGAAGCAGACGCTCTGATCAAGGATGGATAAGATGAATAGACTTAGGGACCCAATCGATGGTAGTTTGATTGGCCGAGAACCAGCTCATATCCGGAACGATGTCTGAGCCAGAAAGAAAATTTCCAAGGATTAATTGATGATTGCGAGTATTCGCACACTCGTTGAATCCATAGGAACAGAATGACAATCACAAAGAATTTTAAAGAATATTGCTAGACATATGGAATTAATCCTAATGCAAGCAGGCAAGGAGAATCAAGAGCAATAGGCTGCAGAGGATTTTCGGAAGATCAGATAGCATTTCCAAGTATTTTGGAAAGCATATGAACAACTGGGGATGAACGAACCCTGGTTAAGTGAATTATCCGCAGTGCAAAAAGAAGCTGCAAAGCAGAAGGCACAAAGGATTCTCGGAACAACGGAGAGTACTAGGGGTATCTTGTAACAACAGGAGCAACTGGGGATGAAGGTACAAGCAGCAAGGATGTTATTCACGGGGATTATCGGTGGTCAAGAACTGCAAGGCAGTGGGCACAGGGTCTTGGGAAACATCGAGGAGTATCTGCAGAATCTTCTGGCGAAGCAAGCGATCATCAGTAATGTTGGGGCTCTCCGGGAGGAAGTGGGTACGAGAACCTAAGTGTCAGCGTTAGTAAATCCATTTTAACCCGAATAGAATAGAGATCAGAGTCCCAGAGTATAGACGAGGAATAAAAGATCCTAATACCACCCAATTGGCGACGTGGGCCCGTAAGCCACACAGCCATGTTAGTAAAATAGTTTTTGAAAGACTAGACTCGACTTCGGCCAAGGAGTTGGAAAGGGGGATCCTACAGGCAGTCGGCTCTGATACCAACCTGTGACGCCCCGGCTTAATCGTGCACTAATCATACATGCAAATGCACACGATCAAGCCTAAGGACTCACTTGAAGATATCACAACACAACTCTAGACACAAATTAAAATAATACAAGCTTTATATTACAAGCCAGGGTCCTCGAGGACTCGAATACAGAAGCTCGCTTACAAGCGTTAGCGGAAGCATCAGATATCTGAGTACAGATATAAAAGATAAAACAGATAGTCCTGTAAAAGGCAGGGCAAAAGAAAACACTACGATCAAAAAGGCGCAGGCCTCCTTTCTAGGACCCTTCGAACCTACTCCTGGTCGTCGGCCAACTCGAAGTAGTAACCACCCTCGGGGTGCTAGTAGTAGTCGTCGGCGGGGGAAGCTGTCTCAGGGGCTCCGACATATGGTCGCATCAAACGGATATGGGGAAAAAGAGGAAGCAGAGCAACCGTGAGTACTCATCCGAAGTACTTAGCAAGCAAGGATCTACACTATATATGCAACATTATCAAAGGAAGGCTGTATATATGGACTGGGCTGCAGAAATGCCAGAATAGAGAGAAGGCCTAGTCCTATCGAAGACTAGCATCTTCATCATCTTCAAGCATCTTCTAGCATATTGCAGCATTTAGAAGAGTACAGAATAGCATAATATAAAATAGTAGTAGTGTTATCAACCTCTCCCAGAGATCCTTCCTCGACTCCCTGCGAGAAAGCGATCCCAGAGCCATAGTAGTAGTGTTATCAACCTCGCCCAGAGATCCTTCCTCGACTCCCTACGAGAAAGCGATCCCAGATCCATAGTAGTAGTGTTATCAACCTCGCCCAGAGATCCTTCTTCGACTCCCTGCGAGAAAGCGATACCAGAGCCATACTATCCATTTCTCATCTCAAGTATCCAGTTCTAGTTGTATCGATCGGGATACAACTCCGAGCGTCAGTTACCGAGGATCCGGCTATGCATAGATTAGTTCTTCCCTACAGGGGTGCACCAAATTACCCACCACGGTCGCTTAACTCCGGCCGGACTCACTTTTCTGGGTCATGCCCGGCCTCGGCCAAACGACACACCGCAGCCCTACCTAGAGCTCAGTAGAGAGGTCCCCGTCGGTCTATATCCTAAGCGCTCAGGGGTCTTGGGCCATCGCCCTGTGCACTCTGGGTCGTTGCCTGCAGGGAGAAGCTAGGCACCACATCTCTCCTGGATGGCGCCGGTCCGTCCCGGCCGCGATGCTGAGCTGGACGTCTGACAGAGCTTTTGGCTGATGCATACGATGGAGAGTGCCCATAACTTTCCCGCGTGATGGTTAGTGCTATCGGGCCAGAGGCCCACTCGGATCAAATATCCAAATCGTTAGTGTTTTGGTAGTGCGGTAACGAGCAGAGACTCACGATCGATGTGACCCCGTCGCCCCGTCTCGAGGACTTGCGGCAAGGGCTAAGAATGCCCGGCCATGACTCGTAATTATCTCTCGGGTACTGTCCAGGTCAACCCGACTCCACATCACCCGCGGCTACCCCTCAGGGTCGACCCGCCTTTCCAAGTAACAGTTGTAAAGTCCAAGTATCCTTGTGTTCATAACTACAGGGGAATCCGAGGTATTACCCTCGTTGGATTCCACCTGATGTAGTCGTCAAGGTGAACTTCGGAGGAATCACCCTCGAGGTTCACACTTGAGCTGTTACACGACGGCGTCGTTATCGGAAGTGGTGAAGGAGGAATCACCCTCGATAACCACGACCAATTAACTACCCTACAAGGTTATCATCAGAAGTGCTGACGAGGTATCACCCTCGGCACTCGATAGTAACCCAGTAGTGTCGTACAACTAAGAGGGGGTGATGTGCGGTGCCGGGGCCTGGTTGTCGATCATGCTGATCGAGTCATCTGATAATCCAGCGGAGCAACTAGGACAAAGTGGGATCTCTGGTGGGTCTCTAGCCAGCCTATACTAAGCAGTTTAGGATAATCAGGTAGGTATCAACAGCAGTTACAAAAACAGGCTATGCATCAGAAATAAGATAAATAGTAGCAGCAGCAATTTCTAATGCAAGCACAAGAGAGAAAGAATAGGCGATATTGGTATGTTCAAAGGGGGGGTGCTTGCATGGTTGCTTTGCAAACACCAACGGGTCTTCGACGAGGTAGACGATCATCGGTTCATCATCGGTCTCGGGGTCTATCGAGAGAGAAAAGGGGGAAGAAACAATAAATAAAGGCAGACAATTGCAATCACACATGCATGGCATGGCAGCACGTTATTCGAGGGATGCCCTAATGCAGTACTACGCAGGTTAGTGGGAGCGGAAAATTATTCGGGAGTGTTCTCCCAGCTCCAGGTGATTATCGGACAGATAAAACGGAGGGGGAAAGTTCCATTTTCATCATGCTAGAGGCATGTGACATGTAAGAGGAGGCCATATCCGGATTCGTCTCGTCGTTCTGAGCAACTTTCATATATAAAGTTTTTCGATCTGAGCTACGGTTTAATTTCTACGGATTTTAAAAGATTTAAACATTTTCTGGAATTATTCAAATCAACAGAAATTGATTATGACATCAGCATGAGGTCACCTCTGCGTCAGCCAGTCAACTGACCCGTTGACTGGTCAAACTGACAGGTGGGGCCCACCTGTCAGCCTCTGGGGGTTAACAGAGAGTTAACTTAAACTAACAGAACTAATTAGTGGGGTGGGCCCCAGGTGTGAGTGGCTACCTAGGTTAATCTAATTAGGTTTTAATTAAAAACTATTTAATTAGTTTAACTAAACGAGGGGGCCCACTAGTCAGTCTCAGAGATGAACAGTACCCCCGGCGTTGACCCGGTCAACGTGGTCAAACAGCGGACTGGGGCCCACTGTCAGCGACCTGGGGTGGACCCCACGCGGCGCCAGCTCAGCGGAGCCGCCAGAGTCACGCCGGCGAGCGCATCCGCGGCGGCAGAGCGCCGGAGCAGCATCGAAAATGCGCCACAAGGCACCAAATCGCGCGCGGTTTGTTACATTCGAAGGAGGGCTCGATGCCGCGTCGATCTACGGCGGTGGCGCGGGCTAGAACGGCCGGAGTCGAGCGCCACATCGACGCCGGCGGACGGCTCGATCGGGCGCCGCTCGGGATCGCTACTAGCGGCTACGGGGAGGGAAGCAAACGGCACGTGTGGCACCAGAGAGATGCCCTGAGCTCGTCGGGGACTTGGGCGAGCTTGGCAGTGGCTGTGTTCACGGCCAGGAGCTCGTCGGTGGCGTGGTGTTCGGGCACGGCGGCTACCAGCGCGGAGAAGGACAGGGGAGAGAGGAGGACGGCGCGGAGCTCACCTAGCGGCTCAAGAAAGGCCCGCGATCGGTTTAGTAGCTGCAAACGGTGGCCGGAGTTGGAGAAGATCAACGGCCACCGAGGCGGAAGGGGGCGAAGGGGATCCGATGCTGTGGTGCCTCCCGGCGCCAACGGAGGGCACCTAACGACGTGGAGGATGATGACGAACGTCTACGGCATCGCGGCGAGGTGAGGCGGTGACGGTGGCCATGGTGTTGCCGGAGCTCCGGCGGCGAACGCGCTCGGGTGCGCTCGGATCTGAGCGAGGAGAGGCGAGGAGAAAGGGGGCGAATGGTGGAGGAGGCCAGGGGGATGGACGAGGCCTGCCCTTATCCCCTCGCGGGCGCCCACGGCGTCGCGGTGTCGACGTTTGAGCGGCGCTCACCGGCCCGGCCAGACGCGCGCCGACAGCGCGAAGGAGAGAGAGGGAGGAGGGGGAAAGAGGCCTGGTGGGCTGGGCCTCAGGCACTGTGCACTTAGGCCCAGTGCACAGTGGCCTTTCTCTTTTAAAGTTTTTCTGTTTCTTTTTATTTATTAACAGAGATAGAAAAGGATTTTGTGGGCCACCAAACATTTTAGAAAAATGTGGAACTAAGGCACAAAACTCTCTAGCAATATTTGGCACTGCCACAATTAATTTGGAGGCAAAGTGGAATCAAATGGATTTTTCATAAATGGAATAGCATTTAAAAATGCTGAATTGGTACTGATTTAATTGATGTTGTTCATCTTTACATAAGGGTGATGTTGTTTTCCTTAACAAACAAATGTTATGAAATATTTGCTATCTGATGAACATTTTTCCAGCAGATTTTGAGCAACTTCAATTTCTACTTTGAATTTGAATTGATTTCAAAGAGGAATTTGAATTGAAAGATTTAACCACTGTGATTAAGCATTGCAAATGAAGATGACCAGGCAGGATTATCATAGAGTCATTGTGCTTATTACATAGGGGTGTTACACCACGTATTGGAGGACCACGGCGTGCAGGTCATGTGCCTGGTTCTAGACATGATGGCCGGGACCAGACCGTCATCCGCAACTACTAGCAGCAGAACACACACAAGTCGTCCATGACCTCGACAGGACATGATGGCCTTTGTGCCGGCGCAGTGCTATAGTGTTTTTGTAGAGAGATAGAATTTCTAGTACTGATCAGGTGAAATGCGCCGATGTGGCAATGGTACTGAACTGAAGCAACGGTCTTTTTTAATGAAATGTGCTCTCGATTGTAAAGCTGACCAAAAAGGGCTGCTGAATGGGCATTATCCTACCTGGCACCGCCCAGTCACCCTTCAGGCGCCGCGCCCCATTCACTAGTACAACGCAAATGTTTGCAAAAAAAAAAAATGACGTGGTAGCGCTTTGTTCAAAGATTCATGCTGGGAAAAACATTTGCTGTGAAAACCTAGAAATCTGACATCAGATTTTTATCGATTTCGTCTCTTAGTGCGGTAGAAATGATATTAAACATAATTGGCATAGATTCAGTTTGAGAGCTAAGAATGCACACAACATATTTAGGCGTGAGTGTATAAATGTAGGAAAACACTAATTTTAAGCCGGATGATTACACGCCCACGTAAACTGTCTCCACCGTGTGCCACGCGTCCCGGTGGGGCCAGGCACCGCCCAAACCTTATCTCCTCATTGCCTTCAGATCGCGAGAGCCACTACTTTCTTCCTCCACCTCGCGTCCTTTTCTCCCTGAGCTCGATCCCCTTTGTCTTCCTCCCCCTCTCGCCTCTGTTCTCTGTCGAACACCGCGCCCATGGACGCAATCCAAGCGTTGCTGCAAGCTCTACACACCGCTGCAACCTACTGCTGCCATCACCAGTGTGGATTGATGATGCAAGGCGGCGGCGTGCTAAAAACCGCGGCCGTTTGATGTGGTCCGTGTTGCTGAGCGTCGCCGACCAAGTTTTTTTGTCGGTGCTGAGAAGGGGGGAGGGGCCGCCTCCAGGGTGCTACAAAGGCAACACCAACCACGATGCCATCGCTGATGCAAGGGCGTGTGAACCGGCAACACCGCCGTGAGTCGCCGGTGCTGCCATGGAGCTTCGCCAGGCCACGTCGCTGCAGTGGGGCATTGCGGGGACCGCTAGAGATGCAGTGAAGCACCGCCGGATCGTTGAAGCTCCGTTGGGGTTGCAATGAAGCGTCACCACCGATGGAGCTTTCGCCGGGGGGCCGCCAGTGTTGCAATGAAGCTCTGTCGAGACCCGTCCAGTGCTGCAATGGATCTTCGCTGGGGGCCACCACTGCTGCAATGGAACTTTGCCGGTGGCTGTCGGGGTTGCACTGAAGCATCATTGGAGCGGCCTGTGTTTCTATGGAGCATCGCCGGCGGCGTCGGGTGCCGCGATGGACTGTCGCCGCACCTATGTTGCCGTTGCAGTGAAGCATCGCCGGCGACTACCTGGGCTCCGATGCAGTGCTGGCCGGCGGCTGCGGGTGCTGCAAGATCGAAGGAGAGAAGGGGGCTGCTGTGCCATGTGAGGAAAGATATCGTGTGTGCGTTGACCACTCAAACCGGTTAACAGGAGGGATCCGATGGTGTGGTGGGGCTGATCAAACAGCCAGCGAGGCGGCTTAAATCTTCCTGGCATCAGCCGGTTGATTTGTAGCACTCGCCATGAATATATTGTTATAGATATATTTTGGAGGCATTTTCTTAATGGTTTATAAATGTAGTTATTATTTTCCAAAGAAAAAATAGGCGTGGGCTCCATTGGGCGGCCGCATTCGGATTCGGTCCAGCCCACTTGGCCCAGAGCCCCCCTGTATGCTGACTAGACGGCCCCGCTCGTCGCGCTCTCGTCTACCCTGCACTCTGTCTCATTCTCCCCCGATTTCTTCCGCTGACCGCCGTCCACCGGCCATCTTCCACACCGTCCTCCACCGGCGCGGCTCTGCTCCGGCATACTCCTTCGAATCCCAACCTCTGCTGTGCCCTTCCGGCCCAACGTTTCGCTCCGGCGGCAAATCCTAGCTCCCTTGGTTCGCCGGCCCGGCGACGCGTCTCTGCTCCTTCGTGTGAGTGCTCTTCAATTGCTTCCGGTTAATCCACGATTTCAGTCTTGAACCCAGATCTACTGAACCAGTATCTTCTCCCTTGGCCAGGACAAGCCAACAAGGAAGGGAGCAAACCAGGAAAGCAGATCGGGGCCGGCGGCTCCGGCGAGCGCAGTTGCTGGGTACGTGCCTTCTCTTTCTTCAATTTCTTCCCAAGGGACTGTTCTCCGAGTCCGACTACTTCCATCGGTATTGAATCCGACTCGGCGCAGATGTTCCGAGCATAAATACGAGTTTAGAGGCGCCTGATTTGATTTTTGACCTCACCACATCAACAGACAATCATCGACAACCACTATTGATTACGCCGCCGCCGCTCGTATGGGAGCGTCGCAGCCCAACAAAGAAGATGAGGGGAAGACTATGACTGTGGAGAAGAAGATGAAGAAGAAGATTTTTCGGGTGCCGCAGGACAGGTTGGATTATTACCTTTCCTTCAAAGCGAGCCCTGTTCGGCAGAGTCAGGCTCTACGGGATCCTTCGGCCGCCGCTGAGTTGGACAAAATCATGGAACAAATTCAGGCCGAGCAGGAGAACATGAGACGAGAGTACGAGGCCAAGGGCTATGCCACATTTGAAGCAGATGTCACCGACGACGACGAGGAAGAGGAAGATGCAGCAGCAGGCGCAATAGCTCCTTGTATTACTCCGCAAGGAGACAACGATCTAGCAGCTCCTTGGTTTATTCCACATAGGGGCCGAAGAAGATTTCGCCCAGGAGTCGTCAAGCAAGCAGGAGGCGTTAAGAAAGTAATTATTTAGATTAGACTTTTCATGCAAGCAGCTTGGGAGCAGTATTCATTGCTCAACTTTATTGTAATGTTCGTATTTCGTAAAAGGTAGTAACGTATCAGGTGCAAACTCAATTTCGATGCGAGTCTGAAAACTTCATTGGGTGTCGGATCATGCATGGATAAACAACTGAGATGCAAAGGGGGTTGGTTGCTCAAGAATTTTTCCCATTCAAAAAACCGACTATCACAGCACGGTTTAGTTGGTTGCTGAAAAACTGTTTGATGTCATCTGTCACAACAAAGATAGAACATAGGTTTGTCATATCAAATGTATTTCTTCTTTGAAACTTGTTCTAAACTCCACCTGCGTGTTGGCATGTTGGTGTTTCTACTACTACGTTCATTGTTGTTTTTACCACAACCAAACTAATATCACCAGTGGGAAAATGCAAGCACGATTTTACAGCCCTCCACAGCATCAATCACTTCTAAACACAAGAAAAGAACGGGTAACTGCAACTGGCATCACCAACGAGAATCATGTCTATGGTATAGCAGCCCAATGTTGTGTTTAGAGAGTCAGCTCTCATCAGGCCCCGTAGCACCACCGAGCCTTTAGTTCCCACTCATCATCCTCATCACTGAGCTCGGCTTCAATTGCTTCTTTGGTTTGTGTAAATGCTTCTGTCAGCTTCTCCATCTGGAAAAGCGAAACACGGTAAGTGAAAAACAAGCTTAGAAAACTATCTGAGGTCTTCGATTGTTAACAAGGATCCTCACCCGATGATGAACCATGGGCGGTGGTAGTGGTGGAAGGTCAACAGGTAGGGTGGTGCCCGTGGTCAGCTGCTGTCACAAGAAAAAATCACTTGGAATGAGCAAGATGAAATGCGTTGGATGTGTAACATGCATGCGTTTGAAAGTACAGGAAAAGGGGTGGGCTAGTGTAGAGCAGAGGACAACACGTAGGTTTGCAGTAGTCAAAGGTTATATGATCAACATGATTGCGCATCCAGCGTGTCATATGTCCGGGCAAAAGTATCACATGAAGAGAGAGGAAACTGCACTTACGTCGAGGGGCGGTGGCAGCAGGATGCGGCCAGGAGGCGCGGTGGGTGCTACAGCGGGTGGCAGCAGGATACTCTGCAAATTGAAATGTGATCAGCAAATATACATGCTAAAACAAGTTTTGCAACACGCATACAGTAAAAGAAATGGTTCAACCATTCAAGAGAGTTTTGAAGCGCATCAAAATGTTGTAATCCATGCCTAAAAGTACTACGTGAATCTAAAAACACATCATTGAATTATTATCAATAATTTTTTAACTATATACATAGCACTAAATCAACAACAAGCTATTCCAAATAAATGATCCACCACATAAAAGGGTGAAAAATTGGCAGTTATCCACATGATTGCTAATATACCTAATGATAATAATTTCAAGCTTCATGATTTCCTCTCAGAATAATGCATTTTTAGTGCACAACAAATATGTTTGCAGTCAGAAGCTCTATAAATAGTGTAAGTACAATCAACAAGTACAAATTTCAAATCCAACTTCAGTTTGCATTGCATCAGAAGATTTAAAACAAATTATTGTTGGTGCTAATTTGAGTTGATTAGAAGGTGTTCTACATGAAAACTCGGACGCGCTTGCTCCTTGTATCACATTGACATCTGGCCCTTCATCCTAATTAATTAATGTTCTTTTTATTCGCCTGGGTATTCAGTGAAATACCCCCTCCGTACCTAAATATATGTCATTGGGGGAGTGTAAACTGAACTCCCCCAGGGACTTATATTTCGGAACAGAGGTACTCCCGTACAAAGTTGGGTCATCTATTTTGGAACGGAGGGAGTAATAGGTAATAGCATGTAAGTACAAATTGCAACATTTCTGTACCCCATGTGATCTGAGTCTCTGACATATAGCTCAGATTTACGACAAGCTAATTAATGTCCTGTACCTCCTCCTCGTCTAAAGGCTCAAACACATGGACCACTCACTGAATCAAGAAGTCGCTCAAGATCCCCGTCCTCCTCTCGACCACCAACAGACTGCTTTGAAGCATAAGCCCATACAATAGATTATACATGCATGTAGGCCAAGTCATCCCAGTCATCAGAAATCAATCTTCTAGGACTGAATCAATAATCATAGGTTTGAAGCATAAGGCCATACTACAGATTCTAAGACTAGCTAATCCTAAATCTGTACTTCTAATTAACAATTTGGTTGTGCCCAATGTAACTCTCGAATTTAAAAGTCTGATCAACAGCACTATGTTTATCCTTATTCTCTAAGCTGAATGACATTCCCACGAATTAACTTTGCTGTCCATTTATAAATATTGGCCTCTACAAACATTGTCTCTCTAAGCTGAATGACATTCACACGAATTAACTTTGCTGTCCATTTATAAATATTGGCCTCTACAAACATTGTCTCAAATAGTGCATAGTCATATTAATATCTGCCGACCCCAACTGCAAAACATCCCTGGCACAAACTGCAAACATCCATCACTGGCACAAACTGCAAACATCCCTGGCACAAACTACAGACATTCCTGGCACAAATACCTGCAACTGAATCTGCCTCTGCTAAGATCAAGTTGATGCCTTCCTTCAACAATTAATGCCCCCTCCCCCCATCCCCTGCTTTTGCGATCTGATCCTGCCCCCGATGAACAGTTCAACAAGGCTCGCACGAGCTACATGCGGCCAAATATCTCGAGGGAGGCTGCTGAGCTGAACTTACCGATGGGGGCGGTGGAGGTAGGAGGCCAGAGGAAGGAGGCGCGGTCGGCGCTGCAGAGGGTGGTAGGGGGAGGCGGCTGGACGGGGGGCCCGTGGTCGCGGCCGTTGGTGACGGCGGGAGAGGCCCTCGCGGAGGAGGGGCGGGGGTGGCCGCTGCTGGCGGTGGCGGCGGGAGGATCCCGGGCGGCGGAGAGGCGGGGGAGGCCGCTACGGGTGGAGGTAGCCGCGCGAACTTCTTCCGGCGGGGGACGAGCGGGCGGCGGGGGCGGCCGCCGACGGGGAAGCCGCGGGGCTTCTGAGGTCTCTCCATGAAGCGAGGCGGCCGGAGAGGCGAAAATTTGGAGAAGGGCGCGAGGCCGAGGGAGACGACGCTCCTTGTCGGGCCCGCTGTCAACGGAAGCCTGGCTTCTTCTGCAAACTTTTGGATTCAAGCTCTCTCGAAACAGATTTTTGTCCAGCTTTATATATAAAGCCACAATCGAACAACGTACAAAGCCGAACGATACAAGGTGGTGAAGTGGGCCTCTTATGTTGGATCCAGTTCTACTCTGGCCGTTGCATTCCGTTTAGATATTGTACTATTTTTCTCATTATTACTAGTAGAGAGAAAACAATTTGTAATACAGAAGAATCCATTGTCTTGTCCCACAAAACTCCTATGGTTCATGAAAGGGGGTCTTTTACCTTGCTCGAAGATAAGGATGCCTAAACACAAAATATATATTATCAATCGCATTAAACTGCATTGTGTATTACCTAAAGAAAATAGAGAGAATTCCTTATTTGGCCCTTTTTTAAAATCTGTTTCCTTTTTTGGCCTTAAAAATTTCTTTTTTCCTTTTTTGACACCATAACTTCCTTTTCTCCCTTGCATGACACTTCCATCAGTTTTTGTTGTTAACACCGTGAAGTGGGAGATGAATGGACCTATTTACCCCTGCTTTAAACTAGCACGCTGGAAAAAAAAAGAAAACCTGCGTGTACCACCGAACCGGCCCAAACCTTCTATCGATCCCATTCTCTCCTTCACGCGAGGGGCGAACCCTAACCCTACTGCGGCGGCGGCGGCGGCGGCGCGAGGCTGAGAGAGAGAGGGGCATGGAGGAGGGCGTGGCCGACGCAGCTTGGGATTGTGGGGCGGAAGGCGCGGTGGAGGAGGTCCACGGCGCTGCACCCGTCTCGACCTCGGGCGGCCATGGTGGGGCGGCGGAGGCCGGCCACGGAGCTGCACCCGACTCGGCCTCGGGCGGCCATGGTGGGGAGATGGAGGTCGGCCATGGAGCTGCACCCATCTCGGCTTCGGGCGGCCATGGTGGGGCGGCGGAGGGCGGCCATGGAGCTGTGCAGGCCTCGATGGGAGAGGGCCACGGCCGTGCGGCGCTCTCACCCTTGCGCTGTCAAGGTGGGACGAAGGAGAGTGGCCATGGAGCACCAAAGGAGGGCGACGGCGCTACTGTCGAGGGGTCTGCGTGGCGTGAAGGGTGAATTCCTTTCTTTCTTCTTTTTCTTCTCTAGGTTTGTGTGCATATGCTACCAAATTGTGTGATTGTGTTACGTATCAGCAGGTTTCACCATTAATTTTATCTGTAGTTTCATCCAAAAGATTACATATCAGCAGCACTCAGCCTAGCGCAGGATGAACTCTTGCTCCTGTTTTTTCATTCAAAAAATTGCTACACTTCTTGACTAATTTCGATGATATTATACTGTTATTGTGTGCTGTGTCCAGAAGGACTTGTGTGTGCTTTGACACTGCTGTATTGTTTTTATTTTCTACATAATAAGCAAGAAGTATAACTCTCTATGTTCGAGATGAAGCAAGTATGTTCACAGCTCTAAAATATGAAGCAAGTAGGAGTAGAAAGTACTCATGATTATCTATCATTTGCTTTTACAGGATGGATCCAAATTCAGCTTATCTACTGAAAATCAAATTGCTTGGCAACCCAAAAAAGGCTAGAAAAGATATTAAATGCTTTTGTTTTGATTAGGTTATTGATTCCGACTTGACGAATTATAAGGACTTGGTTGAATCAATCGTAGAGCAGTACCCACCTCGTTATTTGGAAGTTGCACATGTTCAGTACTATGATGATTTTCTGAAAATCTACCCAGAAGTAACATCTGACCAAGAATTGGTGTCTATGTTTGAGAAACATTCTAAGACAAAGGTTGTGCCCATGTTTGTTGCATATTGTGATCCATCTGAATCATATGTGCCTATCACGGAGTGGCATAATGATGTGCATAGCAAACCTAACAACACTGAACAAGATGATGATGATGATTATCTTCGCAACCCAATTCCTGAGAACGAGCATGTTGGTGTTGATGAGGAGAATATCTATTTAGAGGATGAACCTGTACCTCTTGTTGTGGTTCCTTGTTCCGACAAAGAAAAGGACAAAGACTATGTTCCTGATCATGAGAGCGATGCTGAGAGCGAGGATGAGAGCATGTCAGAGGTTGAAGTAGAGGAAGATGAGGAATTGCACGAGGCAGATCATGCACCACATTTAGAATATGATAAATTAGATCCTCCAATGACCGAAGGAAGAAAATATCCTAATATGGCAGAGTTTAAGTTGGCGCTTTCTCAGCATGCAATCAAACATGAATTTGAGTTTAACACCGAGAAGAGTGCACCACATAGGTTCAGAGCTTATTGTTCAAGAAGGGATGAAGATAAGTGTCCATGGAGGATATATGCTTCTACAATGGAAGATGAGTGCACCATAATGGTAATTTTCTAACTTTAATCATGTGGGCTTAAATTGTTAAAAGATCTTTACTAAGTATCTATGTTTGTCTTTTGTAGGTGAGAAAGAACTCTTGTGGTCATGATTGCTCTAGTACAAAAAGAAAAAAGAAGTTAAAGAATGCAAATAAGCGATGGATATGTGAGCATGTGAAGGACTGGCTAATTGATGATGCAACTCTAGGAGCAAAGGCATTGCGAAATAAGCTTAAAGAGCACCATGGAATCGACATCAACTCTAAGAGAGTATATATGGGTAAGCTGCTGGCCTTGAAGGAACTATATGGTGATTGGGATACAAGCTTTGATAATCTGTATAGTTTCAAGGCACAAATTGAAACTTGTTGCCCCGGTAGCATAGTGATAATTGATCATTACACAATAAAAGATAAAATCAGATTTAAAAGAATTTTTGTCGCTTTGAAGCCTTGCATCGACGGGTTCCTTAGTGGTTGCAGGCCATACTTGGCAGTAGATAGCACCTTCTTGACAGGCAGGTTCAAGGGGCAGCTGGCTAGTGCTACCGCCGTTGATGGCCATAGCTGGATGTATCCAGTTTGTATGGGTGTTTTTGATTCTGAAACTAATGAGAATTGGATCTGGTTCATGCAATTGGTTAGACAAGCCATAGGATCCCCAAGGGGTTTAACCATATGCATCGATGCTGGGCAACCAGTGATGACAGGTGTGAAAGAAGTGTTCCCAGAGGCTGAACAGAGGGAATGTATGTTTCACTTGGTGTCCAACTTCAAGAAGAAGTTTCATGGAAAGGTGTTTGATGACCATCTTTGGGCTGCTGCTTACTCATGGAACCCATATATATACTCATGACCATCTTTGAATGCGAAGACCAGAGAATTAAACTTGGAGGTGGTAGAAAGCTCAGAAGAAGTTGCTGAAGTGACCGCATTGGGAGGCAGCGGCTTTAGGTTTGTGGTCAACTTGCTTGACAGGACATGTTCTTGTAGACAATGGCAAGTTTCTGGCCTTCCTTGCAAACATGGTCTAGCATTTATCACATCTCTTATCAATGCACACATACAGAATTATGTGGACTTGTGCTACTCCGTTGACAAATTTAGAGCAGCCTATGGCCAACTAATCCCTGCCATGGTTGACAAGAACCAATGGCCTAAATCTGACCATGGATTCTTCATGCACTAGTAGAAAAAGGGCCTTTTGTCCCGGTTCATAAGGGCCTTTAGTCCCGGTTCTGGAACCGGGACTAAAGGGTCGGGACTAAAGCCTCCCCCTTTAGTCCCGGTTCTTACACGAACCGGGACTAAAGGCCGTCCACGTGGCCGCTGCCTAGAGCTCCACCTTTAGTCCCGGTTGGTAACACCAACCGGGACTAAAGGAAATTTTATGATTTTTTTTTTTGAAATTTTTTTTTGAAATTTTTCCCGATTTTCAAATTTCTGAATTATTTTAACCTCTAATCTCTAATCACCCCTCATCACTGCTCAATTTAACCTCTAATCTCTAATCACCCCTCATCATTCCAAATTATCTAACTTCCCGGACGGTCACCCATCCTATCACTACCAGCCTAAGCACGCTTAACTTCCGGGTTCTATTCTCCCTCGTTTCCAAGTCTGCACTTGTTGTTTTCCTGACAATAGTAAGATGTCAATCCTATTAACCCTCAGGAGTTTAGCTTGAGCATGAAGTCACAAATTTCACTGTTTGAGTTTGAAACTATTGTTCTCAAAAACAATAATTATTTAGTAACACTAATATTTCTTGAATAGTAGTTTGACCATTGTTTGACCACAGTTTGACCACAGTTTGACCAGATTTGACCAGAATTCAAAAAAACTGAAATAATTATTTAGTTACACTAATATTCTTGAATAATTATTTAGTAACACTAATACTTCTTGAATAAGTAGTTTGACCATAGTTTAACCAGATTTAATGAAAATTTTAAAAAAACTGAAATTTGAGCATAACTTTTTTTCCTTTTAGAATTTGAGGATTCTAAAAATTTGCAAACAGGCCGTAGGCAGTCAAAATCGGATGCGGATTTTCGTGCTGAACATTTTGATATATTATACGTTTTTTTCTGACATCGTATGCAAAAGTTATAGCCGTTTTACATTTTCCCTACACTTTTTGCAAAACATGTCCAAATTTAAGTTTTTAAATTTTCCTAACTAGTAGACGTAGTAACATAACTACATCTCGAAGGATTTTAATTTTTTAAGTTTTTATCATTTTCTTTTGCTTTTTACAAAACTGAAAAGGCGATCCACGGGGGGGGGGGGTAGAGTTTGAAAATGGGACCTTCAGTACCGGTTTGAAACACTAACCGGGACTAAAGGGCATGGCACCCTTTAGTCCCGGTTCGTGTCTCAAACCGGGACTAAAGGACACGAACCGGGACTAAAGGGCATCGCACCCTTTAGTCCCGGTTCGTGTCTCAAACCGGGACTAAAGGGCTCAGGTGAACCGGGACTAATGCCTTAGCCGCACGAACCGGGACCAATGCTCACATTAGTCCCGGTTTGTGACTGAACCGGGACTAATGTGAATATTGCCCTGTGACCAAAGCCCTGTTTTCTACTAGTGATGTTTCCACCACTACTAAAAGCCACAACGGGTAGGCCTAAAACTGAGAGGTACAAAGGTTGTGGTGAGAAGAAAAGAAAAAGCGGCCAACACTTATGCCCTATTTGTAAGGACTATGGGCATCATTGGCATAAATGCAAGAAGGGTAACCCAGATGACATTGCTGCTATTTTAGCTGTGAGGTAATAAATTTAATTGTGTAACTTGCTTCATTTGCATTATTTTTTTGTAAGCAACCATACATGTTAACTACTTTTTTGTTGCACGTGTAGAGGACCACCAAAGAAGAGGACAAAGACCACCAAATCAGCCCAGTCATCAATTGTGCCTTGCGAGGATGATGCTCCAGCAGCCTCTATGTGTTTCCCGCCAAGGTTAGCAACTTTACACTCATGCTCATAATTGAATGAAATCTGTGTTTGAATTCTAAATAACTTCCCACTATAGCCAAAGCTTGGAAACTACAACTACGAAAAAGAGAGAACATGATAATTCAATTACTGGAGCATCAAAAAGGTAAGAACTAGTTCTGAATTTTATAGTAGATTACATGAAAGCTTGGTTTTGTATTCTAATTGCACTCTTCTCACCATAGCCAAATCTTGGAGAAAACAGCTAAGGAAAAAGGGAAAGGGAGTAAATCTGGATCTGGAGGAGCAAAAAGGTAACTTATGTTAGTTCTGAAATTTTGTTCAAATGTTATGTTATGCTTTGTTCTATTGTTAACCTGGGCTACTGTATGTGATGTATGATGTGCTGCCATGAATGTGTATGTGTAGATCAAGAACTCAACCCATTTGTGTGGCCAACAAGAAAACATCTGTTGCTGTGAAGGTACATGCCAACAGAAAAAGCAAAGAGGTTGCTGAAAAGATTCCCCACCTTCCTATGGTGCCACATGACAGCCCTGCAATGGGCACACGAAGCAAAAAAATTAACCCTGGCAGCCCTGCAATGAGCACACGAAGCAAAAGAAGACTTAGCTTGTGATTCTCTTGGGAGTCCTTTTCATACCATGGTTCATTTTGGAAACTTTTGAGCTGTTTATGTGATATATGTGTGAACCTGGGCTCTTGTATGTGCTATATGTGACCTTCAGGTGCTGTGTTTATCCTGATGTGAACCTGCGTATTATATGTTAACTCTATGTGAACTTGGACTATCATATGTGAACTCTATGTGAACATGAATGTGTGTAGAGGATCAAATATGTGGACTGTTTGCATACATGTGAACCTGGACCAAGTATCTCTGAACTTTTTGTTTGCATACATGTGTATCTGCTCCAAATATGTGATATTTTGTGCATATATGAACTGTACAGGGGATATGTCATCAAAATACAAGGGAGGTTCTGTCCAATTTTCCAATTAAAATTGAAGATGTGCCTAATAGCAGATTTGGTTTCATTGCCATTGCCATTGCTTTTTTACTTCCAGTTCACAATTTTGGTCACAAAATACACCAGGGGTAAAATGGACTTCTCATGTCACATTTAACGGTGTTAGTTGTCAAAACTGACGGAAATGTTATAGAGGGAACAAAATGAAGTTTGAGTGTCCAAAAAGGAAGAAATTTTTTATTAGGGCCAAAAAGGGAACCAAATTTTAAGAAAATGCCAAATAAGGAATTCTCTCAAGAAAATACTACCAATTTCATTAAATTGCATTGTGTATTACGTATAGAAAATACCCTTATTTGTATGTACCATTCACCCCAAGGAAGCACTTCCCCCGAATAATAGGGGTAGGGGCTAGGAGACAGGAGGAAGAAGTCGTACCAATGTCCTCCCCCACCACGTACAGGAGTTGCCTTATTCTTCTTTGTGTTTCTCACGAGAATCATTTCACCCAAGTCGGGAGAGCCTCCTTCCACCGTGAAAGAGGTGAAGACAAATCTCTTAGTCTCTGCCCAGAGTCTTCGCACTCAGTTAGGGAAGCCCACAAGGAGCTCGTGCAAATGAGAAATTCCAGTTGGCTGGCATGTTCCGGTAGGTTTCCAGACATAATCATGTTGTATATCCGGGAAGGGACACAAGGCCGCATGCCCTGCCTTTGTGGTTGCTGACACCTCCTCCTTTGTCCTCATAGGAAGATCTATGATATCCACGTCCACGGTGCCCATGACTTCTGTTTCATAATTGAGAACAACGGCCAGGTGCTCGTTCAAGAGGCAACATGGTTGTGGGCATCGATCAACTCCTTCATAGCTTCCTCCAAGTTGTGGGACACTGCAAAGGAGGATCAGAGTTGTTTCACCTCCTATTTCTTTCCAAGCAAATAGGTTGAAAGGCGGGCCCTTTCCTGCACCAGTGAATCTTTTTTCCTCGTTGACGTCGGCCACCTGCCGCTCCAGAGACCGTGATTCCAAGTAACACGACAACTACCAACTGTCCGTGTTGAACATGTGTACATGTACGTAAATCCGGGTTTTATATGCCGCACCTGTAGTGTCTCTCTCACTCTGTATGTACTTGTATCTTGGGAGACAAGACACCGGTCACAACCCTTGTACCTATATATATGTGCCTAGTGCACGATCAATGAGATATCGATGCATCAAATCATTCTCTACATAGTATCAGATAGCATCACGATCCTCTCCTAAAACCGCTTCCGCCTACCCTAGCCGCCGCCGCCACCTGCAGCCGCCGCCCCACGCCGCCGCCGCTTCCCTCTCCCCGCGCGCGCCTCTCCTCCCAGCCGCGCCCTCCCTCCTCCTGCCGCGCCGCTCCTCCTGCCGCGCCGCCCCCTCATCACCGCGCCGCCGCCATGTCGTCCACCGCCTCCACCTACTCCAACCCCTTCGTCGGGCCGGACCCCGCTGACATCCGCGACATCAACATCCACGGACGCGTCCCCGTCGTCCTCGATGCCACCGACTCCACGTACTTCGCGTGGAAGACGTACTTTTCGCTGCTCTTTCACGAGAACAATCTCGTGGATCATGTTGACGGCACCGTCGACTCCCGCGCCATGGTGGGCGACTCCAAGTGGACCGCGATCGACGCCACGCTCATCCGGTGGTTCTTCACCACCATCTCGAAGGACCTGTTTCATACGGTCGTGAGCGATGGTGATGACGCCCGCGCCGTGTGGGTCAAGCTCAACGGCCTCTTCACCGACAATAAGCTTCAGCGCCACGTTTTTTTTTGCAGCAGAATTTTTTTTACTGTCATCAGGATGACCGGTCTATCGATGACTACTGCCGCCGCCTGAAGACGTTGGCGGATGAACTCCGTGACATCGGCGCCAAGGTTGATGACGACCTCCTCCTCAGCACGCTCACCGCCGGCCTCAACGAGGACTTCGGCAACGCCGCCTCCAACCTCACCTTGATGCCGGAGCCCTCCTTCCCCAAGTTTGTGGCGTACTTGCGATTGAAGGAGCGCCGAATGAAGGGGGTCAAGAAGCGCGTGCAGCACCATGCCCTCGCCGCCGGCACCTCACGCGGAGCCCCGCCGCCGGCCGCCCCGCCAGCGCCGCGGCAACAGCCGCCGACCCCCGCGCCCCAGGGATTTTTTCCCCTCCCGCCCGTGCCCCCCGCCCCTCCCGCTACCCCCAGCAGCAGCCGCAGGGTGGCGGGCGGCGCGGCAACCGCCGCGGGGGCGGCCGCAAGCAGCAGCAACAGGCGCACGGGGGGGCCCCTCGTCAGCAGCAACAGGCCACCCTACCGTGGACTTACGGCACCAATCCGTGGACGGGTGTCGTTCATGCATACTCGATGCCGGTCCCTCAGGCTCCTACCCCGGGCATTCTTGGGCCCCGTTCGGCGAGCCACCAGGCGTTCTTCGCCGCGCCCACCGCCGCCCCCTACCCGGCTTCCCCAGCCACGGGCGGCTATGGTGCCGTCCCCGCGCCTGCTTACGGTGCCGCCCCCGCGCCCGCCTACGGCGGGTTCTACCCACCCCATGTGCCGCCGCCGTGGGATCCCGCGCTCCTCGCCGCCCTGCATTCGGCTCCGTCCCCGAGTAACTATGGTGGCGGCGGTGACTGGTACATGGACTCGGGCGCCACTGCTCACATGACTGCTCATCCCGATAACCTCACGTCTTCCACTCCCGTTCATACTCCCACTCGCATCACCGTTGGTAACGGTTCCTCTCTACCCATTACACATGTCGGTCATATGTCGTTTCCTTCCACCTCTACTCCTATTAACATGTCTAATGTTCTCGTCTCTCCAGACTTAGTTACCAACCTTGTCTCTGTTCGTCGCCATGCTCGTGAGAACCCTATTACTGTTGAATTTGACGATGTTGGCTTTTCTGTGAAGGACGCCCGTACACGGATGGTACTCCACCGATGTGATAGCCCGGACGAGCTCTACCCGGTGCATCCTTCCGCCGGCACCACCACCCGTCCCGCCGCCCTCGCCGCTACTGTCGATCTTTGGCACGCCCGCCTCGGTCATCCCAACTCCACAGTTTTGCTTCAGATTCTTCAGAGTTTTTCATTCTCATGTAATAAGGTCGACGACCACTCTTGTGAGGCCTGCCGTCTCGGCAAGCACGTTCGTCTTCCCTTTAGCGAGTCTACAAACATTTCCACTTTTCCGTTTCAGTTATTGCATAGTGATGTTTGGACGTCCCCGGTTGCAAGCAACACGGGTTATCTATACTATTTGGTGATATTGGATGATTTTACCCATTACGTGTGGACATTTCCTCTCCGTCGCAAGTCCGATGCTCTTGCCACACTCACCGCTTTTTATTCATATGTCACCACACAGTTTGGTCGTCCTATTCTTGCCTTGCAAACTGACAACGGAAAAGAGTTTGATAACGTTGCCGTCTGCAATCTCCTTGCGTCTCAAGGCACTATTTTTAGGCTCACTTGCCCCTACACGTCACAGCAGAATGGCCGCGCCGAGCGCGTCATCCGCACTCTTAATGACTGTGTCCGCACATTGCTTTTCCACTCCAACGCGCCTCCTCGGTTCTGGCCGGACGCTCTCGCAACTGCCAGCCTTCTCATTAACATCCGCCCGTGTCGTCCTCGCTGGAACTATTCTCCTCACCAGCTGCTCTTCGGTGCGGCTCCATCTTCTGATGGTCTTCGCATTTTCAGGTGTCTCTGTTATCCTAGCACCGCGTCCACCACCCCTCACAAACTCGCTCCCCGGTCGGTTCCTTGCATCTTCCTCGGTTATCCTCCCAACACCAAAGGTTACCGGTGCTATGATCCAGTGTCCCACCACGTCTTCACTTCGCGGCACGTGTACTTTGATGAGCTGGTGTTCCCGTTTCAGCAGGTACCATCCTCCTCGGCGTCTTCCGCGGCGCGGCTCGCCCCTGCCACCACCTACGGCGAGTCGCCACGCCGAGCACTGGGCCCGGCCCTGCCCGCGCTTCCGGCGCCGACCGCCCCCTCCCGCGGCACTTCGGGTGTGGCTGCCCCCTCGGGCGCCCCAGCCGCCGCGGTCTCTGGCGCCCCCTCTGGCGTTCCTGCAGCTGAGGCCTTCTCGGCCGAGGCCCCCTCGGGCGCCCCCGTCGCCGCGGCCCCTTCGGTCGTCCCCGTCTCCGCGGCCCCTGGCGCCGCCGCGGGTGGCCCCTTGGAGTCTTTGGAGACCGGCTCGACTTCCTCCTCGCCGGTCCCTTTCTCGGCTCCGCCGGCCGCAGCCGCACCTCTCACCGGTGTGGTTACTCGGGCTCGGACTGGGACATTTCGTCCTAGCACGCGTTACACCTCCAACAAGTACGCGTGTGCCGCGTTTACCTCGGCCCCGTCCCCGCTCCCCACCTCCACCCGCGCAGCCCTTCGGGATCCGAACTGGCTTGCTGCGATGCGTGAGGAGTTCGACGCTGTAGCGCAACCGTACGTGGCAGCTTGTCCCGCTGCCTCCACGCGCTAATGTTATCATTGGCAAGTGGGTTTTCCGCCACATGACTCGCCCCGACGGTTCTCTTGAGCGCTACAAGGCACGTTGGGTGGTGCACGGCTTCCGCCAGCGCGCCGGCGTGGACTTCACCGACACCTTCGCCCCAGTTGTCAAACCGGGCATGATTCGCGCTGTCCTCCAACTTGCTGTCTCTCGCGCCTGGCCAGTTCACCAGCTCGATGTGTCCAATGCTTTCTTGCATGGCCATCTCGACGAGCAGGTGTTTTGTCAGCAGCCCACTGGTTTCGTCGACACCGACTATCCGGACCACGTGTGCTTGCTCTCCCGTTCTCTCTACGGGTTGAAGCAGGCGCCTCGGGCCTGGTACCAGCGGATCGCGGCCTTCCTTTAGCAGCAGGGGTTCCGGTCCACACGGTCCGATGCCTCCCTGTTTGTTTATCACCAGGGCGCCGCCACCGCGTACCTTCTCCTGTACGTCGACGACATCATCCTGACTGCGTCCTCGCCAGCGCTATTTCAGCAGATCACAGCTCGCCTCGGCACCGAGTTCGCCCTCAAGGATTTGGGGGCTCTCCACTACTTCCTCGGCATCGAGGTTGTTCGCCGTGCCACCGGCTTCTTCCTGCATCAGCAGAAGTATGCCTATGAGCTTCTGGAGCGAGCCGGCATGCTTAACTGCAAGCCTGCTACCACGCCTGTCGATACGAAGGCTAAGGTGTCCGCCGTCGAGGGCTCTCCGGCGTCCGATGGTCCCTTCTACCGCTCCATCGTCCGTGCTCTTCAGTACCTCACACTGACGCGTCCGGATATTCAGTATGTTGTCCAGCAGGTGTGCCTCCACATGCATGCTCCTCGTGACACTCATTGCGCTCTGGTGAAACGTATTCTCCGGTATATACGTGGCACCACGGCTATGGGTCGCACCCTGACGGCATCACCTGACACCAGCCTCGTCGCCTACTCCGACGCTGACTGGGCTGGGTGTCCTGACACTCGACGCTCCACTTCCGGCTACTGCGTCTACCTCAGGCCCTCTCTGATTTCGTGGTCGTCTAAACGACAACCCACGGTCTCACGATCGAGCGCCGAGGCCGAGTACAGGGCTGTGGCCAACGCCGTCGCGGAGTGTTCCTGGCTACGACAACTGCTTCAGGAGTTGCTATGTGAGGTTCCCAAGGCCACGCTTGTCTACTGTGACAACGTCTCCGCGGTCTACCTCGCTGCCAACCCTGTTCATCACCGACGGACGAAGCATATTGAGCTCGACATTCACTTCGTCTGGGAGCACGTCGCACTTGGTCGTGTTCGAATTCTGCATGTGCCCACCGATCAGCAGTTCGCCGATGTTACGACAAAGAGACTACCTACCTCGACTTTCGAGGGCTTTCGGTCCAGTCTTTGCGTCACCGGCGGCGCTTCGACTGCGAGGGGGTGTTGAACATGTGTACATGTACGTAGGTCCTGGTTTTGTATGCCGCATCTGTAGTGTCTCTCTCCCTCTGTATGTACTTGTATCTTGGAAGACAAGACATCGGTCGCACCCCTTGTACCTATATATATGTGCCTAGTGCACGATCAATGAGATATCGATGCACCAAATCATTCTCTACAGTCCGGATAACAGGGCACACCCTCACGACCTCCTTCGCTGCCTCCTGTCATGAGATCGGCCCAGGGGCCCGTCGTGAAAGCATCGACGGTCGGCCTTCGCCACGAGGATGACACCCAGAGGGACTCGTGCCAACCTGCGCCAGGAGATAGGCCCTTGGAGGAGACGACATGTGGAGAAGTTTTTCTCCCTATAAAACATCAGAAAGAATACCACTCTTCATAAGTGTGCTTGTTGTTTGTATAGCGTATTTCACTACTCTTGTGTGCAGGAGACGACATGGCCGTCCCAAAGTGAATGACAGACAGCAAACTGGTGGAAGATTTATGGCAGTACGAGGATGAGTCGGTGTTACATCTCCCGATAAAATAGAATAATTCCGATCAGAGAACACCCTTTTCCTCTACTCCTCGAGGAGGTGGGGTGAATCGGTCTAGCCATAGCATGCTCACCCTGGGGCTTGAACCACCCCATCTAGGATGGCCTTAACAAGCAGTTGTCACGGGAAATTTGTCGCAATATATTTTGATGAATTTGGTTGTATGGAAAATGGATATTCGGGTTAATCATATTCGTACTAAAATTGAAAATATGTATGATTTATTGATTTAATTATGGAGGTGGACTTTTACTATGCATGTTGTGATGAATCTTTTCCCATGCATGTGTACATGTTGAGGTATCATGTGTGCATGTTAAGAGAAATGGGTTAGTGGGGTTCAACTATTTTATTATAAATGGGATCTTTTATCATGCACTACTGAAGTCTTGGAAAAACATATATGCCATCCTTTTTTCTGCATCTTATTCTTCACAAACAACGAAACGAAAGAGTTTTCAGGAATGAGGAGAAGAAGCGCTCTGTCTTAGGGCTTGTTTCTCAAATCAGTGATGAGATTAGAGACTGGATGTGCGGTGTGCTTAGATATCTTTCTGAGAGAGAGTAGAGTACTGAGTTTAGG
The DNA here is from genome assembly GCA_011799875.1 of Thinopyrum elongatum. Classification (NCBI taxonomy): domain Eukaryota; kingdom Viridiplantae; phylum Streptophyta; class Magnoliopsida; order Poales; family Poaceae; genus Thinopyrum; species Thinopyrum elongatum. Next base: position 627,197,701 of record CM022299.1, read on the forward strand.
GGTGTGGTGTTCCTCTTGTGGCCATGTTCGCATAGCCCAAAGTGACTCTTTGTAAGCTTTTTCTGTCTTCTGTAAAACTAAGATAAGCAAATTGCATCCTCTCGGAAAAAAATAAAGGCAAGAGAATAGGTAGAATATGCTAGTCACAAATGCTACTACGTAATCAAGAAAGGGAAGAGCTTCTCCTTTTTTTAGTCCATTGTGAAATATTTAGTACCCATATCGACTATCATATTATAACACTACATGGTTTTGGTATATCAATGCCCTTGACGACCTCCTGATAAAGTGATGCAATTATGAGACAGTGTTGGTCGAGATCGATCATGCATGGGAGCACCGCACACACACCATAGCCTGAAGCATAGTATGGGCCTGAAATGACGACCATTAGCTATGAGCCAAAGTAATACTCCCTCTGTCCCAAAATAAGTGTCCTCCCAAGTTCTCCAACGGATGGCGCTAATGGTGCCGCCATGTATAGCCTGTGGGAACACCAAATGGTACGTTGATGGTCTTCGTGTACCCATCCAGAGCCTGCAGGAACCACACACCTTGCCGGCGTAGAGAAATACACGTTTGACAAGTGATAGCCTAGTCTAAAAGCATACAAATTGTGGATTTAGAGTTCAGGTACCCATTTCACCAATGTTATGAAGCCATATTCACTTGGACCCAAATTGTTAGGAAGCCATTTAACAGCAAATATCCAACACAAATTGCTACTCTAGCAATCTAAAAAATCCTTAATAAACAAAGAAAATTGTTCCGTTAAATAAACAGCAACTACAACCAAGAAGTTTAACACCCAAATAACAGCAGCGTGATTGATGGCAGATGAAAGGAGAAGGTTGCGGTCTCCTCATGATAGTGCTCCAACCCAACGCCATTACTGGCGGGGTTGAGCTCGAACCTTAGCTTACCTCGCCACCAAGGTAAGAGGGTGGCTTGGTAGGCTGACATAAGTTCAAGTTAAACGTGTGACTCATCGCTTTTGTAAAATTAAGTTTAAAAAATGATCGGTCACATAGTATTTTTAGCAACGTCAGGCATAAATTAGTAGGCTTTCGTCATCTGATTCAGGGATAAATAAGCTTGCCTTTTGTACACAGCCAAAATGCATGTGACGGATCAAATATATGTTGGAGGGAATGAGGCAACAGGAACAATCAACAGCCAACTTAGAGATCTAGTAAGCTTAGCTTGACCAGTTAAAAGGACTAATCAAGTTCATAATCAACGTGTCGTCCTCAATAGTCACGTAATTGTTTCAAATTTAGTTACATTTTACTTTGCGGCCTAGAAAGTCCACGTAAGAAAATGTCAGTAATATCAGTTTAATTTAGATTAAGAAGCATGCAGTTACTGATTTCCTTAGTAAAATCAGATCAGTGCAAGAAGCACCAAACCAGCGAAGGGTGGAACCAGATTAATAACTAACATAACTGGCAACTCCAAAAACTACACTTGCAGGTACTCAACAGGAACAACACCAAATACTACATGACTGGCTGGAACTACACCGATGGATGAAGACAGTGGCGTAGCCAGGCCCCAGGCTACACTGGCCATGGCCTGGGGCGTGGCAGCAAGCTCCTTTGTTAATTCTAGGTACTGTAGCTACTATTCGCCACTGTTTACTACTGTAGCATGAGCTTGGCCTGGGTCGTCGCTTGATCCTGGCTACGCCACTGGATGAAGAGACAAAACAGACTGAATGCCCACTAATTCTTCAGTAATTCTCCGGGTGCAAATGTGCAAAGATCAACCCAGCTCACTACCACAATGAACCACTATGCCGACGGCCCAAGCCCAGATTCCCGTCGGGATAGACATATGCCGACGGCCGCCGTCGGCATAGGGCTGTCGGCAACATATACGTCGGCGTACCTCAGGATGCCGTCGGCATAGATCCCTATCCCGACGGCTTCCGTACGACCGTCGGCATATAATAACCGTCGGCAAAGTTCCACGCCTAACTGTGGCTGACGGCGCCGTCGTCAAGTGCAGCCCAACCAGAAGACGCCACGTTGCACGCGTATGCCGACGGATACGCCCCAGGAGCGCCCAGGAGACGCCACATGGCAAGCTATGCCGACGGCGCCGACGGCCTAGCCATCGACATACCAACGCCCCAGGAGCTACCAGTGGGCGACACGTGGCTCCTATGCCAACGGCTCGGCCGTCGGCATAGGTGCGAATCTACGCCGACGGCTAGGCCGTCTGCATAGGTGCCACGTGTCGCCCACTGGTAGCTCGCAGCTGTCCTATGCCGACGGCTAAGCCGTCGGCATAGTTTTTGTTTGATTTTTTTTTGTTTTCTATTTGATATCAATAGCCGTCGGCACAGTTTTTGTCTGATTTTTTCTGTTTTCTATTTGATATCAATTCAATTCAATTCAAATAGCAGGTATATATAATGAAATGGACATACACAGCAACAACACCACCATCACAACCAACAGCACCACCATGACAACGACATAAATATATGTGTGCTCACAAACAACAACACCACCATCACATTTGATTCCTACAAACTGAATCTGCCTCTCCTAAGATCAATTTGATTCCTTCCTTTAACAATGACCCCCACCCCTTGCTTTTGCGATCAGTTATCAATCTGATCCTGCCCCCGATGAACATAAAGTTCAACAAGGCACACACGAGCTACATGATGTGCATATCTTGAGGGAGGTTGCCGGACTTACTGATGGGGGCGGTGCAGCTAGGAGGCCAGAGGAAGGAGGCGCAGTCGGCGCTGCAGAGGGTGGTGGAGGGAGGCGGTTGGACGGAGGGCCCGTGGTCGCGGCCATTGGCGGAGGCGGGAGAGGCCCGGGCGGAGGAGGGGCGGGGGTGGCCGCTGCTAGCGGTGGCGGCAGGAGGATCCCGAGCGACGGAGAGGCGGGGGAGGCCGCTGCGGGTGGAGGGAGTGGCGAGAACTTCTTTCGGCAGGGGCGACCAACCGGCGGGGGCGGTAGCCGACGGGGAAGCCGCGGGGCTTCTGAGGTCTCTCCATGGAAGCGAGGCGGCCGGACAAGGGCGCGAGGCCGAGGGAGATGGTGTTAACGGCGCTCCTCCTCGGGCTCGCTGTCAGCGAAAGCCTGGCTTCCCCTGCGGCACCTGCTCGGCGTTATGTCTGTGAAGTCCCGTTAAAAGTTGAATCATTCCGATTTTGGCTCGGACAAAATGGAAAGCGGTGGGATCTGAAACCACCGGCCCGGCCCAGTTTTGAAACCCACAACCCACGAGCGTCAATGTTCAAATTTAGGACCCTTCTTTTCATATATATTTCCCCGCGAAATATAAAGGGATTTTCTTCCATATTTACTTGCTGCTACAGCTGGGATTTGATCGTGCGTGTCTTCTGCAAACTGTTGGATCCAGTTTTCACAAAGTCATACCAATGTCCTTGAAGGAAATATGCCCTAGAGGCAATAATAAAGTTGTTATTTTATATTCCCTTATTCATGACAAAGTTTTATTATTCATGCTAGAATTGTATTGATCGGAAACCTTAATACATGTGTGAATACATAAACAAACAATGTGTCCCTAGTGAGCCTCTACTAGACTAGCTCGTTGATCAAAGATGGTTAAGGTTTCCTAACCATGGACATGAGTTGTCATTTTATAACAGGATCACATCATTAGGAGAATGATGTGATGGACAAGACCCGTTCGTTAGCTTAGCATAATGATCGTTCAGTTTTATTGCTATTGCTTTCTTCATGTCAAATACATATTCCTTCGACTATGAGATTATCAACTCCCGGATACCGGAGGAATGCCTTGTGTGCTATCAAACGTCACAACGTAACTGGGTGATTATAAAGATGCTCTACAGGTATCTCCGAAGGTGTTTGTTGAGTTGGCATAGATCGAGATTAGGATTTGTCACTCTGAGTATCGGAAAGGTATCTCTGGGCCCTCTCGGTAATACGCATCATATGCTTGCAAGCAAATGACTAAGGAGTTAGTCACGAGGTGATGTATTACGGAACGAGTAAAGAGACTTGCCGGTAACGATATTGAACTAGGTATGAAGATACCGACGATCGAATCTCGGGCAAGTAACATACTGATGGACAAAGGGAATTACGTATGTTGTCATAACGGTTCGACCGATAAAGATCTTCATAAAATATGTAGGAGCCAATATGAGCATTCAGGTTCCGCTATTGGTTATTGACCGGAGAGGTGTCTCGGTCATGTCTGCATAGTTCTCGAACCCGTAGGGTCCGCACGCTTAACGTTCGATGACGATATTGTATTATATGAGTTATGTGATTTGGTGACCGAATGTTGTTCGGAGTCCCGGATGAAATCACGGACATTACGAGGAGTCTCGAAATGGTAGAGAGGTAAAGATTGATATATAGGAAGATAGTATTCGAACACCGAAAGTATTCCGGATGGTACCGGGTACATATCGGGTCACCGGAAGGGGTTCCGGGGACCCCCGGCAAAAGATATGGGCCTTATGGGCCAAAAGGGGAAACGTACCAGCCACTAGGGGCTGGTGCGCCCCCCATATGGGCCGAACCAGGGGGAGAAGGAAAGAGGGGAAGAGAAAGGAATGGGGGGGGGGGATTCGGCCTCCCCCTTCCCTTTCTCCCCCTCCTCTTTCCTTCCCCCTCCGGCATATATGGCAGGGGGGCGCGCGGCTTGAGAGGAGCTCAAGTAGGATTCGGTCCTACTTGGGGCGCTTCCTGGCCTCTCCCCTCTCCCTCCCACCTATATATATGTGAGGAGGGGGCGCCCCTAGCACAGACAAGACAATTGCCTAGCCGTGTGCGGCGCCTCCCTCCACCGTTTACACCCCCGGTCATATTTTCGTAGTGCTTAGACAAAGCCCTGCGGAGATCACTTCATCATCACCGTCACCACACCGTCGTGCTGACAGAACTCATCTACTACCTCGACGTCTTGCTGGATCAAGAAGGCGAGGGACGTCACCGAGCTGAATGTGTGTAGAACTCGGAGGTGCCGTACGTTCCGTACTTGATCGGTCGGAGCTAGAAGAAGTTCGACTACATCAACCGCATTGTTAAACGCTTCCGCTTACAGTCTACGAGGGTACGTAGACACACTCTCCCCCTCGTTGCTATGCATCTCCTTGGATAGATCATTGCGTGTGCGTAGAAATTTTTTTGTTTTCCATGCAACGATTCCCAACAGTGGCATCATGAGCCAGGTCTATGCGTAGATGATATGCACGAGTAGAACACAAAGAAGTTGTGGGCGGTGATGTTCATACTGCTTACCACCAACGTCTTATTTTGATTCGGCGGCATTGTGGGATGAAGCGGCCCGGACCAAACTTACATGTCCACCTACATGAGACCGGTTCCACCGACAGACATGCAACTAGTTTTGCATAAAGGTGGCTGGCGGGTGTCTGTTTCTCCCACTTTAGTTGAATCGAATTTGACTGCGGCCGGTCCTTGAAGAATGTTAAAACAGCAAACTTGATAATTCACCGTTGTGGTTTTTGCCGTAGGGTAAGAACGGTTCTTGCTAGAAGCCCGTAGCAGCAACGTAAAACTTGCAACAACAAAGTAGAGGACGTTTAACTTGTTTTTGCAGGGTATGTTGTGATGTGATATGGTCAAGACATGATGAGATATACGTTATTGTATGAGATGATCATGTTTTGTAAGTTATCGGCAACCGGCAGGAGCCTTATGGTTGTATCTTTATTGTATGAAATGCAAACGCCATGTAATTGGTTTACTTTATTACTATGCTTTAGCGATAGTTGTAGAAGCAATAGTTGGCGAGACGACCACGACGCAACGATGGAGATCAAGGTGTCGAGCCGGTGATGATGGAGATCATGACGATGCTTTGGAGATGGAGATCAAAAGCACAAGATGATGGCCATATCATGTCACATATTATGATTGCATGTGATGTTTATCTTTTATGCATCTTATTTTTCTTAGAACGGCGGTAGCATTATAAGATGATCCCTTCACTAAATTTCAAGGTAAAAGTGTTCTCCCTGAGTATGCACCGTTGCTACAGTTCATCGTGTTGAGACACCCAGTGATGATCGGGTGTGATAGACTCTACGTTCACATACAACGGGTGCAAGACAGTTTTGCACATGCAGAATACTTGGGTTAAACTTGACGAGCCGAGCATGTACAGACATGGCCTCGGAAACACTGGAGACCGAAAGGTCGAACGTGAATCATATAGTAGATATGATCAACATAGAGATGTTTACCATTGATGACTACCCCATCTCACGTGATGATCGGACATGGGTTAGTTGATTTGGATCACGTATCACTTAGATGACTTGAGGGATGTCTATTTAAGTGGGAGTTCTTAAATAATTTGATTAATTGAACTTAATTAATCATGAACTTAGTCCTGATAGTATTTGCATATCTATGTTGTAGATCAATGGCCCGTGCTACCGTTCCCCTGAATTTTAATGCGTTCCTAGAGAAAGCTAAGTTGAAAGATGATGGTAGCAACTACACGGACTGGGTCCGTAACTTGAGGATTATCCTCATTGCTGCACAGAAGAATTATGTTCTTGATGCACCGCTAGGTGAAAGGCCTGCTGCAGGAGCAGATGCTGATGTTTTGAATGTCTGGCAAGCTCGATCTGAGGACTACTTGATAGTTCAGTGTGCCATGCTTTACGGCTTAGAATCGGGACTTCAAAGACGTTTTGAACGTCATGGAGCATATGAGATGTTCCAAGAGTTGAAGTTAATATTTCAAGCAAATGCTCGGGTTGAGAGATATGAAGTCTCCAACAAGTTCTATAGCTGCAAGATGGAGGAGAACAGTTCTGTCAGTGAACATATACTCAAAATGTCTGGGTATCGTAATCACTTGACTCAGCTGGGAGTTAATCTTCCAGATGATAGTGTTATTGACAGAGTTCTTCAATCACTGCCACCAAGCTACAAAGGCTTTGTGATGAACTATAATATGCAAGGGATGGACAAGACAATTCCCGAGCTCTTCACAATGATTAAAGCTGCGGAGGTAGAAATCAAGAAGGAGCATCAAGTGTTGATGGTTAACAAGACCACTAGTTTCAAGAAAAAGGGCAAGGGAAAGAAGGGGAACTTCAAGAAGAATGGCAAGCAAGTTGCCACTCCCGGGAAGAAGCCCAAAGCTGGACCTAAGCCTGAAACTGAGTGCTTCTACTGCAAAGGGACTGGTCACTGGAAGTGAAATTGCCCCAAGTATTTGGCGGATAAGAAGGATGGCAAAGTGAACAAAGGTATATTTGATATACATGTTATTGATCTGTACCTTACTAATGCTCGTAGTAGCACCTAGGTATTTGATACTAGTTCGGTTGCTCATATTTGTAACTCGAAATAGAAGCTACGGATTAAACGAAGATTGGCTAAGGACGAGGTGACGATGCGCGTCGGGAATGGTTCCAAGGTCGATGTGATCGCCGTCGGCACGCGACCTCTACATCTACCTTCGGGATTAGTTTTAGACCTGAATAATTATTATTTGGTGACAGCGTTGAGCATGAACATTATATCTGGATCTTATTTAGTGCGAGACGGTTATTCATTTAAATCAGAGAATAATGGTTGTTCTATTTATATGAGTAATATCTTTTATGGTCATGCACCCTTGAAGATTGGTCTATTTCTGTTGAATCTCGATTGTGGTACACATATTCATAATATTAATGCCAAAAGATGCAAAGTTGATAATGATAGTGCAACATATTTGTGGCACTGCCGTTTAGGTCATATTGGTGTAAAGCGCATGAAGAAACTCCATGCAGATGGACTTTTGGAATCACTTGATTATGAATCATTTGATACTTGTGAACCATGCCTCATGGGCAAGATGACTAAAACTCCGTTCTCCGGAACAATGGAGCGAGCCAATGACTTATTGGAAATAATACATACCGATGTATGCGGTCCGATGAGTGTTGAGGCACGCGGCGGGTATCGTTATTTTCTGACCTTCACAGATGATTTGAACAGATATGCGTATATCTACTTAATGAAAGATAAGTCTGAAACATTTGAAAAGTTCAAAGAATATCAGAGTGAAGGGGAGAATCATAGTAATAAGAAAATAAAGTTTCTACGATCTGATCGCGGAGGCGAATATTTGAGTTACGAGTTTGGCCTTCATTTAAAACAATGTGGAATAGTTTCACAACTCACACCACCTGGAACACCACAGCGTAATGGTGTGTCCGAACGTCGTAACCGTACTTTATTAGATATCGTCCGATCTATGATGTCTCTTACCGATTTACCACTATCATTTTGGGGTTATGCATTAGAGACAGCTGCATTCACGTTAAATAGGGCACCGTCTAAATCCGTTGAGACAACACCGTATGAACTGTGGTTTGGCAAGAAACCTAAGTTGTCGTTTCTTAAAGTTTGGGGTTGCGACACTTATGTCAAAAGGCTTCAGTCTGATAAGCTCGAAACCAAATCGGAGAAGTGCGTCTTTATAGGATACCCTAAGGAAACAATTGGGTACACCAAAATATTTGTTGCCAAGAATGGAACCTTTGTAGAGAAGGAGTTTCTTTCGAAAGAAGTGAGTGGGAGGAAAGTAGAACTTGATGAGATAATCGTACCTTCTCTCGAATTGGAAAGTAGCACATCAGAGAAATCCGTTCCCATGATGCCTACACCAACTAGAGAGGAAGCAAATGATCATGATCATGAAACTTCAGATCATGTTGCTACTGAACCTCGTAGGTCAATCAGAGTTCGATCCGCACCAGAGTGGTACGGTAATCCTGTTCTGGAAGTCATGTTATTAGACCATGGTGAACCTACGAACTATGAAGAAGCTATGATGAGCCCAGATTCCGACAGATGGATTGAGGCCATGAAATCTGAGATGGGATCCATGTATGAAAACAAAGTATGGACTTTGGTGGACTTTCCTGATGATTGGCAAGCCATAGAAAATAAATGGATCTTCAAGAAGAAGACTGACGCTGATGGTAATGTTACTGTCTACAAAGCTCAACTTGTCGCAAAAGGTTTTTGACATGTTCAAGGGGTTGACTACGATGAGACTTTCTCACCCGCAGCAATGATTAAGTCCGTCCGAATCATGTTAGCAATTGTTGCATTTTATGATTATGAAATCTGGCAAATGGACGTCAAAACTGCATTCCTTAATGGATTTCTTAAAGAAGAGTTGTATACGATGCAACCAGAAGATTTTGTCGATCCTAAAGGTGCTACCAAAGTGTGCAAGCTCCAGCGATCCATCTATGGACTAGTGCAAGCATCTCAGAGTTGGAATATACGCTTTGATGAGGTGATCAAAGCATATGGTTTTATACAGACTTTCGGTGAAGCCTGTATTTTCAAGAAAGTGAGTGGGAGCTCTGTAGCATTTCTAATATTATATGTGGATGACATATTGTTGATTGGAAATGATATAGAATTTCTGGATGGCATAAAAAGATACTTGAATAAGAATTTTTCAATGAAAGACCTCGGTGAAGCTGCTTATATATTAGACATCAAGATCTATAGGGATAGATCGAGACGCTTAATAGGACTTTCACAAAGCTCATACCTTGATATAGTTTTGAAGAAGTTCAAAATGGATCAGTCAAAGAAAGGGTTCTTGACTGTGTTACAAGGTATGAAGTTGAGTCAGACTCAATGCCCAACCACTGCAGAAGATAGAGAGAAAATGAAATTCATTCCCTATGCCTCAGTCATAGATTCTATCATGTATGCTATGCTGTGTACCAGACCTGATGTGTGCCTTGCTATAAGTTTGGCAGGGAGGTACCAAAGTAATCCAGGAGTGGATCACTGGACAGCGGTCAAGAACATCCTGAAGTACCTGAAAAGGACTAAGGATATGTTTCTCATTTATGGAGGTGACAAAGAACTCGTCGTAAATGGTTACGTCGATGCTAGCTTTGACACTGATCCGGATGACTCTAAGTCACAAACCGGATACGTATTTATATTGAATGGTGGAGCTGTCAGTTGGTGCAGTTTCAAGCAGAGCGTCGTGGCGGGATCTACGTGTGAAGCGGAGTACATATCTGCTTCGGAAACAGCAAATGAAGGAGTCTGGATGAAGGAATTCATATCCGATCTGGGTGTAATACCTAGTGCATCGGGTTCAATGAAAATCTTTTGTGACAACACTGGATCAATTGCCTTGGCGAAGGAATTCAGGTTTCACAAGAGAACCAAACACATCAAGAGACACTTCAACTCCATTCATGAACAAGTCAAGGATGGAGACATAGAAATTTGCAAGATACATACGGATCTGAATGTGGCAGACCCGTTGACTAAGCCTCTTCCGTGAGCAAAACATGATCAGCACCAAGACTCCATGGGTGTTAGATTCATTACAATGTAATCTAGATTGTTGACTCTAGTGCAAGTGGGAGACTGAAGGAAATATGCCGTAGAGGCAATAATAAAGTTGTTATTTTATATTTCCTTATTCATGATAAAGTTTTATTATTCATGCTAGAATTGTATTGATCGGAAACCTTAATACATGTGTGAATACATAAACAAACAACGTGTCCCTAGTGAGCCTCTACTAGACTAACTCGTTGATCAAAATGGTTAAGATTTCCTAACCATGGACATGAGTTGTCATTTGATAACGGGATCACATCATTAGGAGAATGATGTGATGGACAAGACCCATCCGTTAGCTTAGCATAATGATCGTTCAGTTTTATTGCTATTGCTTTCTTCATGTCAAATACATATTCCTTCGACTATGAGATTATGCAACTCCCGGATACTGGAGGAATGCCTTATGTGCTATCAAACGTCACAACGTAACTGGGTGATTATAAAGATGCTCTACAGGTATCTCCGAAGGTGTTTGTTCAGTTGGCATAGATCGAGATTAGGATTTGTCACTCCGAGTGTCGGAGAGGTATCTCTGGGCCCTCTCGGTAATACACATCATAAGCTTGCAAGCAAACGACTAAGGAGTTAGTCACGAGGTGATGTATTATGGAACGAGTAAAGAGACTTGCCGGTAACGAGATTGAACTAGGTATGAAGATACCGACAATCGAATCTCGGGCAAGTAACATACCGATGGACAAAGGGAATAACGTATGTTGTCATAACGGTTCGACCGATAAAGATCTTCGTAGAATATGTAGGATCCAATATGAGTATTCAGGTTCCACTATTGGTTATTGACCGGAGAGGTGTCTTGGTCATGTCTACATAGTTCTCGAACCCGTAGGGTCCACACGCTTAACGTTCGATGACGATATTGTATTATATGAGTTATGTGATTTGGTGACCGAATTTTGTTCGGAGTCCCGGATGATATCACGGACATGACGAGGAGTCTCGAAATGGTCGAGAGCTAAAGATTGATATATAGGACGATAGTATTCGGACACCGGAAGTCTTTCGAAGGGTACCAGGTACATATCGGGTCACGGGAAGAGGTTTCGGGCACCTCCGGCAAAAGATATGGGCCTTAAGGGCCAAGAGGGGAAACGCACCAGCCACCAGGGGTTGGTGCGCCCCCCATATGGGCCGAACCAGGGAGAGAAGGAAAGAGGGGTAGAGAAAGGAAAGGGGGGATTCGGCCTCCCCCTTCCCTTTCTCCCCCCTCCTCTTTCCTTCCCCCTCCGGCATATATGGCAGGGGGCGCGCGGCTTGGGAGGAGCCCAAGTAGGATTCGGTCCGACTTGGCGCGCCTCCTGGCCTCTCCCCTCCCCCTCCCACCTATATATATGTGGGGGGCGCCCCTAGCATAGACAAGACAATTGCCTAGCCGTGTGCGGTGCCCCCTCCACCGTTTACACCCCCGGTCATATTTTCGTAGTGCTTAGGCGAAGCCCTGCGGAGATCACTTCACCATCACCGTCACCACGCTGTCGTGCTCACGGAACTCATCTACTACTTCGACGTCTTGCTGGATCAAGAAGGCGAGGGACATCACCGAGCTGAACATGTGCAGAACTCGAAGGTGCCGTACGTTCGGTACTTGATCGGTCGGAGCTAGAAGAAATTCGACTACATCAATCGCGTTGTTAAACGCTTCCGCTTACGGTCTAGGAGGGTACGTAGACACACTCTCCCCCTCGTTGCTATGCATCTTCATGGATAGATCATTACGTGTGCGTAGAATTTTTTTTGTTTTCCGTGCAACGATTCTCAACGGTCCTCCCCCATCGCTGTGCAGGAGTTGCCTTCCTTTTTGTGTTTCTCACGAGAATCATTTCACCCAAGTCGGGAGAGCCTCCTTCCACCGTTTGGGAATAGAAGTACGCACAGTCGATCAAGCCCCACAACACCACCACCTGGCCTTTAGTTCCCATTCATCCTCATCGTCACTAGGCTCAGCTGCCCAGCCGGAAGTCTCTGTCCAATCAACCATCTGGATTTGCATGTCCTGAGATCAATGTGAGGCCTTTTTCACTGTTCTGACCTTCTCAGCAAATCTTAGAACAAAATGAACTCCTTCGAAAACTATTTTACAATCTGACCCTTTTAAGAAACGCCACAGACCGTGGCGTTGCTGCACTATACGAAAACGCCAACCCAGCTCGCGTTGCTGGCCTGGTCGAGACACTACGTGGCTGGAAACGCCAAGCACCTTGGCGTTGCTGCCCAAATGCCAAACGCCAATGCTAGTGGCGTTTCATTAGCTTGTTTAGATTTACCAATTATTTATGAAGGGGAGCAACGCGGGCTAGTTCGGCGTTTCTAAACAGAGAAGAAACACCACGCCTTGTGGCGTTACTAAAAAGGTCAGATCGTGAAATAGTTTTTGAAGGAGTTTATTTTGTGCTAAGATTTGCTGAGAAGGTCAAAGCAGTGAAAAAGGCCTCGATATGATGCCTTGCTTCCTCGACAGTGCATAGGGCGACCAGCGTAAAGAACACAGCACAGACGGACCCTCATTCGACAATAAACCCGCTGCCTTTGCGGTCAGCTATCCAACTGATCGCGCCTCGGATGAACAATTCAGCAAGGCTCAATAGTATGCACGAGCTAAACATATCTCGAACTTACCGATGGGGCTGGTGGACGTAGGACCCCAGAGGGAGGAGGCGTAGTCGGCACTGCAGAGGGCGGCGGAGGACCCGTGGTCCTGGACGTTGGTGTGGGCGGTAGGTTCCCGGGCGGCAGTAGCGAGGCACGTATTTGTATTGTTGCTATTAATGATAAAATGACGGGGTTCGATCATATTAGTTGATCTTATTTTGTCTACATTATGTCATCATGCTTCTTTAATTACTCTGTTTGTTATGAACATAATACCTTAGCATGCTGGATAGTGGTCGAGGCGTGGAGTAATAATAGTAGATGCAGAATCGTTTCGGTCTACTTCTCACATACGTAATGCCTATGTACTGTCATGCCATGAATAATATCATAACTATGTGTTATTATATCAATTGCACAACAGTAAGTTGTGTACCCATCATTTGCTATGTTCTTGAGAGAGATGCCTCCAGTAAAAGCTATGGCCCCCAGGTCCACACACATGTTGTCAACTTACTACCGAATCCACGACAACTTTGCAAGACACATTTGATAATTAAAATACTGGTAAACAATAGATGCCAATTTAAGTTATACTTGAAGTTTCTGTAAACATATTTAGCCAATCATACACTAGAAAACCGATATCAAGATATTCTTATGACTTAATAGATCTCCATCATGATATTTAAGAATGTAAAAATGTATATGAACAACCCCCCCCCCACACACACACACACACAACACACGCACACAATTCATGCAATATGGTTTATACAGTTGTCAAAAGAAAATAAGAAGAATATTTGCCACCCAATAAAATTAAAATTTAGCACAATGTAGGTGTATTTTGCAATGGTAGATGTAAACATCGTATACAAAAACACTATAAATAATATTTGTAAACAAGTTGTGTCATAACTATGTAATTATAATATAAAATATATAAGCAGATTTCACTCGTTATGATTTTGTTATAACAAAAATAACTTATACACAAGTATAAAATTTTAGTATAAATTGCAATTTTTTCTATTTGTGTGACAATACAGTGTGTAAAGTATTGGAATATTACTTATCATTAAAAAATTTAGCTAAGGTGGACCATTATTTATTAATGAAATATTTACTTTTATTTCTTATTTTAACTTGGTACAATGACAACGACATATTGTTAATTTGATAATTAGTTAGGTAAGCACAATGCAAATAATATTTTCAATAATAGTGTATTTGCTATTTAACTAAATTTTTAGCCACCATATATTCAGTAGTTGTGTAATGTCCAGTTATGGACGGTGTGGTCAAATTGCTGACGCGGGGTCCTGCTCAGCTTCATGACTGGCAGTACTCCGCAACGTACGAGAGCGCCATCAGAGTGTTGGCTGGTGTGAGCTCGCAGCTCCCTAGTGCAGACTTGGGGCTTGATCGTCCATGGCTCAGCCGAGAGCCCCATTCATGAGCCCTTTTTTGTGGAGGTTGGAGCGGAGGCCGAGTATGTTGCGGACGCCTGCAAACTGGAGCGAATACTTAAGCGGTGTTCCATAAAGGAGGAGGATAAAAAGGGATCATGTAAACTAAAACCCTAAATACCTTGCTGCAATTTATTTACTTTTATTTTATTATATAATATATATATATCTATCTTCTATTATCAGATTTAATCTTTGCAAATAATGAGTACAAGGGGCCTGACAACCCTCTTGCCCGCGTTGGGTGCAAGTATTTGCTCTTGTGTAGGTGCTGCTAAAGGTCATTTGTGTGAATCTCCTTTTGGTTCGATAAACCTTGGTTTTTACTGAGGAAAATACTTTTTGCTATTTTACTTTTTCAACCTTCCTCTTCAAGAAAATTTGAACGCATTTCACAATTAGCAGGGAGGAGTAGACCAGCAGCAGCAACAATGGGAGGAGGGGAGGAGCAGTAAGTCAGCAACCATGGGCGGCGGCGGCTGCCAAGGAGAGGGTTGGGTCGGGGGGAGGGGGGACCGATTCGATCGAGGTTTCCAGGGGGATGGGCAAGCAAATATAGTGAAAAATATGACAGGAGGGGCCCAAAAAAATTGAGTCGTTCGACCCAGAAAACACGACTAGTCGTAACTAGTCGAATCGCCGGGCTGAGTCGATCCTCCCAGTGCGACTCATCGACTAGTCGAGCGACTCGAAAACAGAGCCCGAGTGGTCGGCCATTTTAGGAAAAAAATTGTCCCCTTTCTTAATTAGGAAGGTTTTTCATCTAGTTTTTTTAAACATGTTGGATGTTCCCATGGTCATCTTGGAACTGGATCCTCTAACATACACAAGGGATGTTAGAGGAACTATAGTACCCTAACTTTCCTTCTGTTAATTCATACAATTAATGCTAAAATAACTTAAATTAATTTTTAAATTACAGATCTAGTATGTACATTCATAGTAATTACATACAAACAAGTTGATGATGAGATAAAATTAATTTTGAATTTTTTATATCTACAGTAATTACCAAAAGTAAATAACCTGCTAATAGTCCCTAACATTCCTTCTTCATTTTACACTAGACGAGCACTGTAGCACCATGACTTCTCTTCTCTAAGTTAGAGGATCCAGCTCCGGTCATCCTACGGTGCATGTGTTTTGTTCTGTTGTGCATTTAATTCATGGTTCCGAAAATTCAAAAGGCAAAATTACTCTTGAACCGTGCATTGAAACTGAGATCCGTTTTCATTGTTGGAATTGTTCCGACGTGCTCTTCGAAACTAGATCCCGTATGGGTATGTTTTGATGAACTTTTTTTGTGCAACTTTTAGGCCTCATTAGGTGCAACTCCCTGATAGTCGATGTGCAACTTTCTCCCTACCAGTGTACGTGCAGTTTTGACTGATGGCATATCCACCCCAAACTACCCCCTATCAGTGAGATGTGCAACTTCGTGCCTCGGCCAACTTCCTAATAGTCATTCAACACCAATCAGATGTGTGTTCCACATTTTGTTGTGGGTGAGACGTTTCCATTCGGAAGATTATGGTTCGCAATAATCTCCTGGTAGCATTATGGTTGTCATTGTCTGAAAAAGCAACAACATTATCCTATGTCTGCTGAGTTGGGGTGGAACCAAACAATCAAGCGAGTGCATCAAACCAAGCAAATAGAGGATTCCCGCGTGGATAGAACAGATACTCTTATCACTGTACATTCTGCAGCAACGACATACAACTTGTATGAGAAGAAGTTATGTCAAAGCCATGTGACAAGAAGAAAAAAATATCCAATCACCAGATCCACCAAATGCATCCAAGGTCATTTCTACACGAGGCGTGTTTTTTTCTGCTTTCTCGAACTAGTTCATTCTCGCTTTTTCCAAACCAAAATGATTCACAAACCTTTTGGGAAAAGAAGTAGCCACAGTCGATCAAGCCCCACAACACGACCTGGCCTTCAGTTCCCACTCATCCTCATCGTCACTAGGCTCAGCTGTCCAGACGGAAGTCTCTGTCCAATCAACCATCTAGGAAAGCAAAAACAAAATTCTAGTAAAAAACAAGCTCACGAAAAATCGGAAACATTATTTCATTGTCGAAAACACAACTAGGTCATAATGCTTGATATATATCTGCTAGCAAAATGATTTCCTCACCGGATGCTTGACAGTGGAAGGTGGCAGCGGTGGAGGGAGGTTAGTAGGGGCCAGAACTGTGACGGTGGGCAGCTGCTGCTGCAGGTTAAGTACCTGACAAAATTCACTTCAGGTTTGAGACTCCAACGGAGTTTAACGTGGCTAGAGAAGCCGACGACACAAAGGTTTGAAATAATCAAAGATTATATGATCGACATTATTGTGCATCCAAATGTGACATATGTCCAGGCAAATGTATCACATGAAGAGACAAGACTGCACTTACGGCGGGGGGAGGTCGAGGCAGGAGGCAAAGGCGCCGTAGGTGCTAGAGCTGGTGGCGACAGGACACTGCACATTGAAACGTGATCAACAAATATACGTGTATGCTAAAACAAGTTTTGCAACACCTTCTCATAAGAGTATAAGACAGTAACGTAAATGGTTCAAGAGAGTTCTGAAGCACATCCAGATGTAGTAATCCACTCGACAAAAATCAGTAAACAATTAGCATCTACAACATGATTCCATACTTAAGAGTACTACTTGAATCCAAAACACATCACCAAAGTGATATCAATAACTTAATCTATGTAGTTAGCATCAAATCAGCAACAAGCAATTCCAAATATTTTTTCTCTGAACTTTAATAACACTTAATAAAAAGGTAGTTGGCAAAATGGGAACTTGTTCCTGCGACGAGCAGGAGATACGTTGTGCGCCTGACCACCAGGCCAAGATGTGTCATGTATATGCATACCAACGCTATTTGACATTAGCTAGACGTTTAAATTCAAAAATTTCAAACGGTATCAAACTTTACCATCGGGCAGCAGAAAGGACAGTTTTCGACCAGTTTCCTAAAATCTTGACCGAGAAGAAAACCTTATCAACCGCACATCTCACTCTAGCTATAGCTGCTTTTTGAGGGCTACTTAGTACATACCACAGATTCTAAGATTATTTACTCATAAATTAGTACTTCTAATTAATTAACTAGTTATGCCCAATGTAATTCTTGAATTAAAAGTCCAACCAGCACTATGTTTGTCTTAATTTGAAGGGCCGGAAGCCGAACTGTATTAAGCAACAAATTCAGTACAAAGCCATTTACAGTCTGGCGAGGTTAGAGCGAACAGCAGAGCTCTGATATAAGAAAGCGTGCAAACAGGTGCGCAAAAGGCAGCCACCAGGGCCACTACAACGCCTATGGGGTTTACAGCCACATGACTAGCTCACAACTATGCACCCAGAAGCACGCCATGCTTGAATGTCATCTCTGATGTGATCAAAATAGTGGTCAGTTAGCGACTCAGCGTTGTTGTCTGTTTGATAAAAAAAAAGGACAACGCTAACGCCCACACGTGTGGTGGGAGCGAAACCCGCTCACACGCCCTATAACATACAGACTACGCCACGTCACCTCATGCATGCATGTGTCAATCTTTTTGGATTTTCAGTTTTTAAAATATTTTATCTCTTAAATGAAAAATCCGATTGAAGATCCGTTTTCACCATTAAATCCCTCTCGATGAGATCTTCGAAACTAGATCTCATATCAATATATTTCGACGAATTTTTTTTGGATTAAAAATTGCCATGTCTATTGCACATGAATTGCCATGGTGTTAACACTGAAATTGTCATGATATGTTTCAGCTATT
Organism: Thinopyrum elongatum; assembly: GCA_011799875.1. Classification (NCBI taxonomy): domain Eukaryota; kingdom Viridiplantae; phylum Streptophyta; class Magnoliopsida; order Poales; family Poaceae; genus Thinopyrum; species Thinopyrum elongatum. The sequence continues at coordinate 627,215,954 of CM022299.1, forward strand.
TTCTTCTACATTTAAAAGTAAATTTTGACATTTATAAAACGGGGAATTAAGAAACTAGACTTGTCATGAACCATAAACTAAAATTGCCATGATACATGCACTTAAAATTGCCATGGTTCATATAAAAAATAATTTTCATGGTCAAAGTACTGGAGTTGTCATCATCAAAATACTAAAATTGCCACGTGGCAACTTTAGTTTAAGCACTATGGCAACTACAGTGTAAACATCATGGCAACTTTTGGGCAAAAAATTTTTCGTCGAAACATATCAACATGGGGTCTAGTTTTGAAGATCTCGTCGAGACGGATTTAATGGTGAAAACGAATTTTTAATTTGATTTTATAATTAAGAGATAAAACATTTTTAAGCCAAAAACCAAAAAGATTCCTGCTGATGTCATCTGTTCACATGTTGCAAAATGAGTGGTAAAGAAGGCGTATGAGCGATGTGCAAGATGCCACACGTGTGGACGTTAGTGTTTTCCAAAAAAATTAGCATTGTGCTCCTTCAACAAGGCTGTTTGTTCTTATTCTCTATGCTCGATGATGACATCCCAAATTTACAAGAGAATCGCCCGTTGAATTCATTTTCTCTAATTGTACTACTTTGGTAAGCATGCCATTCACAAGAATGAACTTTGCCCTCCATTTCTAGATACTGGCCTCCACAAACATTGTGTCAAACAGTTGATAATCACATCAATATCTACCGACTGCCAACTGCAAACCTCTCCGGAACAAATACCTGTAACTGGATTTGCCTCTCCTGACATCAATTTGATGGCAAGGCTCTACCAGGCGTAAAGAATACATCACACATAGACCCTCTTTCGACAATGACCTCGCTGCCCTTGCGATCAGTTATCCATCTGACCGCGCCTCCGATGAACAAGCAGTTCAAAAAGGCCCAGTGATAACACGCACGAGCTACACATGTGTCGAGAGAGCCTACCGAACTTACCGATGGGGGTGGTGGAGGCGCAGTCGGCGCTGCAGAGAGTGGCGGAGGAGGGGCGGGGGCGGCCGCTGCTGGCGGTGGTGGTGGTAGGGTCCCGGGCGGCGGAGCGGCGGGGGAGGCCGCTGCTGTCGAACGGAGCCGCGCGGGCTTCTTCCGGCAGGGATCGGTCGGCCGGCGGGGGCGGTAGCCGAGAGGGAAGCCGCGGGGCTTCCGAGGTTTCTCCATGGAAGCGAGGCGGAGAGGCGAAGGGGGAGGGAGAGGGGAAATTTTGGAAGAGAAGGGCACGAGGCCGAGGGAGACGGTGTTAACGGCGTTCCTCGTCGGGCCCGCTGTTAGCGGAAGCATGGTTTCCCCTGCAGCAGCACCTGCTTTTTTTTAGCAAACTGCATCATTTATTAAGCGTTCAAACACATAGGGATATAGATGATATCGGGCAAACAACTAAGCCACACGTGCGCACGGGACTAAGAGAAGCAGATGCCTTTGCTAAGGCATGGGCCTCCCCATTATACTTCCTATTTTCATGAATGAACTTGATATCCTGAAATAGACTCCTCTGGTGCTTGATGTCTTGCAGAATGGAAAAATACCGGCAAGGAACTTCAGCTTGTATACTCGTCACTACGTTCAAGCAATCTGAGGCCACACACACGGACTGGACCTGTAAATCAGAGGGGTGTGATCATACACCTCCCTAGCAAAAAGCCTGTAAAATAGTCAAAGGGTATTTTTCTTCCCAAGCTGGGCACATTAGCACCCTATCTAGCTTCTCATAAGTAGGATCATCCAAGTTATTAGCCCAAGTAAATTGTCTCCCATTCAGAGGCAATTCTCTCAATCCAGCCTGCTCAATAATTGCATTGAACATGAAAGTCCATTGATCATTATGAACAGGTTTAGTTTTTTTCTTTTTCATTCCTAATAATGTTGAAATCTCCCCCCACTAAGCAAGGCAAAGGATTGTCATGGTATAATCTAGCTAATTCGGCTAAAAAGGTTCAGGCGAGACGTATGCAAGTCTTGCTATAAACGAGACATAGCTTTCGCAGGGAGCAATCGCATACCCACCCTGCAATAGCTACGTTCTTATTGGGTCGGCCCAAGTAGGCTTTGTACGGGAGATTCCTCCCAGGCCGATTTTTTCAGTGTTATCTCTTTTGTTTTTTTCTTTTGGTTTCTCAAAACACAATCTTTTTATTTCTATTTATTTACTATATTATTTTTCTACTTTTTAATTTTCTTTTTCATTTCATGAACTTATTCAAATTCATCAAAATTCCTTGAAATCACGAATAATTTTTGGAAATTATGCAAAAACTGAAATTGTGAATGCTTGTTTGAAATCATGAATATTTTCCAAAATCGCAAACGTTCATATTTTTGAATTTTTTTCCAAAGTTGTGAATTCATGAGAATTTTTTAAATTCTTGAATATTTTTCTGAAATATGAGAATATTTTCTGAATTCGGGAAGAATTTTTTAAATTTGTAAACATTTTTCAATCTCAGAAATATTTCTTTGAAAGTCATGAATATTTTTCAAACTCACAATTTTTTTTAAAATTCATGAACTTTCTAAAATTCTTAAACATTTTTTCGAAAGTCATAAACATTTTTGAATATTGCAAACATTTTTTTCAAATTTATGAATATTATTTGAATTGGTTAACATTCGTTGAATTTGTTAACATTTTTTGAAATTTTGAATATTTTTTTATACTTGTGAACATGTCTTAAGATTAGTAATTTTTTTTTAATTCATGAGAAAATTTTGGATCGGCGAGCATTTTTGATATTTTGGAGAAAATTAAAATTTGTAAACAATTCTTGAATCGACGAACAGTTTTTGAGATTCGTGAACATTTTTTTGGATTTGCGATCATTTTATGAATTCATGAACATGTTTTGAGTCGGTGAACATTTTTTGAATAGATGAACAGTTTTCAAAACTTATGAAAAAAAATTGGATTCATGAACATTGTTTGAACTCATGAGAATTTTATGAAATCCCAAGCATTTTTTAAATTCATGAATAATTTTTGTAATTGAGAAATTTTTCAAATTCCTGAACATTTTTGGAAAATAGACATTTTTTAAATCCCAAACATTTTTTTGGATTTGATACTCATGAATAGTTCTCGACTAAAAAACAAAAAAGAAAGAGTCGAAAAAAAGGAGCACACAACTCGAACTTGGGCCGGTCCAAAATGGCGCGTGGGCGAGCTGGGGGGTTGGGGGGTGCGCGTTACATCGCTTTCTTGCACGTGGGTCGGGGAATAGGGAGTCCCAGATTTCGGATTTGAGAAATAGGAATACGGGTGGGATATGAAACTCCCGGCTCGACTCAGTTTTGGAAACAAAAATCTATATCTTTGGGGGCATGCTCTTTTTAAGTGGTCTTCATTCTTCTGCATGTCGTCCCAATCTTGGTTTTACTACCGTGCCTTGCACATTCGTGAAGTGGAATTCTTGTGTACTTTAACTCGTTTTTTCACAAGTTCGTCTCTTCATGTATTTATGTTTGGTACTTCAGTTTCAGTGTGTGCATCTTATTCCTTAATGTTTTGATTCCTTCTTATTCTATATACCTATTTATAAGTAGGACTCATATCTCTATGCCGTGATGCACTCCACAAAGACTCATGTCACATAGAAGAGTCTCTAGTATCTAATCAACTGTGCATTTGCATTCCAAAAGTAAATTTCTAAATATGCACACCTTTAGGGGGATCTCCCATTTGTCTCATGTTTCTCAAAGCTTTCTTTTCTTTTTCATGATTATATATTTCAATTGAAGCTTTGATCTATGTTTCAATCAATTACTAAAGGGGGGGGGGGGGGGGGGACTGAAAGTGCTCCTAATCACCTTAATGGTTTTGGTAATTCATGCCAACATACATGTCTTTGAACTAATGATTTCCCTAAGTATATTTCAGGAGTGGTTCTTTTAGGTACAACTTGGGAAGTGAAGTTGTACCCCTCTAGAGCTAAAGAGAAGCTAAGGGCAAGTGTTCGATCAAGCCTCAAGACTCTTCATTTTATATTTAAGTGATCAAAGATCATATTGAGTGCATAGGTATGCCAATACTATCAAAAGGGGAGATGAGGTTGTGATAATGTTTTTTTTCCTCAAAGTGCTTAAAGATCAAACTCCAAAATCCTCACATCATTTCATATGATCCATTATATCTGAAACCACAAGTTCAACTCGAACTCACCGAAACCATATGCATCAGAGTCACCGAGCCATCATTGATATAGTCGTTTCCTAAACCCTAAACTTTCGGTCTCACTGACCTGACCCTTTGGTCCCACTGAAGAGCACTTGCCAACCTTTTATTTCCTATTGAAATTCATTTGGAATTTCTGAACAATTATAGTCGATGGGGCTGAAGTGTTCAAAAGTGCTGAGGTCATCACATCTTGGAGCAACTGATCTATTCCACCCGGTGTGACTGAGCGATCCCAAGTTGGTGCCCTCTGTACATATCGCTCTGGCCGAGTCATTCCAGTCGCTCTAAATGATTTGTGCATAAGTGTGTGTGACGGTCATATTTTTTATCATCCCTATATATAACCCCACCCACTCCACCATTGTCTCTCAAAGAAAACACAATTTTCTATCCATTTTTCTGAAAGATAGCTCCACCTTCTTGTGTTGATTTCAAAGGGATTCCACTCCAATCATTGATCCTTCGATTTCTAGTCACCATATTACTTTTCACCCAAATCCTCGCCTACCCAAGCCAAAATCTGTGAGAGTGTTTGAGTGTTGAGGAGATTATCTTTTGAAGCACAATAGCAAGGATTTCATCATCAACAACTACATACATTACGTTTTCAGGGTGGTGCCTCGTAGATTGGCTAGGTGTGCTTGGAAGTCTCTAAACGTTGTGGAGAAGCCAAGAAGTTTGTGAGGGCTTGGAGATCGCGTGCTTCGTGAAAATTTACCTGAGTAAGGCTAGACCATCATGAGCATAAGCCATGGTGGAATAGATGAGGTTTCTCCTTCGTGGACTCGATTCCTCCGTAGAATCCCGCAACCGAGATCTTCGTGATCATAGATCCTTTGCGAATCGAAGCCTTCATCAAAGTGGACGTACGATAGCACCGCCTATCGAAATCACGGGACAAAAATATTCACCGTGTCAACTTGTGTTTACGATTCTCTCAAACTCTACTCTCTACATTATTTGCATTTGCATGTCTTTATTTTTCGCTGCCTAAACTCTAGATATGCATGTGTATGGTGCTTGTGTACTTCTCTAGCACTTGCCAAAACTGCCTAAATGTTGAACTTGCTAAAATTGTCCATTGGTCTTTGCTAGTAGTCTATTCACCCCCTCTAAACATACTTTCGATCCTACACATCTCTTGTAGAAGTTGGCATGTAGCCCATCTGTCCTTGGTGCCTTGAGATCCCCAATACTATCAACAGATCTTTTCACATCCTGAGTAGAATACAGGGATAACAACATATCATTCATCTGAGCGGTGACCCGTTGGTGCACTTTAGAAGTTAGGTCCTAGTCTATTTCATGAACTTCCGGCGAAAATAGGTTAGTAAAAAATCATAAAGGTTTAGCGCATCGATACCTTCCAGCCAAGTCCCCTGATCATTCTTGAGCAAAGTAATTCTATTTCTTTCCCTCCTCGCCGAAGCAAACCTCTGTAAAAGTTCCATATTTTGTCTTTGTTCTTCAACGAATTGACCAAGGATCTCTAGAGCCAATGGATTTCTCTGAATTCCAAGAGCTCGGCCAATTCTTCTCTTCATTTATGTCCGATCATACATATGGAGAGGCCCTATATGCCACTTCGTGCGGCAACTAGGCTCCTCCACATAGGGCGCCTCCCCACCCCCCGATTGGGGCGACCCATTTGCAGTTTGGGCAGTGAAAATCCCAAAAACAATGAGCGTGCGAGGGATCGAACACAGGAACTCCCGCTTGTGCGGACATGGCTAGTGACTTGAAATAATGATTTTGTTGGCTAATAGGCATCGCAGAACATTAAAACTATCATCAAGGAGGCACCTAAGACATATTTTGAAACTTCAAAACACCTTTTTTAAAGGGAATATTTTGAAACAGCAAACTTTTTCAAAATTGAGAATAATTTTTTAAACCCTAGAATATTTTCTGAAAACGCAAAGATTTTTGGAAAAATCTCAAATATTTTTGAAAGATATGACAATTTTTAAATCTTTGAATAACTTTTGAAAAACAAGAACATTTTTTTTGAAAATTTGAAGATTATTTAGAAACATGAAGATTTTTTTAAAAAGGGAGCATTTTCCGAAACTCCACACAATAGAAAAGACAAACATTTTTTTGGGTCTACGAACAAGTTTGAAAAAATGAACATTTTTTAAATTCCAAACACAATTTGAAAACACGGACATTTTAGAATTTATGAAAAAAATTCAATACATTTTCTTTGAAATGTTAAAAAAAACTTTTGGAAAATCTGAACAAATTTTTAAGATTTGGATTTTTTTTGAAAACATTGAACAATTTTTGAAATTCTGACATTTATTTTAGAACGCAAAAAATAATATTAATTTGCAAACTTCTTAAAAAATGTGTGTGTGTGTGTTTTTTTGAAGATTTGAAGAATTTAAATTGCGAATTTATGAAGCGATGCCCATTCCGCCGTGATGGATGGATCATAACCCATAAGGCCGCCGATTCTCGCTGTTGCAGCCACCCTCCTCCTACAAGGCAGCGCCACCGATGCTGTCGTCCTTGACAAGCACCTTGCCAACTCCCACCGCATCGCCAATGCTTAGGGTTTGGCTTCGATTGAGGTTGTATTGTGTACCGAACTCACACGGATGAAATTAACGTAAGGCTCAGAAAATGTAACTGAGAAAAGAATACATGTATTCTGCAACTTTAAACAGGTCCATACATTATTTTTGGTTAAAAGTTACAAAGCAAACTAGATACATAACAGAAAATACAGGAAAGAACACACAAGCTAGCTTGTTTTCAAACAAACAGATTTCATATGTTGGGATCATTCAGGCAAAACCTCATCCACCCCCCCCTCTCCCACCCCCCCCCCCCCCCCCCCCCCCCCCCTCTTTTTTTTGCAGTAAACTCATCGCATACATCTTTGGGAGTTCAGTCTGCTGCTATCAAGTAGAAATAGAATCCATCTATGTAGGAGTGGATGATATGTTGCATGTCAGTTTACGAAGCAAATATAGTCTACTGTCGGCAACGTAAGTATATGCTACAGTAACTGACGAATTGACAAACAGAGGACACCTATTCGGAATTTCGGATGCTTCAAAAGTACTCTATTGCTTACTTGTTCAAGGCTACTGAATGAAGAGACAAAACATACAGAATGCAGAGAGAGAGAGACCAGCCCAGCCCAGCCCAGCTGTAGCTCCTGCTTAGAGCATCCGCAGCCAGAGCAGCAACGAATCCAACATCTTGGCATTCTGCAGTCAAGTCCACTGAGAAAGAGAACTTGTTCCGAAGGAATTCAAGGAAGTAGCAGCATGCAATTTGAAGTTGAGCAAGTCGTGAAATGCACAAGGCGTACAAGTTAGATTTTGCAGCGGATACGGTCTAGCTGAGCTTTAACATCTGGACAGGGTGTGAGGAGAACCTGAGCAAGGCTCAAAGGACCTTCACGAGTGATATCACTATCAGCTATCAAACATGAGAGATAACCAGGCACCTGGGGGCCAGTGATGTTTTCTTTCTTGGCATCGCTGAGGTCATACCTGGTGTACATGTTATAAAACTTGTTTCCACCAAAACTGCCGTAAGTGCAGTTGCTCTTGATGGAAGGAACCTTATCTGCGTCAACTAACATGCACCTGCCAAAACTTAGAAAGAGCGCACAGCTGCCGATACTTTCGATTGGTTCAAGTACCTTCCGCTCAACGTCCACGCTGAAAAATTCAGTGATTTCGAGATCCACTCTAACAACCAGCAGTTTACCAGCAGACTCCACGAGAGCACCCGTGTAGTGCATGTCAATCTCCAGTATCCTCTCAGCATACCAAAGGCCACCGGTCCAAACGATCTTATATAACATTCCTTTCATACTGAGCACATAAACATTGCCTGCACAGGTGACCATGCTCCGGAGGCAGAACGACTCTTCCTCCTTCAAAGCAGCATCATGAATCTTCACCGCGTAGAGCTGGCCCGTGGGATCAGCAGAGTAAACCACCGCATTACCACCGAGCAATACGTATTTGCAGAGGATCTGTGGGAATGAGAAGATAATCGTTGGTTCCGAGCCAGCAAGAGCGATTGCTGTCGCCACCCGAGACCCCGGAGGTATCGGCGCCGCAAAAGGAAGCATGTCACCAGTCAATGGGTTGAGGAGACGAGCGGCATGCTGACGCTCCCTGTCCCGCAGGACGAGTAGACCGTCGGATGCACCGACGAGGATGCAGTCGCGGAGCACCGGGAGGCGCAGGCGGCGGAAGCGCCCTGTGGTGACGTTGAGGAAGAGGGGCCGGCCTTCTTCGTCGTCAGCCCCGTAGAGCACGACCCACTGCCGTGGCCGGAAACGGAGGTCGGCGACCGCGGCGTGCGGAGATGGCTTCGAGATGGCAGAGCGCCAGTTGGGGCAGACGGCCCTCATGGCCATGTACTCGTCGACGCCGCTGGTGGAGAGGAGGAAGTCGGCGATGAGCTGGACGAGGTCCGGCTGAAGCGACGCCCATTCCGCCCGCCGCTTCTGGCTGCTGCAGCCGCCCTCCTCCTTCATGGCCGCGCCGCCGATGCCGTCGTCCTCGACAAACACCGCGTCGCCACTCGCCAATGCTTAGGGTTTGGCTTCGATTGAGGTGCAAGACGCAAATGACGGCGATGAAGGGGCTGGATTTGAGGATTTGGGGGAGAAAGGACGGATTTGACGGACGGATTTGGGGACGGATGCTTAGGGTTTGGCTTGGAGTTAGGCTGGATTTGGGGATTTGGAGGAGAGGGCCGGCGGCTGGATTTTTTTTCTTTTTTTTTGAGGGGCGGCCACTGGGGTTTGGTGTGTGGGACTGGAGCAACGAGGGCTAAATATGTGTGTCACTGCTGCGGTTGGGCTTGGGCTGGCGGAAATACTTACAGGCCTAAATACGTGTGAGGATCTAAAAAACAAAGGATATGTGTGTGCTGCTGAGTTTCAGGATTTTTTTTCAAAAGTATGACAAATTTTATAGCAAATTTGAAAACTAGCGGGCTGAAACAAAAAAAACCACAAATAGCACCCTGTCGGCCTCCCGTGGGCCGAGGGGGGGCCTGTCGGCCGGCCGTGGGCCGAGGGGGGACTAGTCGGCCTCGTGGCGGCCGAGGGGAGGCCTGTCGGCCTAGTGGAGGCCGAGGGGGGCCTGTCGGCCTCCAGGAAGCCGACGAGCTCCTGGATAAGGCCGACAGCTCCTTTCTTCTTCCTCCCTTCGCTGCTTCTCCTCTCTCTCTCTCTCGTTTCTCCACCCCCGCGCCGATCTCTTCCCTCGTCCACCCATTTTCATATCCAACCCACAGAAACAATAGATCATAGCATTCTCCGTCGGCGTACGCTTTGAGAGGGGAGATAATATCCCACCGCGAGAGAACGTCTCATGGTTGAGGCGTCTTGATGACAAGCTACGGAGGATTTACGCAGCTCTTATATGTAGACGATCTTCGGATGTTCTATTCCTCGTCCAGCACATCGTCCACCACGGCACTCTCTGCAGCGTTCTGAACCTCGACCCTCTGTGCAGCATTCAGAACCATGACCCTCTGTGCAGCATTCAGAACCACGACCCTCTGTGCAGCGTTCACAACCAGGGAGCCGCGACTGGCAGCAGACACCTCCTTCACACCCAGGGAGCTCTTTCTTCCAGCAGCCACCTCCTTCAGAACCAGGGGGCTCTTCCTGGCATCATCAGATGGACCTAGGTAACACTACTTTGTACATTCTTTTAAACATTGTAGGTTCGCAAATCAATTTTATATGTTTTACTTTACCGCAGTCGGCAGCCAGTCGCAGCCGTTCATGCATTCAGTCCAGTCACCGATGCTTAGTGGTGCTGGTTCGTTCTTAGCCGGCGACGACGACGATGATGACCGAGCTGCAAACACCTATGAGTTCTCGCAGACAGTTCTTCACACTCCACCACCACCATTGACGCAGGAGACACAGACAGACGAGGTTATCTATGGTCGTGGTAATCGTCAGCGTCATCCACCGGCTGATCGCTTATCGCCTTCCGGTCCTCGTCCGAGGAAGACCCAGATTCGTCGTCGTCCCCCCCAGTGATATCGTTATCTACGTATGAGACGTTATCTATATTAGTTTCAGACTATTCGCATATGTTACTATCGCACTTGCTTCTATCTGATCAGGAGACATATATTGTTTTATGTATGCGAGAGACATATTACTATTAATCCGCATTGTTATTCGAGTTACATTTCCAAAGAGACTGCAACCGATAATTAAGATACAAGTACATCTCACATAAACGGTATGACTGAACTTAAAAAATACAGCTTACATACTACATGAAGGCATCATCGTCATCCTCCGTCGATGCAGCACTCTTGCCCTTCGACGATGCGGTACTCTTGCCCTTCGACGATGAGGTACTCTTGCCCTTCGACGATGCGGTACTCTTGGCCTTGGTGCTCGGCATGAAGATATCATCTTCGTCTTCGCTGTCGGCAGTCCATAAATATGTATGCTCTGCTGCAGTCCTTATAAAATTTTCACTCTTCGTCTGCACTACCTTCTTCCACCTTCCATGCAACCTAAGAAGTTCTTTACGTACTTCCTCATAGGTCCTTTCAGGCCACCCAGACCTACGTAATGCGTGAGCCAACTCATTCTGTATGGTGTCACTACCGATGAGTTTGTCCCATGAAACTATCCTATTGTCCATCCTGAAATTGGTGGCTAGCCTAAGAAGACATTTGCTCATCTCAGTGTGAAAACTACGATCGAAAGGATAATCAGACATCTCGACTACACTAAAATGGACTGCTTATCCAACTCCGTGTGAAGGGGGTTTTATAGGTAGAGAGGAGAAAATGGCGGGAAAGAACGACTGCGGTATGGAGGGAAAGGTGGCGGGAACATGTGGCGGGAACATATGGCGGGAAGGGGTTGGCGGGAAACGGGTGGCGGAAAGGGGTTGGCACGAAACGGGTGGCGGGCAGGGGTTAGCGGGAAACGGGTGGCGGGAAGGGGTTCGTGGGAAACGGGTTGCGGGAACATATATCGGCACAGAGTTGGCTGGAAAATATTGAGGGAAATGAGGGGGAATGGTTGTGCAGCAATTATAATGAATTTATTTGTAAAAAAACACTTAGAGAAATGGCGGGAAATAATGGCGGGAAAGGGTTGACGAGAAAGGATGGCGGGAAAGGTAGGCCCGCGGAAGCATAAATAATATTTTTACTCGTCGGCCACTCGTCGGCTTCGTGTAGGCAGACAGCCCCCCATCGGCCTACTGGTGGCCGACAGGCCCCCCATCGGCCTACTGGTGGCCGACAGGCCCCCATCGGCCTACCCCAGGCCGACAGGCCCCCCGTCGGCCCAGCCCAGGCCGACAGTGTGCTAGTTCTGGTTTTTTTGCATTCAGCCCGCTAGTTTTCAAATTTGCTATAAATTTAGTCATACTTTTGAAAAAAAATCGAGTTTCAGCCGTAGGGCTCGTTCCAGATTGTATTTCTTTTCCTTAATTAACTACAAAAGATTACACTTCAATATGTACCATGTGAGTGTATGTGTGTGAACAGTGACGGACCCAGGAATGGGCCAGACCCCAGGCGAACTGGGCGAAGGCCTAGGTAGCTTCGTTGACTGTAGCTTTTAACGGTAGCTACAGTGCTAAAAATACAAAGGAGATGGGCCTCACGTCCCAGGCCGCCGCCCCTTCTGTCTGGGGTCTGAATCCGCCCATGTGTGTGTCTATGTTGTAATCAGTGTTTTAAAAAAAATCTCAAAGGAGCAGCGGAGGCAGTGCAACTCACCTTTGTGCAAGGGCATATGAAACCAGTCAGTGTGCGCCGCTTGTACATGCTCTGGCCGGTGGGAGCAAGTACGAGCCTGGTCCTAGCCTTTCGAAGAAACTGATATTACAACCTCATGGGAGAAGCATGATGGGAGAAAAATGATTTTTTTTCTTCAAAATGGCAGTTATCCTAAATTCATTAAGAAGAAGAAAAATTTGCTTGGTTAATTAGAGAAAATCGAGCAAAAACTAGATCGCCCAGTTAATTATGAAGAAACGGGCAAAAACCATCACAACTGTTGACCAGCACACATAAGATACCCCATGCACACCACTCCAAAGAGGATCTCACTGAGACAACACGCAGGCGTCATCGTCATCACTCCTCCCCTAGAGGCGTCATCGCCATCCCTAAACGCTGAGCAAACGACTCCGACTTCGCCGTAGGCGATCATCGACTCAACCGACATTGAGAGACTGCCCGAGGATGAAAGAAAATCCGCGCCACACTCAACCACTTGCGACCAGACAGCGCATCTCTGACTCTGACAAAGAACTACGAAGGAAAAAACCAGGCACGGCTGACGCCACGGAAGATTGCCGAACGGGCCACCTGCAGCCAGTCATTGTATACCACAACAACTTCACGCGTTGGCGTAACTACGTCAATCTTCTGCTAGCGCGCTATCATGCGGAGGACCATGTCCGGGAGGCCTCGGCTCGCAGGATGGCCGATCAAGCCTAGCGCGACGATGACAACACCATCGTCCTTTGGTTCTTCTCCACCATCGAGGGGCATCTGCTCGATGTCGTCGCCACTGTCGGCTCCACCGCTACACCATCTGGACTTGACTTCACATGTATTGCCCCGACAACAAGGTCGAGCACACCATGCATCTCGGCCAGGAGTTCTGGGGCACCGTCTAAGGGTGACCTTATAATCAAAGACCACTGCCACCGCCTCCAAGGTATCACCGACGAACTTGTTGACGTCCGGGAGCCGGCCAGCGAACACACCTTGACCTTGCAGATGCTCAATGGGCTGGGGCCAAAGTTCGTGATGCAGGCAGCCACCATTCCGTCCATCGTGCCCCTACCCGCATTAACCCAGGTGCTGTCTCTCGTCATCGCCGAGCTATTCATGGACAAGCGTGCTCACATCGAGGGCACTCAGGTTCTTGTCGTGCAACATGAAGACCACGGCATAGATCATTCGGGCGATCGAGGCTGAGCACACGATGTCGACCGCGAGACTATGGCGACTGGATCGGTGACCGTGCGCCCAACGGTAGAGGAGGTCATGGTGGCCATCTCGGTGCGTACCGCAACAACGGTCCTGCGCCGGCAATGCTCCTGTAGGACGTGACATAGGGAACCAACATTGGCTTGGCTACTTCGCGCCCATGGTGGTGCCCTCCACCCCCCTCGCCTCGTGCCCCTAGATCCCTACACTGCCAGGATCCTTGACCCCCGTCCTGGTGCACCTACGCAGGGCTACCCCTGATGTTCTCCTTCGCGCTGGCACCACTTGCTCCAACCCCCTACGGTGCACCACCTCATGGCTAGGGTACCACGATCATGTACCACGTAGCTCCCAGCTACGGCTCCGCCTTCCGGCCAATGATGAATGGATCATTGATAAGGGCGCTGCTTCTGATGTCACCGGCGATCCAGGTGCCTTGTCCTCGTTTTGTCCCCTTTTGGCGCCTTACACTCGTCATATTATAGTCGGTAATGGCTCTCGCCTCCCTATGCTTGCCACTGGTACTGCTCACCTTTCGTCTAAACCCTTTTATCTCAACCATATTCTTCTGTCTCCTAACATTCTCAAGAATCTCATCTTCGCTCGTAAATTTACTCGCAATAATTTCTGTTCTGTTGAATTTGACCCCCTTGGCTTTTCCGTGAAGGATATAGCCACCAAGAAAGTTCTTCTTAGGTGCAACAGTGATGGTAACTTGTACCCCTTCTCTAGAAATAATGGCACTACCCCTACAACCGCCTTCACCATCTCCATGCATGATCTCTGGCATCGGCAGCTTGGGCACCCTAGCTCCTTATCATTTCTTTTCATTTTATTAGCTACTCTGTTATAAATATTATCTGGTTGTTACGCATGATTACACTCACTTCTTTTGGACTTTTCCTCTTCGTGTGAAATCTGAGACATGTGACACTCTCATTCGATTTTTTATATTTATTTTCACCCAATTCGGTGTGCTCATTAGGTGTGTGCAATGTGACAATGGAGGAGAATTCCTCACCACCATTCTCCGCGACTACTTCTCCTCTAATGGTGCATCCTTTCATCTTACTTGCCCCTATACTTCTCCACACAACGGTAAAGCAAAGCGCCACATTTGTACCACTGACGACGTAGTCCATACTTTGATTCTCCAAGCTGCTCCCCTCCTTCCTTTTTGGTCGAGGCGTTACAGACATCCACCACCTTGCTCAACATTCGTCCCTCCGAGGCCATTCATCACTTCACCCCCTATTTTCTTCTCTATGTCATGCATCCCACATACGGTCACCTTCAGACGTTTGGTTGCCTTTTTTACCCTAGCACATCTGCCACGGCCGCTCACAAGCTCTTTTCCCGGTCCACATGTTGCATCTTCACTAGCTATCCACGGGAACATAAGGGCTACCGTAGTTTTTATCTATCCACGTGCAATGTTATAATTTGGCAACATGTCACTTTTGGCGAAAATTGTTTTCCTTTTTTATGCGTGTACATGATACGTGGCCGCAAAAATTCCGCGCCCTACCAACCCTACTAGCCGACCCCCCTCGAGCTGCGCTCCTCGTCCCACTACACACCACCAGATTCGCCGTGGTCCACTCCCTCCACGCCATCTGTCCCCAGCGCTAACGCCCACATGCCTTCTCGGTCCCGCCGTGGTGCCCACTACCCCTGCCACCAACCGCAAGCCTGCACACGCGGCCCAAATCCCCAGACCCCCCTTGGGATCGTCCTAGGAATCCCGCGGACCCCTGATCTCTCGGGATCCACCCAACTACCGCCCACACCACCGCAACCCAACAAATCCCCCTTGACTGCCGTGCGTCTTCTGTTTTTCTCCACTCGTTCATTGCCATGTACACCCCTATCTTGTCTTGACACGCAGTTGTCACCACGCGCCATACCTGTTTCTGCACCTACCAACTCACATCGGAGGAAGACTTGGGGCCAAAACGGTTACCTTTCTCTTCATTCTGCATCGTGGCGCCACCCTCGCATACCTTTTGTTGTTTGTTGATGATATCATCCTCACTGCCAGTAACACCGCTTTACTCCAGTCACTTGTTGCCTCCTCGCGGGTGAGTTTTCCATGAGTGACCTCGGTGATATGCATCACTTTCTTCGGGTCAATGTGCAGTCTATTGGATAGTTGAGTGGGTTATTCAATTCTACATGAAAACTTGGCACGAAATCTTGATGAGGCAACGGAGTGTTGGAAAATCCGTTGTGTGAACTCCTTCTCGTATTTGCAAAAAATTAATAAAAATAAGACTCCTCGTCTTCCTATTGACATCCATTGAACTCGGCCTGGCCGGCCTCCAGGTGCTGTGAAACAAGGGCATCGAAGCGTCGCCTGTGCACGCACACAGTGCAAGTAACGCACCACCACTCCCAAGTCACGCGCTGCTATTGCCCTTCGGCTTCCGATGCAATTAACTGTCGTTCTTCTCTCGTCTTCCAAGCCCCACCCGCCCATCAAAACATAGCATGCATGTGTGGTAAACGAAGCGACGGGCAGCACTGTAAATCGAATGGAATGTAACTTCACCCATCCATCTACAAAAGCTCATCACACCGGCCAGTTTCCATCCATCTCCCGTCCAAATGCCATTGCCTCCAAACTTGCGTCCATCTACACCCACGACCACACACGTTCCTTGATCACGTCAATTTGATCATGCCCGACTGGTCGTCACTCCCCCCGGACCTTGTCCGCTGCATCGGCGACCGCCTCCTGGCCTCCAGCGACCTCGACTACTATATAGATATGC
Source organism: Thinopyrum elongatum (assembly GCA_011799875.1). Classification (NCBI taxonomy): domain Eukaryota; kingdom Viridiplantae; phylum Streptophyta; class Magnoliopsida; order Poales; family Poaceae; genus Thinopyrum; species Thinopyrum elongatum. The sequence goes on from CM022299.1 coordinate 627,231,896, forward strand.
GCGGCGTCTGTCGTGGATGGCGCTCGGCCACGGCCGACCCACGTGGGCGCGGTGCACGTCATGACTCCCGCTTCCGTGCGGAGCACTGGGTCCTCGAGTGGAAGCCCGAAGACGACGGTGATCGTCTCCTCCTCAATCTGCTCACCGGCCGCTTTCTCCGACGGCGCCTCCCGTTGCTCCGCGTATACGAGCTGTTTCACTGTGCATTCGGTTACCTCATGCTCCTTGACAGGAGCTACGATATTGTTTTCTACTTCCTCAACCCATTAACAGGCTATATGTTCTGCCCTGGTGTCAAATCCAAACCACCTGAAGTGCTAAGCGCTAGGGCGGAGAAGGAAGACGATGATGATAATTATGGGTATCATGCTAAGTTTCACGTGGTGTCTCCCGCCGGAGAAGAGCTGCTTATCCGTCGTTTACATGGCACCATAAAAGTTTTCAGAAAGAATGCCGAGGGGAAGGCGGTGGAACCTGTCAAGAGCATCGGCTGCCATGCGATCTTCCTCGGCAATAGGAGCCTCTTGGTCGATGCTGAGAAGCTTCCGACCGTGGACAGCGACTGCATATACTACTCCGCTAGTTTACTGGGAAACAAAGACAACTCCGCGTACGAATACAGGAATGAGGAGTGTGCTAACATGTACAGGCTGGTTGTAATGACAAGTATCATATACTAGTATCATGCATATCATACTAGTGTATGATACTACATCCGTAGTGCATAGTATCATAGATGACCTCATTTATTGCCATGCATGACACAAAGTAGCACATCATTTAATATGAGACAGTATCATGATATGATACTCAATCATCTCTTTCTTCATTTAATTTTATGACACCTCAACAAATTTGCTTAGTTGGTATGCATGATACTACCCATGATAGTCCCATTACGACCAGCCTCAGCAACGGCGCGAACGGATGATCTCAAGTCCTACTGCCGACAACTACGGCAGGTTTTATGTACGGCGCCCTTTTAGCCTTGCTCAGGTACTTCTTGCCTACTGTGTGTGGCCCTTCCCACCTTACATCCTCATGTATTACTGCTCCGATAAGGAACTACTACCTTCGTCCTATAGACGGAGAGAGTAGTTAATTGTGTATTTTCTCCTATTTTAATGGTACTTTGTTTAGCCATCGTTTGAATTAGATGTGAAATGATGGATGACTCAATCTTTTCTTTCTTTTTTACAGTTTAAACTTTAAAGTCAGTGATAGAGGCATCAGTGGTAGAGGACACTGTCTTGTTCCCATTGTCGGTTCCCCAGGTTTCCATATGCCTTGCGACGTCTGCGAGGTGGGGAAAACCCCATTTGGGATTGACCATGATTACATTAACCTAGCTCTGGATAGGGTTTGATCTAGGTGTCTAGACTAGTGGCAAGGCGACGACATCATCAGCATCGTCCAATAAGTTCTCCCATCATGTTCTCGTTCCGACAATGCTATTTGGAGTCGGTGTAGCGAGTGTGGAGCTTTGGTAAGCGCAAGATCTTGGGTCCCAATTTTGTCCATGTTTCGTCTAGATAATCTTGGTGGCGTCATTCGGTGGAGTGGATGAGAGTGGTTCGTGTTTTTGTGATCTGACTTCTCATCCATTTTGGCAATGCATGGCCAACATTGGCTTGGTTGCGAAGCTAGTGAAGTAAGGCCTCCCTGGTTATGTTTGGTCGAATCTAGGATGACTGTCCAGCACCTTTCATCGTCTTCTTCTCTGGAATGACAATATGATCCTTAGTTCATTGTCGTCAGCTTCTTCTAACTTTGACCGACGACTTTGCATTAGTTGCAGCAACAACGTTTCACTAGCTGCGAGGTTGTTCCGGAGATCATTGAGCATTGCTCACGGCGCGCCACCAGTGAGTGCATGAGAATGACAACATCCACGTACCCTGGGACCTGTGTTTTATTGTCCGATTTTGAATGCTTTTGTAAGGGTCGAACAATTTTAATAAATGGCCTTGGTCTTCTCGCAAAAAGAATATATTCCTATAGCAAAATTAGAATTGTGATGGTTTATGATAGTCTTAAGTCACAACTGGGTTTTAGCCATTCGTCGAGATTTCCCCTCGCCTCCCGCGAGTGTCCGGGAGGATAACCCTAGCGCCGCCGCCTCCCTTTCCCTCATCCTCTTCCCCCTCCCTCACCGCCGCCAGGGGGCGCGAGCGGGTGAAGCCCAATCATGGCTGGCGGCGGCGGGCACCCTTAATCTCGTCGCGCAGGGGACACGGCATGGGCCGGATCTCACGCGCCGGGAGGCGGCGCTCGATGCCGGGCGTGGTGGCGCGGCGGCGCTCCGGCGTGGGCCGACGACGGTGGTGTGGCGGCGGCGTCATGGGCGGCATGGCGGGTGGTGTAGGCGGCGACTGTTTTCCGGTAGCACCACGAAGCCATCTCTGGCGTTGCGCGTCGCGGGCGGCCCTCTCGCCGTGGCTCTCTGGTGGGCGGGAGGGGGGGGGGGGGGGGGGTGGTGCGGTAGTGGTGGAGGTGGGCGTCCCCGTCTAGGCGGGCCCTTGCAGCTGGACGGTGGCGCTCGGCGCGGGAAGACCTCCCTGGTGGCCTCCCATGGCTGCGGCGGTGGCGGTCGATGCACTCCGGCTGGTCCGGACCTTTGCCCCGGGGGCGAAACATGGTGGTTTCGGGGGGGGGGGGGGGGGTTTGGGGGACGGGTGCGCCGTCGTGTGCCCCGGTGCCGGCACATGGGTGTCGGTCTTGGCCATATGCCGCTCCTCCGCCTCCCCCTTCCCCCGGCCGGCGTCGGGTCGCGGTTCTTCTCGAGGCAAGGTGCCTGCCGGCGGTTCCGAAGGCGGTTGGGGGCATGGATCTGGTCAAAGTTGTGCCCTTTGGGGGCTCTCGCGGTGGTCTGGTGGCAGGGCGGCGGTCCTGGCTGTGGGAGACTTGTTGGTCGTGGGCGGACTGCGTGGCTCGGATGCGGGCGGGCAACCATGGCCGCTTGGGCGGCATGGCTGCGGGTGGTTGGCGGACCGGAGAGGCGACGGAAGGGTGGAAGCACCGGAGTACATCAGTTGCCCAGTCCGTGCACTGGCCGATGGTGACGGCGTCCGCGGACGTCGTGTTCCTCCCTGCAGGCTCCGTCGTGGTGCTCCCTCTCCTTCCGTCTAGCTCCGGGTGAAAACTTGATCTTTGGATCGGATGGTGGCGACATTCCGTGGTCATTCTCTTCTTGGAGGCATCATCTTGAAGTCCTCGGTCTGGCGTGGTCCGTGGCGCACTTTCCCGGACGATCGCTCCTCTTGTAGGTGCTTGGTAGTCATTGGGTTGTGTGTCGATGCCCGACATCCTTGTATCTCTTTTTGGGTGTGTATGGTGTGCGTTTGTATCGGTGGCTTGGATGTAAGTGATGGTTGCTTTATATATACTGTATAATATAACGGAACGACTAAAACTCAGTCTACTGATTTCTTACGAAGTCTCAGTCGATCCCTCGATTGATTTTTTTTTATGCTAGTTGCTTGTCACGTTTGATCAATCGGCCTGCTAGGATAACGCGGCCGGCCGGCCTGATTCTTTTTTTTTTGTCTGTTGGGTTGTGGATGGAAATAGACCATGCAAAATGCAGAGTGAGTGTGTTGTCTTGTTTTTTTTAGTAGATCAACATGTGTGTCCTATCTTCCCCTATATCTTTTAGCCTGTCTTAATCAATAAACAATTTTATTTTCCTCCACGCTGTGGGTCAAGGTTTGCTCATATAAGATTTGGTAATGCGATAAACCATTTAATCTATGCGCCAAGATTCGTGCAAATTTGTGTTGCATTTCCTTTTTCCGGTCACAACATTGTGTAATATTTTTTTCAAAATGGATTGAGCCAATTTATTTTGGATTTGCAGGTTAGTTTTCCTTTTGGTTTCGTTTGTTCTTTTAAAATTATTAGCTATTTTCATTCTTCTCATTCTTTTCTTGTTCTCTTTTTCCCTCATAATTCCTTCTTTGAAATATGTTCGTGTGCTTTTTTCATTTTTACTTTTTGGCTTTTATTAATTCTTAATTGTTCACATTTATTGTCGTCAATTTTGAAACCATACTATCAGCTACATGTACATCCATCCACATGCGACTGCACACATCATATCCGTGTGTAACTATGTTTTTTATTAATTCTTTATTCTTTAGCCTCGAAGGAAAACTTTACAGTATGCATGTCCATTAATCCATGCACAACTACACACGTCTTACTATACATGCAATTGGTGAAGGAGTGGCCTTTGCGTATATTTCTCTCATTTTTTTCTCCTTTTTTCATCTAGAGAGGGGGTAGTTGCATGTTTGTCAATAGGCACACAACTGCAAGGGTCGTCCCCGACTACAACTGCATGTCTTCGACGCAACCGCAAGTCAACGGTTTGTTTGTCGGGGGAGGGGGATAGCTGCATGTCTATCAATAGGCATGCAACTACAAGTGTCGTCCCCGAGTGCAATTGCATGTGTTTAATGCGACTGCAACTTTGTGATGTTTTGTCGGGAAGGGGGAAGTTGCATGTTTGCCACTAGGCACGCAACTGCAAGTGTCACCCCCGCCGCAACTCTCTGGTGTTTTGTTCAGGGAGGCAGTTGCATGTCTGTCATTAGGCACGCAACTGCATGCCCACACACCCCGATCGAAACTGACCTTTGTTTTTTCTTTTGTAAGTGTGCTATGCAAGAGGGGGGCAGTTGCATGTCCGACACTAGGCTTTGCAACTGCACGTGTCGCCCCATCTATTGAAGGAAATATGCCCTAGAGGCAATAATAAAGTTGTTTTTATATTTCCTTATTCATGCTAGAATTGTATTGATCGGAAACTTAAATACATGTGTGAATACATAAACAAATACCGTGTCCCTAGTGAGCCTCTACTTGACTAGCTCGTTGATCAAAGATAGTTATGGTTTCCTAACAATGGACATGTGTTGTCATTTGATAACGGGATCATATCATTAGGAGAATGATGTGATGGACAAGACCCACCCGTTAGCTTAGCATAATGATCGTTCAGTTTTATTGCTATTGCTTTCTTTATGTCAAATACATATTCCTTTGATTATGAGATTATGCAACTCTCGGATACCGGAGGAATGCCTTGTGTGCTATCAAATGTCACAACGTAACTGGGTGATTATAGAGATGCTCTACAGGTATCTCCGAAGGTGTTTGTTGGGTTGGCATAGATCGAGATTAGGATTTGTCACTCCGAGTATCAGAGAGGTATCTCTGGGCCCTCTCGGTAATGCACATCATAAGAAGCCTTGCAAGCAAAGTGACTAATGAGTTAGTTGCGGGATAATGTATTACAGAACGAGTAAAGAGACTTGCTGGTAACGAGATTGAACTAGGTATGAAGATACCGACGATCGAATCTCGGGCAAGTAACATACCGATGACAAAGGGAATAACGTATGTTGTCATAACGGTTCGACCGATAAAGATCTTCGTAGAATATATAGGAGCCAATATGAGCATCCAGGTTCCACAATTGGTTATTGATCGGAGAGGTGTCTCGGTCATGTCTACATAGTTCTCGAACCCGTAGAGTCCGCATGCTTAACGTTCGATGACGATTTAGTATTATATGAGTTATATGATTTGGTGACCGAATGTTGTTCGGAGTCCCGGATGAGATCATGGACATGACGAGGAGTCTAGAAATGGTTGAGAGGTAAAGATTGATATATATGCTGATAGTATTCGGACACCGGAAGTGTTCCGGAGTGTATCGAGTATTTATCGGAGTACCGAGGGGTTACCGGAACCCCCGGGGGGAATAATGGGCCTTATGGGCCATAGGAGGGGAGCACACCAGCCCATAAGGGTTGGCACGCCCCCCCCTAAGGAAGGAGGCCGAGTGGGAGAAGGAAGAGGGGGTTCGGACCCCCCTTTCCTTCCTCCTTTCCCTCTTCCCTTTTCCCCCCTCCGGAAATATGGAAAGGGCGGGGGGCGGGGGGGGGGGGGGGGGGGGCGAATTGGGATAGGACCCCAAGTAGGATTCCTCCTACTTGGGGCGCCCCAAGGCTGCGCTCCTCCCCCTCCCACCTATAGGGGAGGGGGCGCCTAGAGCACAGAACATCAATTGTTAGCCGTGCGCGGCGCCCCCCTCCACAGTTTACATCTCCGGTCATATCTTTGTAGTGCTTAGGCGAAGCCCTGCGCGGATCACTTCACCATCATCGTCACCATGCCGTCGTGCTGACAGAACTCATCTACTTCCTCGATATCTTGCTGGATCAAGAGGACGAGGGACGTCATCGAGCTGAACGTGTGCAGAACTCGGAGGTGTCGTACGTTCGGTACTTGATCGGTCGGAGCTAGAAGAAGTTTGACTACATCAACCGCGTTGTCAAACGCTTCCGCTTACGGTCTACGAGGGTATGCAGACACACTCTCCCCCCTCGTTGCTATGCATCTCCTAGATAGATCTTGCGTGAGCGTAGAATTTTTTTTTGAAACTGCATGCTACGTTTCCCAACATCTACAACTGCATGTCTCCCTCCTGACTGCAATTGGTCTTGTGTTTTTGTCGGAGGACGGCGGAGAGGGATGGTAGTTGCATGTCCGATACTAGGCTTACAACTGCAAGTATCGCTCTCGACTTTAATTGCATGTCCACACACACAACCGCAACTGACCTTTTGTTTTGTCGGTGGGCGGCGAGAGAGGGGGTTGGAAGTTGCATGTCCGACACTATACTTGCAACTGCAAGTGTCACCCTCGACTGCAACTGCATGGCCGCACACCCGACTGCAACTGACCTTTGTTTTGTAAGAGAGCGGTGGGAGGGGGTGGGCAGTTGTAGGTCTGACACTATGCTTACAACTGCAAGTGCCGCCCTCCACTACAACTACATTTCTTGCAACATGGCTGCAAGTGGACTTTGTTTTGTCAGAGGGAGCGGCAGGGAGAGGCGGAGGGGGCAACACTAGGCATGCAACAACAAGTGTCTCCCCCGACTGCAAATGCATGCCCACGCACCCCGATCGCAACTAACTTTTGTTTTGTACCTGGGCGGTTGGAGGGGGGAGTTGCATGCCCGATACAAGGCATGCAACTTCAAGTGTCACCCCGACTGCAACTTCATGTCACCCTCCTGACTGCAACTGCATGTTACCCTCCCGACTGCAATTGGCCTTGTGTTTTTTTCGGAGGACGGCGAGAGAGGGGGGTAGTTGCATGTCCGATAATAGGCTTGCAACTGCAAGTGTTGCCCCCGACTATAACTGCCTTTCGGGCTTTGATTGCAAAATGTTAGGGTCTTCAGTGTAAGATTATTTTATTTATGGGAATGGGGATGGAAAAAGAAAAGGCCGGTTGGGCATTTGATGCATGAATCAACCCTATAGGAAAACTGAGCTGCTAAATCTTAGTCGAAGTCGAAGTCGACACATCAGCCGTCGGATCCTTACTTGCTTAAAGATTCACGTTGGGTGTGATTTTGTCCCGTTTTGGCCTGTTAACATGTGTGTCTAGCCCGGTTTTGTTTTTTCCTTTGTCTTTTCATTGCTTGGGCTCCTTTTTGGTCACGGGCCAGGGGTTGCACCGTGGGATGAGGAGGTCTGGCCGTGTGGGGGCCTTTTTTTGTGTCTTTCCTGTGATTTGTTTCTTTCTTTTTTTCATTTCAATTTTTGCTTTTTGTTTGGTGCAGCAGCGGATGCTGGCTGTGAACTTGACATTTTTCTCTTTTCCGGCGTTGTTATGTTTTAGGGAGACGAAAATGATTCGTCAGGTTCTTTGCGTGTGTTGTAATGTTTTTTATTTCTTATTTTCTAGCAGATTTTTTGTAATTACGGAGTACATGAATTCTTTTAAAATTATATGAAAATTTTCTATATAAATATTTTTACTTCTAAATTTTTCTATTTTTTGTAAATACATGAATACTTTTAAAATTGTACGAACATTTTTTGTATAATTTTTATTATTTTTATAAATGTTTTTGTTATACACACATGTGCCATCTGCACGTAGTCCACATGAGCCTTTTATTTGAAAGATATTGCTCATTTTTCTATTTCTTAATTTCACACAATGATTGCAAGGGTGGACTCTCTGCCAAAAAAGGACTACAAGTGTGGCCAATTTCATGTCTGCCACTAGGAACGCAACTGCAATTGACGCCAACTACTGCAACTTCACGTCTTGAGCGTGATTACAACTTGGTGGTGTTTTGTCGAAGAAAGAGGCGGTTGCACACACAATTGCAAGTGTCGACCACGACTGCAATGGTATGTCTTTCAACACGGCTGTAACTGGGTGGTCTTTGTCGGTGGAGGGGGTAGTTTAATGTCTGCCATCAACATGCAATTGCAAGTGTCGCCCCAGACTGCAATTGCATGTATTCAATGTGACTGTAACTTAGTGATGTTTTGTCGGGGGGAGGGCAACAGTTGCATGTCTGCCACCAATACGCAACTCCAAGCGTCGCCCCCGACTGCAATTGCATGTCTTCAACGTGAATGAAACTTAGTGGTGTTTTGCCGGGGAGGGGGCAACTGCATGCCTGCCGTCAATACGCAACTGCAAGTGTCGCCCCAGACTGCAATTGCATGTCTTTAAATGGGAATGCAACTATATGGCATTCAGCTGCAAATGTAGCCCTCAACGCCACTGCAAGTGTCGTCCCCGATTGCGACTGCATGTCGTCAATTCGACTACAATTGTGATGTTCTTGGTGGGTAAGGGGGCAGTTGCATGTCTATTACTAGGGATGCAACTTCAAGTGTCGCCTTCAACTACAACTGCATGCCTTTAACACAACTACAAACTTTTCTGTGTTTTGTCATCACGGTCAGTTGCATCTCCGCCACTAGCATGCAAAACTGCAAGTGTCGCCCCTAACTGCAACTTTGTGATATATTTTCGTGGAAAAGGGGTAGTTGCATGTCTGCCACTAGGCCCACAATTACGAGTGTTGCCTCCAACATCAGTTGCATTTCGTCCTGATGTCTGCTGACTAAGATTTAATTAAGTCTCAATCGATTGTGTTGTATGCACACCCTATTATTAACTTTGTTTAATTTTCTTTTCTATCTACTGATTTTTATTTTTGAATTTTGTTTTCTGTTATTTTTCTCTAAAATGAGGTGTTTGGATTTTTTTTAAACATGCCACAACAACCTAATTGCATGTCCGTACCTTATGTGCAATTATATATGATGGACTCTCTTATTTTGTTAGTTGTACCATTGTCAATTTTTGGACGATACTGAAAATACAAATCGATGAGTAAAACAATGCACGGCCTAACCCAATCCAAGGAAGAAAATATTAGCTAAAACGCAACATTTTCTAATTGCACGAGGAATATTTTTAAATAATATTGAAATTTGCTAGTTGCATGATATTATTTGTTTCAAATACATGATGAATATATATATATATATACACGCGAACACATTTTTCTAAATTGACGTCAATTTTTACATTTTATAGAATCAAAATAATAATAATAACGTAAGTAGAAAATGGAAACAAAAAAGTTGAAAAGAAAAAGGGAAACAAAACTGATAGAAACTAGACGTCAAGAAAATTGTATGTATAGCAGTTTTTAGGGGTACCTACGACAGCTAAAATACGTGACTGGTGCACCACACGAGTCGATGAGCAGCAGCGCCGAAGAATTTTTTTGCATGAACTAGCTGGTCCAACGCTAATACGCACAAAGACATGGCCGGCTCAAAAAGCAACAAGAAGGTTACGGGCTGGACAATAAACAACAAAGGGATAACGTGTTCTTAAAAAAAAAGATGACATCTAAGTCGACTAAGGCCTAAGAATTATAGAAGAAAAAGAGAGAGGGTACGATTGGAGAACTCGGCAATTGTTTTGACGAGATCGACATGAAACGCACGGCGAACATGGGGCTTTCCCAGCCGGCATCCTCAGCGAGGAGGCCGACAAAGCGGAGGAAGAACCAGCAGCAGCACGGTCCACCATCGCCGTTACTTCCGGAGGAGATGCTCGGCGAGATCTTTGCCCGGCTGCCAGCCAAGTCAGTTGGCCGCTTCCGCTGCCTGTCGCGCTCATGGGCCGCCTCACTCTCGTCGGCCTCCTTCGTCGACCTCCACCACCAGCAAGCGAACCGCCAGCAGACGGCAGGCACGCCGCCCAATCTCTTCTTCACGACCGCGCAGCGCTGCCTCCACGCGTGGCGGTGGCGCGACGACGACGGTCTGCCGGTAATGCATCGGCAGACCGGCGCCACGGCGCTCTCTCTTCTCCCGCAGCTGGACAGCGACCGCGCTCTCCGCGTGCTCACCCCCAAGCCCTGCAACGGTCTCGTCCTGCTCCACCGCTGGCCCGATCATGGTCACTACGTGTGCAACCCGAGCACGGGCACACTCTCCTGTCTTCCCGACACCAAGATACCGAGCAGGATGTGCTGGCGGTACAACTACAGCCTACCGGGCACGGACGTAAACTGCGTCTCCTACGGCCTGGGTTACGATCCAGATGCCAAGGAAAGGAAGGTGGTACGGCTCTTCTACCTCAACGAAAGAGGCCGCAGAGCTGCGGTCACTGCCTGTGAGGTCTACTCGATCGGAGGGAGCCAAGCAGGCGCGCACTAGAGGCCCGCCGCTCAGCGTGCCCCCTCGTGCACCGTGCGTCCATGGACGGCCGCTGTGTTCTTCAATGGACGCCTTCACTTTGTCCAACAGAAGGATCGTGGTGGCCACTGCAACTGCATCGTCACTTTCGACGTATGCGACGAGACTTTCGGTTCGTTGATGCCCCCGTTGGGTCTACACAATGTCGTGTTCGAGCTGGCAGTGCTGGATGGATGCTTGTGCCTTCATTATGGAAATGATGCTACTAGCGGCGACGGCACTAGTTTTTACATCTGGCGGCTAATACCGTCATATCATCATGGTCATGGGGCTGGGCAATGGGAGCAGCTCTGCTGCATCCGCCGACTGGCTTGGCCAGAAGCTCTGTTAAATTTAGACTGGATCTCTCCGCTTGAAATCTACCGCGGTGCTGACGGACACAAGAAGATTATGTTTGCCACTTGCACTCTCATGGTGTTCACGGTAGACATCGAGCTTAATGGTGATTGCGCACCGGAGACCCTACTCTCGCCGCCGATAGGAGATCCTGCCATTGATAGCTCCATTGGGATCAATTCCAGCTCCCATACCGTTGGTCTGCCGGAGGAGTGCCTTGTGCCCGTAGGCCGTCCAAGTGAGGAAATCATCTTCTCTTCGCTGTCTAACTGGGCTTGGTCCAACGTTCTCAAGTGGTTGCCAACGTGGTCGGTTGTTCCTTTGAGGCGTGTGTGCAAAGACTGGTGTGCACTAATTAAGAGCTATCGGTTCATAAAGCTACACACTATCCATGCAAATATGGGCCTAACACTACTAGGAAAAGGGCTATACCTAATACGGACATTAATGACGCACCATGTATGTGGTGCGCCACTGCTATATAGCAGTGGCGCACCAGATACAGGTGCGTCATTAGTGTCCTCATTACTAATGGCGCACCAGACACAAGGTGCGTCATTACTAGCAATTTTTTTTTATTTCTTCAAAACTATTAATGGCGCACCAGGGCACAGTGCGCCATTACTAGTTTTAACTAGTAATGACGCACCACAAACATGTGCGCCACTACTAACAATTTTTTTTACTTTTTTTTTTCAAAACTAATAATGTCACACCTGGGTACAGTGCGCCATTACTAGTTCAAACTAGTAATGGCGCACCACAACCACGGTGCGTCACTACTAACAATTTTTTTTTTCAATACTAATAATGGCGCACCACATAACAGGTGCGCCATTAGTAACCAGGATTACTAATGGCGTATTGGAAAAGTGGTGCGCCATTACTAACTTTCTGAGTCTTACAAAAAATTCACCAAATGCACCCCCCGCGTGGACCGCCTTTTCAGTTTCAAAAAAAATAAAAGAAAATGATAGAAATGTCAAAAAATAAAAGAAAATAAGATTCCCATGTGATATGTGGTCTAGTTGTTAGCAAAATTTACAAACATGAATTTTCGACTTTTTTGCAAAATCTCTCGAGAATTTGTAAAATGGGCATAACTTTTGCATACGAACTCCGATGAAAAAGTTTTTTATATGAAAAATCATCTACTCGAAAAAAAGTTACGGAGCTTTTAAGATCTAGAGGGGGGAAAATGGAAAAAAATTCATGCCAACATACATGTCTATGTTTCAATCAATTACTAAAGGGGGGGGGGCTGAAAGTGCTCCTAATCACCTTAATGGTTTTGGTAATTCATGCCAACATACATGTCTTTGAACTAATCGGCCGTTGTCTGCTCGGGTCGCCGTTGTCGGTGTCAAAACCGGCCGATCTCGGGTAGGGGGTCCCGAACTGTGTGTCTGAGGATCGAAGGTAACAAGGGACAAAGGAACACGATGTTTACTCAGGTTCGGGCCCTCTTAATGGAGGTAAAACCCTACGTCCTGCTTGATTGTATTTGATGAGTATGGGGGTTATAAGAGTTGATCTACCTCGAGAACGTAATGGCTAAACCCTATCCATCTAGCCTATGAGAATTCTGATTGCCTCTACGGACTAAACCCTCCGGTTTATATACACACCGAAGGGGCCTAGGGTTGTACAGAGTCGGTTCGTGGAAGAAGGAAATTACATATCCGGACATCAATCTTGTCATCCACGCATAGGAGAGTCCTACCCGGACACGGGGGAAAGCATTATGCATTGTATCTTCACGGCTCATCAGTCCGGCCCATATCGAATAGCCCGGACACCCGAGGACCCCCTAATCCAGGACTCCCTCAGTAGCCCCTGAACTGGCCTTCAAACGACAATGCAGTATCCGGCTTATGTCTTCGGCTTTTGCAAGGTTGGTTCTTCACTGTATACTGGGCGGATAATAGTGCGGCCCTGGCTCCCTCGTTCCGCCTTTATGACTCCTTCCCCGTTGCCTCGATTTCCACGCGCTGGGCGAATGCGAACGGTACATAATTTTTTATCAAAAAGGAAACATCCGGCCACACAGGGAAGACGCCTATATAAAGAGGTCATTTCCCCCGAGTGCCATCCACATCGCGCAGAAAAACGCCAAGATTAACCACGAAAAAGCTTCAAAACATGGACAGCGCACCAGGCTCTTCTTCGCGCCCCCATGGCCCTCAAGAGGGGGATTGGCAGAGCTACCCAGTGCCTCATCTTCAGTTGAGTCGACTCCAGACGCAGGGATATCTCCCCATCGCAGATCTAGTCTATGTACGAGCAGGATTGGCCTCAATTGGCAACGACGTGGTGGCTGAAAATTTCCCCAACCCCAATAAGGAGGAGAGGGTGTGCTTCGTTTCATTCCTTTTGCGGGGCTTAGGATTTCCGATCCATCCCTTTCTCAGGGGTCTATTGGAATTTTACGGCATCCAGCTGCACAACCTCACCCCAGGTTCGATTCTGCACATTTCAGGTTTCGTTGCCTCTGCGAACTGTTCTTGGGCTGCGAGGCCCATTTCGAACTATGGAGAAAGTTCTTTTGCCTTGTCCCCCGCCATCGAGGAGGTTCTATATTTGAAGTGGGCGGCGCCGAAGTATGGCATATAGCCGGATCGGGCTACCCCGTTGGAACTCCCAAAGAGATATATCCACAGAGGTCTTCGGAGTGGTTTTATATAGATGATGTCCCACTGCCGAGCCCAGTTCGATGCGGCCTCCCTGAATTCTCCAGTGCTCCTTTAAATAAATGCCTCAACTAGCGTCCCCGAAGTCCCAAGGAGGAAGACAGTGCGGAAATAAAAAGGTTGGTCAGCAATGTCAGATTATTAGCCCATACCGAGCTTTCGATAATCGAGGTCATGGCCATTGCAATAAAAAGATGTGTCCAGCCTCTTCAGTCCAGAGTAACTCTCTTATGGTGCTACAACAAAGAAGACGACGCATCTCGTTACAGACGCATGGTTCTGGATACCCCGGCCGAACTGGCCATGATCTTGGCCGATCTGTATAAGGGTGAGAAAGAAGGCTTCCCCCGCTTAAACTGCCGGGAAGGTTATTCCATGTACAACCCCATCGAATGGGTAAGATTTTGACTACCTGTGTTACTTTACTGCTGTCACGGCATGCTAATCAAGCTGTTCTTTGTTGTCATAAAACAGTCATGGAGGAAGATGATCGAGGACGTTCACTGTCCTACCCCCCAGCCAGAGGATCACAACTGCGACGAAGACCCAGGCTTCTACGAGGATCCGGATATATACATAGAGTTCGATGATGGGGTATTTTACCAGGCGAGCCTTGACGGCTCGGAAGTGGCTATTACAGCCGACTACCCCCGCCCCTATTCCTTCTCCATCGTAGGTATTCAAAGAGCTTTCCCAAAAAGGAGTCTCTACTTGCACCTTTATCCATTATACTAAACCATACTTCATAGGATCGACGCTCGGCAGGACGCACCCCCTCGAGGGCGGCCCCTACGCAGGGTAATCGTTCAAAACGAAAGGAGACCGGGAGCGCCGTAGAGCCCTCGCAGTCTTCAAAGAGGTATGTCCGTTTGATACGTGCCTGGGCACGAGTTCGGATTGTTGAAGTTCCCTTCTGCCCTTGATTCAGGAGGAGCACACGGCAGACAGTGGGAAAACGCCCTGCTAGCCGAATGTCAGCCAATCCGGCGCAGGACTCGCCAACTAGGACGAGGGCCGATGCAATGCCAGTTCCGCCGCCTCATGAGGATTCGGATGACGTATCTGTCATGAATTCTGAGGTGGAGAGCGTGATGAATCACCGTTGACTGAAAGAGGTCATGCGCGCTCCAGACTTTTCTGATTAGGAATTTACCGCACTCAGCTCGGTGGATGCATATATCCGAGCCACTCGAGACGGACTTGCCGGAGTTACTCAATTGTTCTCAAAGGATATACAGGTAAGAGTTTGTGCAATTTTAATAGTCATATGCCAGTAGCCCCCGAGACTTGAAGCGGTGAGGCGAACCGATTTAAGGATCGATATGACCTGCAGGTTCTCAAGGAGAAGAATACTGCGCTATCCCAGGAACTGAAAACAAACCAGACACAGCTGAATGCCGTCACTGCCGAACTTGCAGAAATGAAAAAGGCTGCAATGATTACTTCCGAGAAGAAGAAACACGAGGAGGAAGAAGACAAACAATCCAAAGAGATAGAGAGCTTAAAGGCTCAGTTATCGGCCGCTCGAAAAGAGAATGAAAAGTTGAAGGGCGGCATGTTTGGTATGACTTTTAAAACCATCAGAGAGACTCATATTTAGTCCACAATTCGAAATGTCATAACTCTGTTGCTGCAGGTCTATTAACTGGTCGGCCGGAAAAAGAAGTATTCGGATTTCAAGGTGACGTGCTTAAGGAGCTGTCCGTGGTGCATGAGCGGGTCCGGAAAGCCATGAAGAGTATGGCCAAGGCTTTATGGCCATCCGATACCCCTCCAGAAAGTATGGAGGGTGTGTCAAGCCTGTTCAAAGGTGCCCGACGCTGCTTTGAGCTATGGAAGACGTCCGCCTGCCGTGAAGGCGCACGAGAAGCCTGGGCGATGGTGAAAACACGCTTTACCAAGCTAGATCCGAATCATATGGCCCGAGTGGGACCGCAGGGACCAGACGGGAAAGAAATTCCGTTGAACTTGGTGTATGACCAGGTAATGATAGCTGCAAAATATTCGCAAGAAGACTGTAGGTTAGACAGTCTTATAGATGGAATAGATAAGGAGTAGGCTTTTGATTCAATGTATCAATGTACTTTATGATCATCCTGTATCTTCAGCCGAACATGTGGAAAAATTGTCATCGCAGACTTTCGGCTTTAACCTCCAAACCAAAAATTGTGGAGTGTTTCCGGATACTATTATGGAATGTGAGAAACATTTATTATGTCCGGAAACCAGGCAACCCAGTCATTGTGCTCGAACAGACAAAAAATTTAGTTCGGAAGGTATGTTATATTACATATGTAAGAAACATCTTCCAGGAAGAATAGTTCCGTTAAGGGTTCCTTTCCCTGGGTTGGCATGCTTTAATTGTGCGTGCCTGGGCTTTGATCCGTATTGCGGGGAAACTGTCCCGCATTGTTTCGAAGAGTTACAAGAATGTAACAATCTGTCGTTTGATTGCCGACCAATTATTCTCTCAAGAACGCTAGCTTTTGGCTTCACCCGTCTGAGGTACAGGTCCGGATTACCCAGTTGTAACAATCGAAGAGGTGCTCCCTTTACGCCCTAGCCGAACAATCGGGAACGTAGGGCATAAACACAGGAGCGAGGCAACCCAGCTTTGCAAAAACTTAAGTCATAAAGGTGCATATAATGGCAAAAGAGTGTATATAAACAAACGACATAGAAGATGTGAGCTCCAGGCTCTGAATAATAATAAGCTTCGGTTAAAGAAGCCCCCAGTCATGGTGGGTTGTATACATTTAAAGATGTGTGCCCCTTAAGAGTTCGGCCTATCCGAACATATCCTAGGAAATGTATAAAAGCGAAGAAACAAAAACAAATGAAGAGGAGAAAAAAGGGAACGAAAAAGAAACATGGCCGAATTTATGCGTAGAATCTTCGGAGCCGGGCAGCGTTCCATGGATTCGGCTCGAGGCGATTATCCGATGCATTACGAAGGCGATAGGCTCCTCCTGTGAGAACTTCATCTATAATGAAGGGGCCCTCCCATTTTGGTTTGATCTTGTCCTTTTTCTTCTCTGGGAGGCGTAAAACGAGTTCGCCGACATTATAAGTCTTGGCCCGCACTTCTCTGCTTTGGTATCTCCGAGCCTGTTGTGGATAAAATGCGGAACGGGCTCGTGCAATATCACGCTCCTCCTCTAGGCCGTCTAGGTCGTCCTGCCGATCGAGCTCGCCTTCTCTCTCGTCATACATGCGCACTCCAGGTGAGTCATGAATAATGTTGCAGGGAAAGACAGCCTCTGCGCCGTACACCATGAAAAAAGGTGTGTATCTGGTCGTGCGATTGGGCGTAGTCCGCAGTCCCCAGAGCACAGAATCGAGTTCCTCAACCCAGTGCTTATCTGGCTCCCGTAGGGATCGCACTAGTCTGGGTTTGATGCCACTCATTATCAGGCCATTAGCCCGTTCGACCTGACCGTTTGTTTGAGGATGGTATACGGATGCGTAATCGAGCTTAATGCCCAAGTTAGCGCACCAATTTTTCACCTCATCGGCTGTGAAATTGGAGCCATTATCAGTGATGATGCTGTGCGGGGCACCATAACGGTGTACCACGCCGGATATAAAGTCGATCACTGGCCCTGCTTCAGCCGTTTTTACTGGTTTGGGCTCTATCCACTTAGTGAATTTATCCACCATAACCACTAAATATTTCTTCTTGTGGCTTCCCCTTTAAGGGGTCCGACCATATCTAGCCCCCAGACCGCAAAAGGCCAGGTGATGGGGATTGTTCTTAAGGCAGTGGGCGGCATATGACTTTGATTGGCGAAAAGCTGACATCCCACACAGTGTTGCACAAGGGCATGTGGGTCTGCTCTGGCCGTTGGCCAAAAGAAACCTGTACGGAAGGCGTTGCTTACGAGGGCCTGAGCTGCGGCGTGATGGCCACCTAGACCAGCATGTATTTTAGCCAAGAGCTGCCGTCCCTCCTCTTCGGAGATGCATCTTTGAGGACTCCAGTGGTACTTTTCTTGTATAGTTCACCTTCGTGAACTTTATAGGCTTTAGAACGTCGGATTATGCGATGGGCCTCATTCTGATCATCAGGAAGCTCATGCTTATTAAGGTAGGCCAGGAAGGGTTCAGTACATGGAGCAATAATGGCCATGATTTCATGGGCGGAGGGTGTTATTGCGGTGCCCGAGCCCCTGATGATATCTGAATTGTGTTCGGCTGCTGAGGGTATGACCGGTTCCAGACTAGTATTTCCGCTCTCGTCCTGCCAGACCACGAATGGCTTAAAGCGCCTTTCCATAAAGGTGTTAGGCGGGACGGGATCGCGTTTAGCGCCCATTCGAGCGAGGATGTCCGCTGCCTGATTACCGTCTCGAGCAACGTGATGGAACTCGAGCCCCTCGAACCGAGCCGATATTTTGAGTACGACATTTCGGTACGCCGCCATTTTTGGGTCTTTTGCATCGAATTCTCCATTTATTTGGGATATTGCGAGGTTTGAATCCCCACGCACCTCTAGGCGTTGTATGCCCATGGATACAGCCATTCGGAGACCATGTAGAAGTGCCTCGTATTCGGCTGCATTGTTGGAGTCCGTATACATGATTTGTAACACGTAGCGGACTGTGTCCCCCGTAGGGGATGTCAAGATGACACCAGCCCCTAGTCCGGCTAACATTTTAGAGCCGTCAAAGTACATGATCCAGTTGGAATATGTGATGTACTCTTTAGGGAGCTCGGCTTCCATCCACTCGGCGACAAAGTCGGCCAGCACCTGAGATTTAATAGCTCGGCGTGGCTTGTATATTATTTCAAATGGTAAGAGCTCGATGGCCCATTTGGCTATGCGGCCGGTGGCATCCCGATTATTTATGATGTCATTCAGTGGTTCTTCGGATGCCACCGTGATCGAACACTCTTGAAAGTAGTGTCGCAGCTTTCGGGATGCCATAAAGACCGCATAAGCTATCTTCTGATAGTGAGGGTATCGAGATTTGCATGGTGTAAGGACCGCCGATACATAGTACACTGGTTTCTGGATGGGGAATTTGTGTCCCTCTTCCTCTCGCTCGACGACGAGCACAACGCTCACAACTTGGTGAGTCGCGGATATGTAGAGCAACATAGGCTCGCCAATACCTGGGGCGGCTAGGATTGGGTTACCTGCTAACAATGTTTTTATTTCTTCCAATCCGGCTGTAGCCGCATCCGTCCATTCGAAGTGATCGGTGCGTCGGAGTAGTCGGTAGAGTGGTAATGCTTTTTCTCCCAATCTGGAGATGAAGCGGCTTAAGGCTGCCATGCACCCAGCTAGTTTTGGGACCTGCTTTAAGTCTGTTGGCATTGCCAATTGTGACTGGGCTCGGATTTTGGCTGGGTTCGCTTCGATTCCTCTATTGGAAACAATAAACCCGAGAAGTTTCCCAGCTGGAACGCCAAAAACACATTTTTCCGAATTGAGCCGTATGTCATATGTTCGGAGGTTGTCAAATGTGAGACGCAGGTCGTCCACCAATGATTCGACGTGTTTAGTCTTGATGACCACGTCGTCCACATACGCCTCCACTGTCTTGCCGATTTGTTTGTCCAAACATGTTTGAATCATGCGTTGGTAAGTGACACCAGCGTTTTTGAGCCCAAAAGGCATAGTGTTGAAGCAAAAAGGCCCATACGGGGTAATAAATGCCGTTGCAGCCTGGTCGGATTCCTTCATCTTAATCTGATGGTATCCGGAGTAGGCGTCGAGGAAACACAATGAGTCGCGTCCCGCGGTTGCGTCAATAATTTGGTCAATGCGGGGCAGTGGGAAGGGGTCCTTAGGGCAAGCCTTATTGAGGTCTTTGAAATCGACACAAAGGCGCCAGGACTTATCCTTCTTCGGCACCATGACCAGGTTGGCTAGCCAGTCCGGGTGCTTGAGTTCTCTAATGAACCTGGCCTCGAGTAGTTTGGCTAGCTCCTCCCCCATAGCTTGTCGTTTGGGTTCAAAAAATCGCCGCAGCGTTTGCTTGACTGGTTTGAACCCCTTTATTATATTGAGGCTATGTTCGGCCAGTCTGCGTGGGATTCCGGGCATGTCCGAAGGGTGCCAGGCAAAGATGTCCCAATTTTTGCAGGAACGCTCGTAGGGCGGCGTCGACCGTCGGATCCAGCTGTGCTCCAATGGATGCTGTTTTATTAGGGTCTGTCGGGTGCACTTGAAATTTGACTATTTCGTCTGCTGGTTTGAAAGAGGTGGATTTGGGCCTCTTGTCGAGGATCACATCGTCTTTGTCCACTGTAGAACGCAGGGTGGTTAGCTCTTCGGCCGCGAGGGCTTCGGATAGTGCCTCGAGGGCCAACGATGCGGTTTTATTTTCGGTGCGGAGTGCTATATCCGGATCACTGGTGATAGTGATCACTCCGTTGGGCCCTGGCATTTTGAGCTTCATGTACACGTAATGGGGTATGGCTTGGAAGCGTGCGAAGGCGTCCCGCCCCAAGAGGGCGTGATATCCGCTATTGAAAGGGGCCACGTGGAAGAGCAATTCTTCGGACCTGTAATTCTCAGGCGTGCCGAATACTACATCAAGTTTAATTTTCCCCGAGCATCGTGCTTCTCGACTGGGGATGATGCCTCGAAAGGTGGTAATGCTTTGCTCGATGCGGTTCTTGTCCATTTGCATTTTGTCGAGCGTGTCTTCGTAGATGAGGTTAAGTCCGCTACCGCCGTCCATGAGCACTTTGGTGAGTCGAAAGCCATCCACAATTGGGTTTAAGACCAAGGCGGCTGGTGCTCGAACTGATCGAGCCCTTGGTTTGTCGTCGGCCGTGAAAGTTATGGCCGTGTCGTTCCAGGGGTTCATTGTGGTTACTTGGTTTACGTCGGCGAGGTCCCGGAGCGCCCTTTTGCGCCGATTATTTGAAGAGGAGGTCTCGATGACCGTAAAGACGTTGAGATCGTCATCCTCCAAAGAATGTTTCTCTGGAGTAGTACCGGTGAGGATAGCCTCGCCGCTCTTAGCCACTTGCCGGAGTACCCAACATGCCCGAAGGCTGTACGTTGGTTCGGTGCTCGGCGTCGTATGTATCTGACAGGGCTTGTCGAGTAGTTCGTCAAGGACGGTTCTATATCCCGTGAAGGATTTGTTTTTCTTGTCAATGGGCTTGTGGTCGGATGCCTCATAAGGGTGCATCCGTTTTGCCCGTATGGTGGGCTGCTTAAAGGTAGGGGGTTCCCACCGGGCTATCTGGGCCTTCCATGCGCTTTCCATCGCGCAGTACTTCTGTACTATGTGTGCCAATTAAAGAAAGTGCTGTATGCGGCGGCGGTTGATGGCGTTGAGAATTCCCTCGTCCGTACAGTTACGACAAAAAATCGAAACCGCGTCGTCGTCGCAGCAATCTTTAATCTTGTTTTTAACAAGGAGGAATCTAGCCCAAAAGTGATGGACCGTTTCCTGAGGTTGCTGTCGTACATACATTAGGTCACATGTGTCTGGAGGGCCTGAATTACTTGGAGGATATTGATTGTGGTGGGTGGGCGGGCTAAAACCCGAATCCTGACCCGACATTGAATCCGGAGCTTGAAGAATCTCCGAGGTCACCAGTTCAGGACCAGGAAGGTCCAGGTGACTTCCGGGCTCAATGCCTGATCCTGAGTTCGGAGGACATACAGTCTCTTCCTCAGGATGGGTGTCCGGCTCGAAGGGCTCGGAAATCCGAACATATCTGGTTTTTAACTTAGGGGAAGAAGCGTTTTCGGCTCGTTCCTCAACGACCGCTACCAGATGGGTGATCGGTGGGGACTTGATTTCCCTCTGATCGGGTTTAAGCCCGATCCGACCATAGTCTGTTACAAGCCCCAGGGCGGTGATGCGATCCAGTAGCTCGTTCAAGGACGAGATATCTGCCGGATCCATCGTTTCGGAGTGTTCGAGGCCGATGCGGAGATAATGTTTGGCGATTGTGGGGGCCGCCGTTGGCTTGACGGCCGAGCGAGCGCCCATGGTAAAACTGCCGAGCTGGAGGACCTGTCCTGGAGTCAAGGCCCTTCCAGAAGTGATATCGTCATTGATGACAAGGCGAGCCATCGATCCTTCTATCGACAACACAATGAGACTCTCAATGAAAGCACCAATGTCGGTGTCAAAACCGGCCGATCTTGGGTAGGGGGTCCCGAACTGTGTGTCTGAGGATCGAAGGTAACAAGGGACAAAGGGAACACGATGTTTACCCAGGTTCGGGCCCTCTTAATGGAGGTAAAACCCTACGTCCTACTTGATTGTATTTGATGAGTATGGGGTTACAAGAGTTGATCTACCTCGAGATCGTAATGGCTAAACCCTAGCCGTCTAGCCTATGAGAATTCTGATTGCCTCTACGGACTAAACCCTCCTGTTTATATACACACCGGAGGGGCCTAGGGTTGTACAGAGTTGGTTCGTGAAAGAAAGAAATTACATATCCGGACATCAATCTTGTCATCCACGCATAGGAGAGTCCTACCCGGACACGGGGGAAAGCCTTATGCTTTGTATCTTCACGGCTCATCAGTCCGGCCCATATCGAATAGTTTGGACACCCGAGGACCCCCTAATTCAGGACTCCCTCAGCCGTCGCTACTCCTGAGGGCATCGTGTGCCAAGAGGTCGAGGGAGTGGCCCAGCCGCCGGTATCCTTGCGCGTGCGTGCTTGAGGGCATCACTGCGGAGGCTCGGGTGTCGCCGATCTTCGTCGTGGCAGCGGGCGCTCCGTGATGGACGCAAGCATGGGCCCCCATCACCGCCTGCTGCTCTCCTCTACTGCACGACGAATGCGAGCGAGGTTCTCCGTCGCCGTTCATCCATGAAGCAGGGAAAGCCAACTACGCCGCATACGGTTGTGAGCTACCCGCCAGCGCTGGTAGTTTCCACGAGCATGTTCCCACTGGCAGAGCTAAACGGGGGCAAAAGGGAGCCGTGGCCCGCCGAGAAATTATCTAGTGCTACCGAGGCTTAGGTGCTACCATAGTACGGGCTTTTGGTCTGTCGGATTCTCAGATCGGACGGCTCCCAGTAACTCTGCCTCATTTGTAAAAAAAGCCTTCTGGGAGTCCAAACATTGCGCATAAGATGGCCCAGAAGCCCGTATCACGATAGCACTTGAGTCTTGGTAGCACCAGATACTCTCCCGTGGCCCGCCCAGCACAAAACCGGAGAGTTGCATAGCAGCCTGACTGAATGAGCGTGACGACATATTCAGTCAGTGGTTCTCCTCATGATGCTTGTCGCGCGGCTTTCCTCCATGGAGAGGCTGCTTCTCGAGCTCCCCAACACAGTCCAGAAAATGCTGGCCGACCAGCTTGGTGCTTCTCAGAGGTACACGTCGTGCCTGCACCTGTTAGCATGCACACATGTTCATGTCAGAATAGAAGTGTCGTCTTTTGGATGTTTGGATCCGCATAGTTACTTAGTTGGGGAGCGACTAGAATAGAAAATGGGCCTACAGTGAAAGAATAGAAAAAAGCAACGTTGGCCGTTGGATTCAATATTGTCGGTACAGATTGGAGTGGAGGAGTCTCAGGCTACTTATTGTACATTTGATGAAAACCACCCTACTAACAGTTAGATATAAACATGACTTTTTGCAGTAAGAACCCCAACTTTCTCATATTCAATCTGGGCAACTTCAAATCTTCACAACCATTCTGTTCCTAGTAAATCAAAAGCTGGACCAACCCACACACAAATATGGTATGTCAAGCACGGATTTTTGAATACATTTCCAAGTGGATCTCATCATAGGCAGAAAAATTTCGGTGCATGTTATCCATCCTAATTTGAGTACACAATACACATACATATATAACTTGGTACATATCATGACATGATCATTTTCTACTTCAAATCATCACAACCATTCTGTCCCTAATAAATCCAAAGATGGGCCCAGACAAATATGGGAGTATATATAGCTTGCATCAGATTTGCTATCTTGATAGCACATGAAAGAAAAGTTATTCCTTTGCTTCCATTGATATTGCTTCTTGCTCATCAATCTTCATATGCTGGAAAAAGATGATACCAAACAAATGATTCAGTTTTGAGCACAAGAACAAATCATTGTACAGTCAATCAAAATCTATACCTATACTTCCGAGTCATTCATCTGGTGGGCTGAATTATTACGGTGTAGATTGAATCGTAAAATCCTCAGCCAAAAAAATGATTTTCACGATTGTATAGACAGAAGAAAAAAAATCCCATCTCCAAAAAACTTCACGTCCATCCATCCAAAAAAAGCTTCACGCCATCCACGGCCTCTTTCGAAACTAAAACAGAGTAGTCCGATAAATCACATCGTATCTCTACTATTATACTAGCAAACATTTTCTTTCTTATGGACGCCCTCCCCGTCTCTGCCGCCGCCCCACGCGACGAACGCCATCTTTCCCCTATTTCCCTCATCTCATCCATGGCCACGCCGCGTCGCCGACCGAGCCCCGCTGCGGTCGCCGTGAGCCGCCGCCTCACCATGAGTGGGCTGTGGGCGTGGCGCTTGGAGGTGGGCCGGGCACCGCCGCATGGTGAGAGGCCATCACGCAGGAGGGCTTCACGGCGCATCGGCCGTTGGCTGTTCGGGTCGCCGTCGCTACTCCCAAGGGCGTCGTGTGCCAAGAGGTCGAGAGAGTTGCCCAGCCGCCGGTATCCTCGCGCGCGCGTGCTTGAGGGCATCGCTGCGGAGGGTCGTGGCCTCGGGCATCGCCGATCTGCGCGGATGCAAGCCGAGAACCACGCCGTTCACCGGGGAGCAATACCGCGGGAGGGGTCGTGGCAGCGGGCACTCCGTGATGGACGCGAGCATGGGCCACCGTCACCGCTTGCTGCTCTCCTCTGCTGCACCACGAATGCGAGCGAGGTTCTACGTCGTCGTTTCTCCATGAAGCCGGGAGAACCAACCCCGCCGCATACGGTTGCGGGCTATTCACCAGCGCTGGTAGTTTCCACGAGCTTGTTCCCACTGGCAGAGCTAAAGGGGGGGAAAGGGAGCCGTGGCCTGCCGGGAAAATATCTAGTGCTACCGAGGCTTAGGTGCTACCATGATACGGGCTTTTGGGCCGTAGGATTCTCAGATCAGACCGCTCTCGGAAACTCTGCCACATTTGTAAAAAAATCCTTCTGGGAGTCCAAAAATTGCGCATAAGTCTAGCAGATCCAACAGCTCCCAGATGCCGTCCGAACTGAGAAACCGACGGCCAAGAAGCCCGTATCACGATAGCACTTGAGTCTTGGTAGCACCAGATACTCTTCCGTGGCCCGCCCAGCACAAAACCAGAGAGTTGCATAGCAGCCTGATTGAATGAGCGTGACGATATATTCAGTCAATGGTTCTCCTCATGGTGCTTGTCGCGCGGCTTTTCTCCATGGAGAGGCTGCTTCTCGAGCTCCCCAACACAGTCCAGACAATGCTGGCCAACCAGCTTGGTGCTTTTCAGAGGTACGCGTCGTGCCTACACCTATTTGCAAGCACACATGTTCATGTCAGAATTGAAGTGTTGTATTTTGGATGTTTGGATCCGCATAGTTACTTAGTGAAATTCCCTCTTAAAAGGTAGCTATACACTGAAGATAGGAAATGAACATTTCAGGACAGTAAAATAAACAGCAAATTTTCAATTAGAAAGGTTTTTTTTGGCAAAAATAGAATGTTGTCTGGTACATAAGAGCACACATTTAAAGAACTTCATGATATACTATTTAAAGTTCAGATTATAATTCTTTTGTGCAAATGAAATTATCAACTTGTGATCATGGAGCAGACATTAAATGTAATGTTCTTCGTTTAGTGAAGATAACTGCATTAAAATATATAGAAATGGTCTATATATTGTCTGTGTATTGACTATTGACTGAATATTCAACTTGTTACATAGCCCGCCGGTAACTAGCACGGCAACCCGGCGACGGGTGACCCAGGCAATGAGCATAACCGGCAACACAGGCGCTTTGCACAAGTACTTTCTTTTACCAATAATAATTGCATCTCAGGGCATCATCTTTAGTACTAATGTCTATTGAAATATTAAGGCCAGAATTATAAAAAACATTGTGCTCTTCTTTTCCCTGGCCTGCCGAAAAATTTCTATGTAGCTCCGTCACTGCATGTGCCTGCTCCGCAATGGTCATCCGCCGCGCTTGCTGACAAGGTAAGGATGCCTTGGATCAGGGGCTTGCAGTAGTGGATTGGGCAGGACAACATCCATGACTGCTTCGTGAACACAACTGCCATATGTATTCCGATATGAGGTGACATTTGTTTTGTCTATCCGCCCGATGTGAGATTATTTACACTTTTCTCTAATGGGCTTGTGCATGAATTAGTGGATGCACGCGAGATGCTTCTAGATGTAAGTTTAGATATTGAGTTATTCAGTTGTGATTGTTCAACTGCTCAGAAATATACTGTTAGTACGATTTTGTGATGCTGCAAAAGGCAATTGAATTTTGTGTAAAGAGAAATGTAATAAAAAAGCCATAATTTTTCCGAAGGTTTCTTAGTTCAAGGAAACAACAAAAATTAACTTTCATACTATGCCTTAATAGTATGGAATATGTATGTTCTCTTTTTGAAAGTTTTCTTAAACTGATTAGTAACCCATTAAATTATTCTCAAATTTTCAATTTACATGTTTTTATCAGGGCAAGCAGGCTGATATCTCTGTTCTACTAATAATGACATTTGGGGGGGCTCAAAACTTTATTATCTTTTGAGTGAAGAGCTGCCTTTATTTTCAATCACTACCTGGATGGAAAATCCCTACCAAGTGTTTGTAGAGAAGCATATGAGAGCTATTAGCTACTAGCAAAAGAAAAATCCAATTGTTGGTAATTTATTTTCGTGTGACTAGATTTATTTCACGTCATGTTTTTTAAGACAATATGACTATTGTTGTTAGTTGCACGGGATGTGGATTCTGTTTTATTAATAATACATTATTAATATTATTTTATTGCTTTTATTTAATAAGTACCTACTAAATACGATTAAATGACTATATTTCTTCCTATGGTTACACGAGCACGATTACTAGTATCCATAAAGTTGTAGATTTCTATTTTCCCAACCCTAGCGCCACGTCCGTCTACAGGAAATCGCCTCGGCCGAATCCCTGACCGATATGCCCTAGGAGTCCAACCAAGGCTCTCTATGCTCTTGATCGTGTTCCCCATCGGATCTGCCATGTGTTGTCACCTCTCGCCGCAACGAGTCTAGGCCAGCGATGGACACCAGCATCGACCATCGCCTTGGAGTCACATTTAATTCTGAGGCACTAGCTGGGCCATGGCATCCTCCTCCCAACGCCTCCTGATTTTTCATGGCGACCAAGAGGTAAGGATGGTCCGATTGGTGAAGAATCCCATGTTTGATGCAATATAGTTGAGTTGGGTTTCCTCTACTGTTTTGTTGTTGTCTCCAGTCTCGACTGAGTTGGGTTGAACATGCCTATGCTCTGCCCCATATGATTAGGATATGTTTTTGTTAGACACGAACTTACTTGCAGGCTAACCTCTCTAGGAGGGAAATTTTGGCCATACGTGCTGTCATAGGTTTTTTTTTTTTTTTTTTAGAAAAGGAGGATGACCCCCGGCCTCTGCATCTGGGAGATGCATGCGGCCATTTTATTGATTATTCTCGAGGACCTTACAAAGTGGAACAACAATATACCTAAAACCGTCATCTTGGCAGCATCTGCCGCTACTCCTATCCATATGATGAAGGGGTGCAAGCTGGGCCACATACCCAGACCTCTCACCTAAGCCTAACATCTAAAGCCGGAGGCCCCGACCGAGCCATCTACCGGGTCCGGGGCACAAACCGGTCCGACGCACTCACATGTGTCGTCGCCGCCATCTTCTATTGGTCCATTTTCAGAGCAGATTGAGGTGTCAACCTTGGCAGGTCCTCCACCATCGACGCCACCACGACGCCAGACAACGACCTCCACCTACACGAGCCTTGGCAGGTCATCCGCCATCGACGCCACCACGACGGCAAACGACGACCTCCACCTACGCGAGTCCATCTCCCAGCAACGGACGAAGATCCATGCTAGGATAGGTCCGCACCACCGCCATCGCCCACCACCCACAAGCGCCACCCAATCCCAAGGTTCCCAAAGCGGCGCCTTCAAGAAGGGAACGGCGCCGTGAGCGCCGCCGCCGCCCAACAAAGTTAGGGCTTTCACCCGGGAGACCTAGGGGAAGGGGAAGTGAGGAGATCAGTCCATACCGACGCCTCCAAGGAGGGGAACGGCGCCCTCAGGCGTCGCCGTCGGCGCGGCCGGTCATGGCCGGCCAGGGATTTCGCCCGAACTAGATCCCCGCCACCAGCAGCGCCTTCTGTACAGAACTGGCGACCAAGGGAAGCGCGGCCCGACCAGGCTGGCCCGCACGCCGAACAGGGGAGGAGGGGAGGCGCCAGATCGCGCGCACCGACCGCCGCAGAGGCCGCCGCCAGCCGCCAACGACCACCGGGATCCCGCCGCCCGCGCGGCCAGGAGGCCAGATCCTAGCCGGAGCCTGCCGTGCCTCGCCAAAGGAGCCGCCGCTCCAGATCCAGAACTCCCCACGCAGAGGCAGGGCAGCCGAGGCCCCGCCGCCACCATCCTTGGGGCCCCGGGCTTGCCCGGCGGCTGCCTCAGGCGGCGGCGAGGAGGTGGGGCGAGGTGAGGAGGGGGCCGCGGCGGCGCGGCTTGGGTTCCCCCGCCACCGCCGGGGGAGGCGACGCGGGGGACGCGAGGCCGGTGTAGAGAGACGTGAGCGGGCAAAGCAGCGTGGCGAGGTGGGCATGCACGGAGACGAGTGCCCAGCCGAAGGTGTTACGTGCTGTCATAGGTGAGTACGCGTACACTGGCAGTGTCGGTGGCGGACTACTCGATGACATACGAGGATCGTTTTTCTCCATATACCGATGTACGTCAGCCCCCGGCTAGGATCGATCAGGATGACTTGCAGCTATGCTACATGCGTACGATTACCTTTGGCCAACAACATCAGGTGCCAGGAAATCAATGGCTGAGTCAGCTTTGTACACCACTGGGACCCATTCATGATTTCGGGCATCGTGAGTTTTCGCCAGTAGTTCAACCGTTGCCCTGTCCGGGGTGATTTTGGCCAAGGGAATCCATGCATTTACAAGAGCTAAGCAGATTAAACGATTCATGGAACACATTGCTGGACGACACTGATCGATTCAACTCGAGGGAAACATACAGGTACAAGAGCTAAGTTAGAGCTTTCCTATTCAACTCGGCTATGTGCGCACTATGCAGGGCATCCAATTGATGGCCACTGATTTTTTTTTATAGCTGTGATCTGGTGATAATTACATGTAACAGGAGCAGATCGATCGCAGATGTTGGTATTTAAAGAACTTGCAAGGCTAGACACCTATGATGTTTAAGGTACTCCTGATCTTAATCATAAAATCCTTCTCTATCATGGCCTCCAATCTAGTCGTCTCGCGCACGCTTCCTGCTCGCCACTACATCAGCATGCCAATGCCACCGCAGCTTAATTTGGCTCATGTTCTGGGCATGCGTTCTATGTTTTGACCATACTGATTTCATCATGGTGGCCACCAGCGATTGGCCGTTGACCATCTTTTTCCTCTGTGCATTGAGAAAAAACTTCCACTGCTTGAGATCGAGACATCCCCACAATAGAAGGAACACATCGGATCAAAGCATAGAAGACGAATCCGGAGGGAAAGAAGTTGTAAGTTATGATATCTATTCTTCTTCCATTTAGCTACTTCATTCTTTTCCTACACTTTTTGCATGGGCGGCGTGATTCCTGATATGTGCTGGTATTTGAACGGTTGACCGTGTGTTTTAGAGGAGGCACCTACGAGTTTCTAGGCCTGTAATGAGATACTTTTGTATGAGAAAGCCTTGTGTTATTAGACGTTGCTGCATGCCTCCATTAAACTTGGTTCTTTCAAAGCTAGGCACAAAAACAAGTTATGTTCTACACGGTCAAAAAAGCACCAAATTATGTCAATGTTCTTTTCATGTTCCAAGCAGCAATATGCAGTTGATCCGGTTTTTTCCAGGGTTTTTAATTTTAATTATGTATGTTCTCTTTTCTTTTCTTCATTTCTTTGAAGGACCACCTCATGAGGCCATCAATCTATACCTAATAATAATAAAGGGGCTATTGCTTCTGGCGGTATGTCATGAAAATTGACCCCAGGGTTGCAAAATATTGCCAAACCAATGCCACCTATAAGTGATAAAAAACGTTTTACACATAGAAATCCCCCGCCTAGGCTGGTCCATGCAGTACGGACCTCCTATACTGCACTCTGCGCGCTAGGAGAAGACGCAGCGTGCCCATTTGGGCCGGCCCATGTATGGTCGGCCTGTTTTTTAAATTTCATCTTTTATTTTTTAGTTTTCTTTTCCTTTTTGGTGTTTTCTACTTTAAATAATTTGGGACTTCAAAACACTTACGAAAATGAAAAAATATGAGAATTTTGAAATAAAATGTTTAACAAACCTTAAAATGTTTGTGGATTCCAAAAAAGTTTCCGATTTTGTAAAAAAAAAATAGTTTTCTAACAAAATAGTTTGAAAATGATTATGCAATTCATGATGTTCGGTAAATAAAACAATGTTCATGATTTTTAAGAATTTCATCTATTAAAAAATGAAAATGAAATTGAACAAAATTTTGCCAATTCAAAAAATGTTCACGAATGGAAAAATATCCTAAAAACTCAAACACTGTTCATGACTTACAAAATAGTTTATTCATTCATAAAATGTTCATGCATTTCAAAAAAAGTTTGTTAAATCAACAAAATAATCATGAATCTGAAAAATTGTTCCACCAATTTCCAAAAAATGTTCGTTGATTCTTTTTTGCCGATTCAAGAAAAATGTTTTAAGAAAATGTTCACAATTTATTTAAAAATGTTGGCCAATAGTATAAAATTTTCATGAATTCAATTTTTTCCTTAATTTTAGAAAATATTCAAAAATTTGTAAAAGTGTACACAAATATAAAAAATGTTCATGATTCCAAATATGTTCACGAGTTTCAAAAAGTTTTCATGATTTCAAAAATTGTTCATGATTTCAGGAAATTGGGAGTGATAGTGTATCTCAGGGATGCAGCATAATGTGGTCATGGCCATTAGAGATTATGATTTTTTTCCCGTTGCAACGCACGGGCCCTTTCGCTAGTAGAAACTATTTCCCCAGGTTATCATCATTGTTGGACACCATTTATTCTCTACAATTGGTCATGTTTTCGCAATAGACTTCCCATGTTGACATAAATGTATAAAATACATTTACGTTCTACATTTAGGAAATAATAACTACTATAATCAAAGCTGACATGTTTGGAGCAATATAATATGATATGATGAAGCCAAAGAAGATGCCCAAATGTGCAGCCATTGAGGTGTGTACAGAAAATCGACTTCATGCTTCCTTCAGGCATTATTTTGTTATAGTTTGCTCTATATCAGGTCAGAGGTTAGGATTTTCTTTTTGATGGAAAATGAAGGAATTAAAAGATAAGCTAATGCACATGTTCATTGACACCTCTTTTCCTTTTTTAAATACAAAAGGACCCATTGTTTTTTGCTTCTATATTATGTGAGGCTCTCTTCTCATCTACCTAATCAAATTGCTTAACTACTCCATAGACTGGTCGGAATAGATATCAGTTGAACGAACAATAAGAAAAAGTATTGTTTTTTAATCAAAATCGATGAAATAAAATGGTTTCATATCTAGCACGCAAATTTGAGTATATGCTTCATTTCATATTCTATTATCCGATTTTAACATTATAATTATGGGAAGACGTGTATGTGGTCATAGACAACATGGAACCATTGATATACATTTTGGGACATCTCGATTTTCTTGCTCCTTGAAATATAATCTCTCCATGTATTATAGTACATGTCAAGTTAAAATAGCGGCTTATCTGTAAGGGAACGCGACAGAAAACGAAAATTTTCGGTATAGCGAGCACGCCCAGGACCACTATGGAGACTGCATACAAGGTTTGATCTGATCCGTACCGACTCGAAGCGCAGCGGAAGAAGAGTCGGTGGTGATCGTTGGTGCAGATCCCCACAGCTAGGATTTACAACCTCCCAACCGCGAGGATGTACACCCTCGTCGGACAGCCCTTCGGGAGGCGGTCGGACAGTCCCTCGGGAGGCGGTCGGACAGTCCCCCGGACGATGTCGCGGACAGCCCTTCGGGAGGACCCTCGAAACTCGAACGGAGACTCGGACAGCCCTTCGGGAGGACACTCGAACAGCCCCTCGGGCAAAAGACCGAAACTACGACCTCTCTACGGGGTTGCACACATACGGTGTCAGCTATCCGGCAGGGCTTCGCCGTCCAGAACTAGTTCCTGCCGGAACCCAGACAGCCTTTCGGCTCTACGAAACTCTTTTCGTGGGAGGGAGAGAAGAAGCCAGATAATGCATGGCATGTGTATGAGAGCAAGGATGAAGAGATGGCAGCCCCCATCTCCTCTATTTATAGGAAAGCCAAGGGGTAGGGCTCCTCCACTAATTACCAAAAACCCATGCATTAGGTCACACCTCATGGGCATAAGGGTAAACTTGGGATGCCATGTGGAGCTCCAAGGAGCTCCCCCTTCCTTGGCCGGCCACCCCTAGGGGGCCCCCCATGAGGGGCTCTCATGGCCCCCCAAACCCTTCTAGAAGCCTTTAGCAAAAGCCCTAAAAGGTGGCTTCCAAAAAATTATCCAAAAAGCACTTTCACTATTCATGACGACATTTTTCAGCGTCCGTTCAAACTGAAAATATTTATGTGGGCTTAGAACAATTCCAGTACCCACTAAAATAATTTTCAACGCGTTCTGGAACAATTCCAGATTAGTGATTTTAATCTGCGAAAAGCATATGAAGCGGTTCCGGCAGCTCCGAAACATTTCCGGTTTTTCTTCCAGAAAATTCCCAGAAGTTTCCAGAATGATTCTGGCACCCTCCAAGAATTATCAGGCATGTGCCGAAAACAATTTGACTTTATGGTATCCTCTGAAACAACTTTTCAGTTTCACCGGAACTCATCTGGTGACCTCTTTGCGGAACCTTTCCGCTGTCCAAAACTTTTTGGGTGTCCGAAACTTTTTCGGTGATTTTCTCTCAGACTCCCTGTCTAGTATTCAGCAGATAGATGACCCTTAAGCGTGTGACCCTATAGGTTCGGTGAAGCATAGACATGACCTGGAACCCCTTCCGATCAATGATCAACATCGGAGCCGTGGACACCCATATTGACCCCTATACCCACACGAATGAATATTCGAGTGAACCTCCAGTTGCCGTGAGCTATTCTTGTTGCTTCGCGATATGTCACAAAACACCCGAGGTGAGATTTATTGCACCCCCGTGGATCAACAATTTGTCCACTATGCAAGTTACCTCGTTACCGGTTTTGTTCTCTTTTCTCGTTTCCGTGCTTCGGTATCCCAGTGATCAAATCACAAGTTGTCTGGCCAGACGATGATGGATACCGTTTCACCGAGAGGGCCCGAGTATATCTCTCCATCGTCGGAGGAGCAAATCCCAATCTTGAGCTATCTCGTTACTTGACATACTTTTTCGTGAACCCGTAAGCCGCCGTAATAGCCACCCAGTTACGGATGACGTTTAACAAACCCCAAAGTTCACGAAGCAAGTACGAAGGAACTCGACACTCTCATGGTCTAAGGAATTATGCAAACATTAACTTCCCTGTGTAAAATACCATTAACTTGTGACGAATGTATCTCATAGCATAACATCAATTTGGGTCGATTCAACACAAGTGTTCTACCAACAATTTGTGCCCTCAAAATTGCCGGCATAGACATGCCCATGATCAGGAAAACAGGATCATCATGCAATACTCGAGCCAGTCATAGAGGCTTGACCAGGAATACATTTTTCCGTTTATTATCCCACACGTGCACATGAGTTTCCCTCCAAGCCTCGTTTTATTGTAGACTCGAGAATCATTGCAGTTATAGCATGGAACATAAACTTTCATTACAAACCAGGAGATACAAAATAACTGATATTACTGCCTCTAGGGCATATCTCCTACAGACTCCCACTTGCACTAGAGTCATAATCCAGTTACATGGCTTCCCTAACACCAATGGCTATCCGGTGTTGCTCATGCTTTGCTCGTGGTAGAGGCTTTGTCATCGGGTCTGACACATTCAGATCCGTGTGAACTTTGTGTACTTTCACTAAACCCTCTTCGACATGATGTCGAATGAGTTTATATTTGCGTTGAATATGTCTTGTCTTATGGTGCGAACTTGGCTCCCTTGCCTGAGCCACAGCGCCACTATTATCACAATAGATCTCCACTGGGTCCAGAGCACTTGGAACCACACCAAGGTCTTCAAGAAATTGCTTGATCCATACCGCCTCCTTGGAGGCTTCTGAAGCTGCAACATACTCCGCCTCTGTCGTAGAATCCGCCACAGTCTTTTGCTTGGAACTTTTCCAATCAACTGCGCCACCGTTCAACATGAAAACATAGCCTGATTGAGATTTGAAGTCATCTGGGTCAGTCATGAAGCCTGCATCAGTGTAACCACTTACAATGAGCTCTTCATCACCTCCGTACACAAGGAGTAAATCCTTGGTCCGTCTGAGGTACTTAAGAATACCCTTGACTGCGGCCCAGTGTTCCAATCCAGGATCACTTTGGTACCGGCTGCTAACACTTAGCGCATAGGAAATATCCGGTCTTGTACATAGCATGGCATACATAATAGAACCAACTGCCGAGGCATATGGAACATCATTCATTTGTACTCGCTCATCGAGAGTTCGAGGACTCTGATTCTTGCAAAGCACTGTGCCAGGTGACATGGGGAGTAGGCCTTTCTTGGAGTTCTCCATGTTGAACCTTTTCAATACCTTGTCAATGTACATGCTTTGGCTAAGCGCTATCAGGTGTTTTGATCTATCTCTATAGATTCTGATGCCCAATACATATGCCGCTTCGCCTAAGTCTTTCATTGAAAACCTTTTCTTCAATGAGTCTTTTATTTCACTAAGAAAATTCACGTCATTTCCAATCAACAATATGTCATCCACATACAAGATTAGAAATGCTTTTGCGCTCCCACTAAACTTCTTGTATACACAAGATTCTTCGTCATTTCTGATGAAGCCAAACTCTTTGATCACTTCATCAAAACGAATGTTCCAGCTCCTTGACGCTTGCTTCAGACCATAAATGGCTTTCTGAAGTTTGCATACCTTTCCAGCATCCTCATGAATGACAAAACCTTCTGGCTGTATCATGTATACATCCTCTTTGAGGTTTCCATTTAGGAAAGCCGTTTTGACATCCATCTGCCATATTTCATAATCGAAATAAGCAGCAATTGCTAGTAATATCCGAACAGACCTAAGCATAGCTACAGGCGAGAAAGTCTCGTCGTAGTCCACTCCTGGAACTTGCGTGAACCCTTTCGCGACAAGTCTAGCTTTGTGGATAGTAATGTTACCATCCGCGTCCGTCTTCCTTTTGAAAATCCATTTACAACCAATCGGCTTTACGCCTTCTGGAAGTTCTTCCAAGTTCCAAACTTGGTTTTCGTACATGGATTCCATTTCGGATCTCATGGCTTTGTGCCATTCTTTTGAGCTGGGCCCCGCCATCGCTTCCTTGTAGTGCGCAGGTTCATCGTCTTCAAGAATGAAGATTTCGTTATGAAACCATTCAGGTGGCTGGATAGCCCTACCTGATCTGCGCGGTTCAGTTACAACATTGTCTGAAGTTTCCGCATCATATGCGACAACTTCCGGCTCAGTTGTAGGGATAATTAGCGGAATTTCTTCCGGTTCCTTAGCCATATCAACGGTCACCGAAGATTCACTAATCTCATTAAGTTGCACTGTCCTCCCACTTAATTCTTTGGCGAGAAACTCTTTCTCGAGAAAGTGTCCAACTTTTGCGACAAATGTTTTGCCCTCGGACTGGTGGTAGAAGGAATACCCAATGGTGTTTTTGGGATAACCTACAAAGTAACATTTGTCTGCTCTGGGGTCGAGTTTGCTTGGTTGTAAACGTTTTACATAAGCTTCACAACCCCAAACCTTGAGATGTGACACATTGGGTTTCTTCCCATACCATAATCCAAATGGCGTCGTCTCAACAGACTTAGACGGTGCTCTGTTTAGTGTATAAGCGGCAGTAAGTAGTGCGTGACCCCAAAAAGATATCGGTAGATCTGTAAGAGACATCATCGACCTTACCATGTCCAACAAGGTTCGGTTACGTCGTTCCGATACTCCATTTCTCTGTGGAGTTCCGGGAGGCGTAAGCTGTGATACGATTCCACGGTCACTCAGATGTTGGCCAAACTCATGACTAAGATACTCGCCTCCGCGATCAGACCGCAGAAACTTAATCTTTTTGTCACGATGATTTTCTACCTCATTCTGAAATTCTTTGAACTTTTCAAAGGTTTCCGACTTATGCTTCATCAAGTAGATATAGCCATACCGACTTAAATCATCAGTAAAAGTCACGAAGTAAAAATACCCACCCCGTGCGGCCGTGTTCATTGGACCACATACATCACTATGTATTATTTCCAACAATTCACCCGCCCGTTCAGGATGACCCGTGAACGGCGTCTTGGTCATTTTCCCCATCAAGCAAGCTTCACATGTGTCAAATGATTGAAAATCAAGGGACGGTAAAACTCCAT
The DNA here is from genome assembly GCA_011799875.1 of Thinopyrum elongatum. Lineage (NCBI taxonomy): Eukaryota > Viridiplantae > Streptophyta > Magnoliopsida > Poales > Poaceae > Thinopyrum > Thinopyrum elongatum. The sequence goes on from CM022299.1 coordinate 627,268,244, forward strand.
CTTTATGGAGTCTTTGCATGCGTTTCTTTCCGATGTGGCCAAGCCGACAGTGCCACAAGAAAGTGGTGGTGGTATCAGCCTTCTTAAGGCGTTTAGCATTCACGTTAAAGACATCATTTCCACATTCAAGATTTAGTATGAAAAGGCCCCAACAATGGGTGCAAATCCATAAAACATATCCTTACAATAAAGTGAACAACCATTGTTCTCAGACTTGTACGAATACCCATCGTGTACTAAACATGATCCGGAGATAATGTTTCTACACAACAGTGGAACAAAATAACAGTTACTTAGTTCTAAGATAAATCCTGAAGGGAGACGTAGAGGCATAATGCCGACGGCTTGAGCGGCGATCCCAGCGCCGTTCCCGACACGCATCACGACTTCATTCTTTGCCAGCTTGCACACCTTCTGAAGTCCCTGTATCGAGTTGCAAATGTGAGCAACCGATCCGGTATCAAATACCCAAGACTTAGAATTTTCGCTAGCAAGCAAAACGTCAATGACATTAACTTGTATAACAATTATACCTTTTCCGGTTTTCCCGGACTTCTTATCTTCCAGATACTTCTTGCAGTTTCTCTTCCAGTGTCCTGTGCCCTTGCAGTAGAAGCACTCAGTTTCATTCTTGGCTCCACCCTTAGAGTTGCTTTGGGAGCCGGTCTTACCGACGCCCTTGCCCTTCTTTGGCTTGCCTTTCTTCTTTTTGAAACTGGCGGTTTTATTCACAAGCAACACTTGCTTGCGATTTTTCCGCAGTCCTCCTTCTGCAGTTTTCAGCATGGCGAGCACCTCTTCCGGTTCCTTCTCCATCCCACTCATGTTGTAGTTTAATACAAAACCGTCGTAAGACGGGGGGAGTGAAGAAAGCAACATGTCCATCGTATGGCCAGGTGGAAGTGGAAATTCCAGGGTTTTAAGCCTTTCAGCATAGCCAATCATTTTGACCACGTGTTCGCCAACTGAACTACCCTCAGCCATCTTGCATTCCATCAAAGCCTTCATGATATCAAATCGTTCAGACTTTGCGGTTTCCTTGTACAGAGCATCCAATTCCCGGATCATATCACGGGGTTTATGAAATTCAAAACGTTTTTGAAGGTCTGTACACATGCAAGCTAGCATGAGGCACTGCACTAAGTTGTGATCATCATCCTTAGTGGCCCAGACATTTTGTTCATCTTCCGGGGCCTCTGCCGCCGGTTTAGCTGGAAGAGCATTTTCAAGCACATACAGTTTCTTAGCGCTCCTGAGGACAATCCTCAGGTTGCGGACCCAGTCCGCATAGTTGTTTCCAGTCGCAGTTAACTTCTCTTTCTCTAACAACGGGCCTAAGTTGAATGCGGTGTTGCGAGCCATTTGATCTACAACGGAAAACACAGGTTTCACTTAGACTTTGTTTATAAAGAAATTTGCACTAGTGAATAAACAGTTTTATTCTAAAGTGCGCTCCCACTCAAATCAATATCTCTCAAAATTGATTATGAGTGATACAAGACCCGCATATCCATTCAACGCCATTGAACGAGATGAACACTGATGGCGCGAACTTCAATCGGTAGGCAAACTTGCCGATCACATCTCTATGTGACTCTTGTTCATCTTTCGATGGGCGTGTTCCGAGCTCAGGGAGATCCTTCCAGAACGTCAAGACAACCAAGTGATCTTGCTGTGAGGTCTCAACTCACCCGCCTCACACATCCCTAATCGTTCGTACCCAGGGAGATCCTGTGATACCCCGAAAAGTTAGGTGCCGTGACGGTGCTACACTTGGGAGAACACTAACTACTTGATATTTTAAGTGAGAGATCACCCTAATAAAAAGCGACTACCGCGCAATCAAGAAGGGTGCATCAAGAGGGATAAACATCTCAGGCAATTCATAATAGCATGATATGGTATAGCCTCTTCTGACGGAGAAGTCTTTCATTTCTTCGTCTTCGGCATTCGCGTCGGTGTTCACCTTCGCGAAGATTGCCACCACCTTGTCGATGCACCAGATAATATTGCTATCTCCATAGCAAGATAAAATAAATGCATTACTTAAGGTTGACACACAGGTCATTAAAGTGCAATCATATAGCTCCAGCCATCATGCCAAATCATGACACGCAGGTCATGTTAATTACATCATATAGTCATCTCATACATAATCAAATTGAATATGAGCATTGCTATACCACATCACATGCAAAACATCCTGCAAAACCAAGTTAGACGCCTCTAATCGGTTTATGCAAAATTTTATTTTACGTGGCTTCTAAGGTTTTTACTCAAACCGCAGCTACCAATGTTTTATCATCAAGTATGATTATTCATGTTGCTAGATTAACATCTCGGGGTGTATGAAACACGAGATAACTAAATCTCGAGCCCCATACTAAACTTCGTCATACGCATGCCCCCCGTGCAGATCATATCTGCAATGCCCTTTCATCTGCGAATTTCATCTTTCTTTTGACTATGGCAGAACCCAAAGAACTGATAGCACTTCCATGATCAATCAGGATCACGGATTGCCAGAACTTTGTCAAATTCCACCATGCTGTCTCGAGATTGAGCAAACGCAAATTCTAGGGAAGCAACAAGAACGTCGGGTAACAGATTTCATCTGTCACCCGCATAAATAATTTTCAGCAATAGATCTCATCTACTCCAAAATTATATTATGCAATACCCATACATCTCCATGTATTCTAGATCGTAACCTGCATCTACGCATAGCACGGCTCTTGATGCCACTGTAAGGGAACGCGACAGAAAACGAAAATTTTCGGTATAGCGAGCACGCCCAGGACCACTATGGAGACTGCATACAAGGTTTGATCTGATCCGTACCGACTCGAAGCGCAGCGGAAGAAGAGTCGGTGGTGATCGTTGGTGCAGATCCCCACAGCTAGGATTTACAACCTCCCAACTGCGAGGATGTACTCTCTCGTCGGACAGCCCTTTGGGAGGCGGTCGGACAGTCCCTCGGGAGGCGGTCGGACAGTCCCCCGGACGATGTCGCGGACAGCCCTTCGGGAGGACACTCGAACAGCCCCTCGGGCAAAAGACCGAAACTACGACCTCTCTACGGGGTTGCACACATACGGTGTCAGCTATCCGGCAGGGCTTCGCCGTCCAGAACTAGTTCCTGCCGGAACCCAGACAGCCTTTCGGCTCTACGAAACTCTTTTCGTGGGAGGGAGAGAAGAAGCCAGATAATGCATGGCATGTGTATGAGAGCAAGGATGAAGAGATGGCAGCCCCCATCTCCTCTATTTATAGGAAAGCCAAGGGGTAGGGCTCCTCCACTAATTACCAAAAACCCATGCATTAGGTCACACCTCATGGGCATAAGGGTAAACTTGGGATGCCATGTGGAGCTCCAAGGAGCTCCCCCTTCCTTGGCCGGCCACCCCTAGGGGGCCCCCCATGAGGGGCTCTCATGGCCCCCCAAACCCTTCTAGAAGCCTTTAGCAAAAGCCCTAAAAGGTGGCTTCCCAAAAATTATCCAAAAAGCACTTTCACTATTCATGACGACATTTTTCAGCGTCCGTTCAAACTGAAAATATTTATGTGGGCTTAGAACAATTCCAGTACCCACTAAAATAATTTTCAACGCGTTCTGGAACAATTCCAGATTAGTGATTTTCATCTGCGAAAAGCATCTGAAGCGGTTCCGGCAGCTCCGAAACATTTCCGGTTTTTCTTCCAGAAAATTCCCAGAAGTTTCCAGAATGATTCTGGCACCCTCCAAGAATTATCAGGCATGTGCCGAAAACAATTTGACTTTATGGTATCCTCTGAAACAACTTTTCAGTTTCACCGGAACTCATCTGGTGACCTCTTTGCGGAACCTTTCCGCTGTCCAAAACTTTTTCGGTGTCCGAAACTTTTTCGGTGATTTTCTCTCAGACTCCCTGTCTAGTATTCAGCAGATAGATGACCCTTAAGCGTGTGACCCTATAGGTTTGGTGAAGCATAGACATGACCTGGAACCCCTTCCGATCAATGATCAACATCGGAGCCGTGGACACCCATATTGACCCCTATACCCACACGAATGAATATTCGAGTGAACCTCCAGTTGCCGTGAGCTATTCTTGTTGCTTCGCGATATGTCACAAAACACCCGAGGTGAGATTTATTGCACCCCCGTGGATCAACAATTTGTCCACTATGCAAGTTACCTCGTTACCGGTTTTGTTCTCTTTTCTCGTTTCCGTGCTTCGGTATCCCAGTGATCAAATCACAAGTTGTCTGGCCAGACGATGATGGATACCGTTTCACCGAGAGGGCCCGAGTATATCTCTCCATCGTCGGAGGAGCAAATCCCAATCTTGAGCTATCTCGTTACTTGACATACTTTTTCGTGAACCCGTAAGCCGCCGTAATAGCCACCCAGTTACGGATGACGTTTAACAAACCCCAAAGTTCATGAAGCAAGTACGAAGGAACTCGACACTCTCATGGTCTAAGGAATTATGCAAACATTAACTTCCCTGTGTAAAATACCATTAACTTGTGACGAATGTATCTCATAGCATAACATCAATTTGGGTCGATTCAACACAAGTGTTCTACCAACAATTTGTGCCCTCAAAATTGCCGGCATAGACATGCCCATGATCAGGAAAACAGGATCATCATGCAATACTCGAGCCAGTCATAGAGGCTTGACCAGGAATACATTTTTCCGTTTATTATCCCACACGTGCACATGAGTTTCCCTCCAAGCCTCGTTTTATTGTAGACTCGAGAATCATTGCAGTTATAGCATGGAACATAAACTTTCATTACAAACCAGGAGATACAAAATAACTGATATTACTGCCTCTAGGGCATATCTCCTACATTATCAAACTAGCACATGCGGATGCATGAGAGGAAAACAACCAGTGACGGTTGACCGTCATAGAAAATGGTCTTTGGCGATGTTTCCTATTTCGTCACCAGGGTTTTGCCACTGAATAGAGCAGGTTTTGTAATGATTTGTATGTGGATTTATCATAAAAAGCCATGGTATGTACACAACTAGATATGTCCTATGCTCTAAGTGTTATGAGCAAGATACCAAAATGATCAAGGTGTTGACAAAATGGACTTCATCGAAAAATATCCTTAAGTACTTGAGGAGTTCTAAGGTCATATTTCTCGTAATTGGACATAATGAAGAGCTTCGTTGTAAATGGTTACACTGATGCTTGATCATTGTAATGAGTTACATTGATTCAATATTCATCATTGATCCAGACGATCTTCGATTTCGATCAAGGTTTTGTACATAGAACGATGGCACAGTAAGTTGGAATTGTTCCAAAAAGGATATTATTTCTGATTTTACAACAAAGGCCAAGTATATTGCCACTTTGGAAGCAACAATGGAGGGTGTTTGCACTGGAGAAGTTTGTCACCAAGATTGGTATGGTTTCAAGTGCGCTTGAGCCAATGGAGCACTGTTGAGATTAGTGGCGCCATAGCTTAGGTCAAGAAGCCAAGGTCCTACTAGGAGTTCAAATATATACAAAGCTGATTCCACATAAATTATGAATTTTGTGTAGCGTGGAGACGCAAAGCTATGCAAGATACACATGGACCTGAAGATGTCATATCCATTGACGAAGTCTATACCACGAGCAAAACATGAGCAACATCGGAAAGCCATTGGTGTTGGAGAACTTATGTAACTAGATTACTGACTCTAGTGCAGGTGAAAGATTGTTAGAAATATGCCATGGAGGCAATAATAAATGTATTTTTATATTTCCATGTTTATTATTAAGTTTATGTTTCTATGCTACAATTGTATTGCTTCATGAATATGAGACTCAGAGGAAAACCCAAATACATGTGTTAAAGTATAAACACCAAGTGATCCCTAGTCTATCCTCTAAGATTAGCTTATGTATTGATTCATAATCTTGTTTTCATGGTCATGAGCATTGTTAATGTAATAAGGATGCTATCAATATATGAGAACACCATTTTCATGAGAACAATAGAGTTGGATAGACCCAACTTATGTATTACTGAGGGATGTCATTGTTGATATGTTGTCGGTACTTCATATAACTTGTTCAGGTTTGCATTGTTCCTTAGACCATGAGAATATGGCATACCAAAATCCCGGATGGATACTTTGGGGTTTACCACATGTTACTCCGTAAATGCATGTGAATAAAGGTGACTTACGGGTATACCGAAAACGTATGTCTCGGTATCGATAGTTCAAGACTAGGATTTGCTCCTCTCACGATAGAGAGATACTCTCCGGGCCCACTCGGTGTTATGGTGTGATTATCGTCTGGCTAGACATTTGTGATTATGATCATGGGATACCGAAACACGGACACGAGTAAATAACGAAACTGGTAACGAGGATAACCAGTATAGTGATCAAGGAGTTGATCATGGGGATACCGATAATCCCTCCTCAGGTTTCGTAAACGTATCGTGAAGCAAAGGGAATGGTATTTGTAAACAAAGGTTCGCTAGAGAACTTCATGAATACGCGGAGTTAATAAGGGTGTCCAGATCCCGCTGTTAACTATTGACCGGAATGGGTTTCGGGTCATGTCCACCTATTTCCAAACCTATAGGGGCACACGCTTAACGAGTTCTAGTCCCGATTGCCGGAGAAATGAGAAATGAGTTAAAAGAGCACCTAAAGAGTTTCCGATAGTTCCAAAAGTGTTTCTGATGGTTCTAAAAGGGTTCTGGGAATTCTGGAAATGTATAACATGATTTCGGAAAGTTTGGATCTATGTATGGAAAATTTTCAGGGTCGTCGGAATGGGTTCCGAAGACATCCGAAAAATCCGGGATTTTATTTTGTGTAAGAAAGTTGTGAAGGACTGTCATGAGATGATGACCCCTAGTGGGTCCCACAGGGCCCACATGGTGCGCCATTACCTATGGCGGGCCCTAGGACAAATAGGAAAGGAGGGAATCCTTCTCTCCTTCCACTTGGTGGAAGGAGAGACTGATTCCTCCTACTTGGGGCACTCCCTCTCCTTCCTCTCTAGAGGCACACCAATCCAAAGGGGATCTCTCCTACATAGCTCCATGCTCTCCCTGTCTAATTGTCCTAAGTGTGTAGGCTCCTAATTAGATGGGCCAGGCCCATTATTTCAAAAAGATTGAAGGTAAAACCTATCCGAGAATGGCCGAAGGAAGATTGTAGCTAAACAACCATTTGGGGAGCAAAGAAAAATGGGTCGCGGGTGTGCACTACCTAGTATTTGGTGCCCTTTTCTAGTGCTCTGCCTGCGACTGCCGCAAGACGGCGAAAACGTCGCCCATCACCGACTCATCCCTCTCGATGAGGACCCTTGAACGACGGCTGCGGCTGTTGCGGCAACTGTTGTCGTGCACACAGGCGGAGCACCCGGTAGGGTGAGGTTGGGCGTTCGTCATACCTTGATTTCATACGTAATCTTTTATACCCGTATATGCATACCATCAATTGTTTTTTTTGGCTCGCTGACCCTTTAGATGGAAAAAATCTCTGAAAAGAGAAAAGGGGAGCAACTAATTAACGAGCGCTCCTTCGGGAGCCTTGTAACGATTAGCGCCACTTGGCGCGCTCTCAGCCATTCGCCACGTGTCGCGCTCTGGTCGCTCCCTCCGGGTTTTATCTTTTTTTCTGCACGCGTTTTCGGCTTTTTAAACAGTTTTTTTTCCATTTTTTCGACGTGTTGGTTTTTCACCGGTCTTCCTTAGCTTTTCGATCAAAATAAAAAAGAAAAAAAAATGCGCGAAAAAACGCGTTTTTTTTCCTTTCGAGAGACTCACGGTTTTGCTTCCGCGAGAGGCACGGTTTTGCTTTAGCGAGAGTCACGGCCGTGCCTCTCGGAAACGGAAAAACAAACGCGTTCTCTGGTTTTTTTTTCCTTTCGCGAGAGTCACGGTTTTGCTTCCTCGAGAGTCACGGTTGTGCTTTAGCGAGAGTCACGGCCGTGCCTCTCGGAAACGGAAAAAAACACGTTTTCTCTTTTTCTTTCTTTCGCGAGAGTCACGGTTTTACTTTCGCGAGAGGCACGGTTGTGCTTTAGCGAGAGTCACGGCCGTGCCTCTCGAAAACGAAAAAAAAACACGTTTTCTGTTTTTTTTCTTTCGCGAGAGTCACGGTTTTGTTTCCGCGAGAGGCACGGTTGTGCTTTAGCGATAGTCACGGCCGTGCCTCTCGGAAACGAAAAAAAAACATATTTTCTGTTATTTTTTCCTTTCGCGAGAGTCACGATTTTGTTTCCACGAGAGGCACGGTTGTGCTTTCGCGAGAGTTATGGCCATGCCTCTCGGAAACGAAAAAAAACGCGTTTTCAATTTTTTTTCCTTTCGCGAGAGTCATGGTTTTGCTTCCGCGAGAGGCACGGGTGTGCTTTCGTGAGAGGCACAGGCGTGCCTCTTTCGGAAAGGGAAAAAAACCCGTGCTCCCGGTTCAATTTTTTCGTCCGTTTTTTTCGTGAAAAAAAAAGTTCGTCAAAACCTGTCAACATGGGATCTAGATATGAAGATCTCGACGCGAGGAATCCAACGGTGAAAGCGGTTCGAGATTTGGACGCACGGTTTGAGAGATAAAACGTTTTGAATAAACAGATCTACGAAAAAAGGGAAAACTCCCAGGTTGCGACAAGTGGCGCGCTGCAGGTGCGCCACTTGTCGCAACCTGGGGAGTTGGAGTGATCTTTGCACCGAGTACTTCTCAACTAGTGATTTCGAGAGAAAAGGGCCACGCAGCCATGCTAAGTGGGCCTATAGCACGCCCAGCGACGCATGCAGCCACGCTCTTTGGGCCTAATCCCCAGCGCCCAGCAAGAGCTGAGTGACGGCTGCGACCAAGCGGACGACGCGGCGGTCGCCGGCTCCGCCTTGCTCACGGCATCCGGCCGTCCGCGCCTCCTCAATCCTTGCTCTCCTTGGATCCTCCTGTGATGTTGCCTCCTGCCTGTCGTGCTCCTCTGATGCGCTGGCTGCTGGGCACTTGCTTGCTGGTTGCTGCGCGCTTGCTAGAAGAGCTGGGCTCTGGCCGCTGGCTTGCTGCTGCTTAGCGTTTGACTGTTTGCATTGCTGTAATGCTATGTAATGTTGTTGCTTGCTGCTGCTCACCTGCTGAATTTTCTGGTCAGGCTAGGAGAGTGGACATACCATGAGGATTGAGGAAATTGATGACCATTCGATCATTAAGGACTTAAAAAGAGGCATCGAGGCAACAAATGGGGCAGCATTTTGATCTCATCTCACACAATCAATTATTCTTTGTCTTTATTAGATTGCATTTTATTAATTATTTATATGTATTCGTCGTATGGATATTTCTAGAAATTGTCGTATCCCGTATCCTCGTATCCATATCACCGTGTCCATGTCCACGTATCGATGCTTCGTAGGCTATGAAACAAGTAGCTCATCAAAATCAAGTGAATTCCGCGGAAGAAGAGAATTACTTGTTATTGTGCTTAAGAGTCCGTCCCACCTTAATTTTTTTCGTCCTCCGCGACTGATCGTGCATAGGCGACGAAAGCCGCAACACGTAGGTGTTTGGCTGATGCGACGCTAGTTCGCCCACACAAACACACGGGCGTTGGCTCCCCTTGCCGCGCTCTCCCCCTCGGGGCCGGGTAACTGTAGGCGCCAATCGCCACCGCCGGGAGTTGGAGATGCCGAGAACGACAGTGGATACGCCGGCCGCTGTGGAAAGAGCTTGTGATAGTGTCCACCGCACTTGATGATGGAGCAAGGGCGAACGACCGTGGAGATGACGGACACTTATAAGTCGAGACTTGCTGCACGTACCACACCCGACCCACCATTTACCTCGCCGCGCACGAAGAAATTTTCGCGTGCAACCTCGCTCCCTCCTGGAGGACCAGTGGCCCTGCGATGATGACACAAATCCAGCACACCCCTCCAGGTGCTTCTCCCCCTCCTCGTATTGCCGTCGTCGCTTCCTCCTCTAAAACCTCAGCTGCCGCTACTTCCTCTCCACCTTGAGGGTGCGTTCGTGCCTAGACGCCAGCGAGTGAATGGTTCGAGGACGCACTTCAGCCGGCCACTCCGCTCGGCAATACGTGCGACGATCTAACGGCCAAAGACGCATTCACTCAAACTCTATAAAATCAGATGTTCAATTTTTATCATTCCGGATAGAGAAAGGAAAGATGTTATTTACTAGTAAGGCAATGCCTATTATATATGGAAGCCACGTGTGTATATTTGGTAAAAAAATGTTATTTAGTAATAAGGCATGATTATTATATATGGAAGTCATGCTTGCATGCTATAAATGGAACAAAATAAACAAATTCATGAATTTCCAGTAAACATATTGAAAAGGAAGGTTAAAAAATCATTTTAACAATACTTTTTTCAGAAGTAGGTTATATATTTAGAACATTATGCATGGAATGGACGGTTCAGATTAAATAGGACCCCGATAAATCCCTAACGTTCGCATTTTAAGCATGTCATCCCGAACGTTTTTTCATGGCAACTTTAGTTGACGTGTGGTGGCAGTTTTAGTTGTTAAAACATGACAACTTTGTCTCAATTCATTTTTTTGTCAGAAAATTGCCATGGTTGGCAACATCGCCTGAACTAAAGTTGCCATGAAAAACGTTCGGGTTGCGCTTCAAATCCGAACGTTGGGGATTTATCATTACCTAAGTGGTAAGAGGAACCATCTTAAAACTGCTTTTCTTGAAATTACATACTATATTTCCATTTCATACAAAGTACTTTGTAACAGTGGTCCTTCAACCAATCAAAGAAATAGATGATAACGCTCAATGGACTCCAGGCGTGGTCATCCCTAATTACTCTCCCGCTGATTTGACCGTGGGACCCCGCAAGATCTCCCTCCTAATTTATCTCCTACACCCTGATTTTACATGGGGTAGGTGAGATATCCCCCCCCACACACTAAACTGAACTACACAATCACCGGAAAAACAAAGAGGAGTGAACTCGACCTGCTTGGGACAGCCAGGAAACAATTCATTCAAAATAAATTAGTTCCATGAATGAAAGGAACAAATAACATAAACTAGTGGTCGACATATGACCAATTTTTCATACATATGGAAGGATGAAGTCTTGCACTACATCACATCGATCAACGAAGACTGGCTAGAAACCTAATCTCAGCCAGCTTACCATGCACTGACACAATTAAGAAAGAACGGAAATGAACTTCTTCTACAACAACCAACTAAATGACGGATAGCACTGACACTTGTCAACGAGATCGAGCTTAAGGCTCTGACGGAGAAATGATCGGACCCTACAGATCGGAGCTAGCTAGAGCTTGAGAGTCAAGTCTATCTTGCTGGCGGTCTCCTCCTTTTTCTTCAACTCATTAATGCCATGATCGCCGCCGTTACCACTGCCGCTGCCGCTTCCACCAGCCGGCGAGATCCCAGTCACGGCTGGCGCGGCCTCGGGGAAGGCTGATATGGGAGCCCTGGAAGACGCGCCATAGCCGTAAGCCTCCGGCCGGTACATCGGGCGGTGGGCACTGGCGAGACGCGCGAGCCCGGCCAGGGACGGCTGGAGCGCCGCGCTCCACCCGTGGTGGTGCATCTGCATCCCATAGAACGGCGCCGTGGCCGAGCCCCGGCCGAGGTATGACCTGACGGCGGCGGAATAGGGCCAGACAGTGTCGTAGCGGAGGTGGTGGTCCGCCGCGCCGTACAGGCCAGCAGCAGGGTCGCCGCCCCGCCCCGCGGGGACGCGCTTGGCGATGGAGCGCTCGCGCTTGTGCGCGTTCTGGTGGCCGCCCAGCGCCTGCGACGTGTAGAACTTGCGCTGGCAGTAGTTGCACTTGAACGTGCGGCGGTTCTCGCCGCCGGCGACCGTCACCGCCGCCTTCGGCTCGACTGACGGCGCCGCCGCCTTCGGCTCGACTGACGGCGCCGCCGCCACGACCGACTCGGCTTTCCCCTTCGCCTCCGCGGCGGCGTTCTCCGCGAGACCGAGAGAGCCGACGAGGTTCAGCTCCAGCGACGGCGCCGACAGCCCCTCATTGGCCGGCTGCACCTCCTCCGCCTCCTCACCCTCACCTTTCACCGCCTCCATGGACGCGGTTCGGGAGCTGTGCCCCATTAATGGCTCTGCTGTTTGGTGTTTCTTGGCACAGGAGTTGAGTTCTTGGATGGGATATGGGCTTGTCTACTTATACAAGGCAGCGGGGGCATGAGGGAGGGGTCAAACGCGGAGATGATGTGATTGGCATGCAAGTTCACTTGCCAAATGTGAAGATTGCGCGAGATCACAGGCTGGAGTTTAATGTGGTCGAGATCACGGCCTTAATTCGTATGTAGTAATTGCTGCGTCCATATCCCTTCTGTCACTCTTTCATACTTTCCATACTCGCACAGATCAGATACGATGTCTCCAGTTTTGAACTGGATGTCTTCACGTCGATCGGTTCTGGGATGCCTACTGCCGGGCTTCAACTTATTGTTTCTCCTATTTTAGTTTTCCAAGGATCGGTACGAATTTATTGAATGTTTAATTGACATGGATGTGGACAATGGTTTCAGGATTTGGTACGCTATCACCAGGGGCGGACCCAGGATTCAACCAAGCCCAGGGCCCCAGGCTGCTACAGGATGGCTACAGCATCACTACAGTGCGAAATATGCTAGAGTAAATGAAGTGATTCAGCTTCACGCCCCGGGCCCAGGCCCCCCTGGCCTGGGTCCTGGATCCGCCACTAGCTATCACTGGCAGCACGGCATCCAGCTGAGAGAAAGTTTTCGGGTCTTATATGTTTTTTTTTTGCTAGAAAATTTTCATGGCCATATGCTGCATGAGAATACAAAGATTTTTCATTTTTGGCTCCTGATCAGCAGACACCACCAGAAAATTACCCACCTCGATTGGTTCTCCTAAACGAAATTATGATAGCATGGCGGCGGAGGCGATGAGCTTACCGGGCGGGCGAGGCGATAGCAAGGCGATTGCACCTACCACCATTAATGGCCTTATGGCCAGCATTAATGGCACCTTAGGGTTATCTACTCCCCACCCCCACCTCTCCTCCTCATCTCTCGCCCACATCCACAGCCGACGAGCTCCTCTCACGGCCAAAATCGGTGAGCGAGATGGTGGGGAGTTCGAGTCGCAGGTCGAGGGCAAGGAGGGCGTGCCCCGTGCATCAGGTGGTGGCGCCGCTGATCCTCACATGACAGCCACCGATTCCAGTGGCGCAGTTGCCAGAGATCGATGCGGCGACTCCGGAGGCGCAGGCGGAGATCCAGCGGGTGGTGCGGGAGTGCTTCCCCGATTGGTCCAAGTGGCCCGACATCTGCGTGGAGATCACCCGGTCCGTGTCGTTTGCGGATGTCGCGCGGCTCGTCAGCGACGATGGGGGGCAGGGTGGATTATGACATGTTGTTCTGGGCGATTCAGGAAGTGGAGTTGTCGGATCCAGGCTAAGCGGCAAGGTGGGCGAGGTTCAAGACAAGGAACCCGTCTAGGCTCAACATCCGGCCGCCGTCGATGGTGGAAATTGACAACATCCCACAGGAATTTTTGCCGCCGGGGGTCAGCCCCTCTCGTGTCCCCTGAAGATCAGCGCTCCCGACGGGCGTGCGTTGCGGAGGCCACCTGGTCCGCGCGCGCATTTTGCGAGGGGCGGGCTGCGGAGATGCAACCTAGATTCACCGCCGTGGCCGGGAGATCTCGGGGAGGTGCCACCTCTCCACAATAAGGTAAAATTTACCCACATCGGGAAACTTAGGATTGGTGTTGTTGAGAATGGTGATTCAGTTGGTTTTTTGGGTAGGGCAGTTAATAGTGAGCTGAATTTGAGGGTCGTCCCTCGGTTAAGGTTGATTGGTTTTGTTCCGAGTACTCCAGATTCTATTAGATCTGCATATAATTCGCCAATTCCGGCGAGGTCTGTGGTCGGCAGCGAGCTCGCTTGTGTGAGGGCAGGTTCTTCGGTTTCAAACCAATCGCTGCCAGCGAAAGGGCCTTCGCCTATGCCAGAGGCGTTGATCAAAGGATGTGTGCTCCGATCGAAAATGGCTTTTAGAAATACGTGTCCTAGGAAGGATGACTGGTTGGACGAGGAGGTGGCGGATTTCTTTGGGCATTTGTGTGTGATTCCGTCCCCACGCTGCCACCCCAACCTCATATACATCTTGCCAAGCCCTCAAGCCCTCATTTCTCGGCGAGGAAGGATATGTTTCAATCAAGTAATTTCACCGTAGAAGATTGTTGTCCAGTGCCATATCGTGGTCGATTTGATGATGTACCCATGAAATTTAAGCCATTGGTGGAGGGTTTTTTCCCTGGATCTGGATCGTTTGCAGAAGTTGTGCAGATAGGTATGGAGAGCCGTGGAAAGGAGGCTCAGCGTCATCGGCATCGCAGCCGGTGAAGAAGACCATCCCCACATAGGACGACAAGGCCTCGTTGTCAGCGTCTGTTGTCCCCGTCAAGCCTGCTCCACAGGGGGGCCTTGAAGCCAGCAGGGGTGGCGAAGAAAGCTTCTGCGACACAGGTACCTCTTCTGCTCGGATGGCCCCAACCTCAACTCCAACCCCAACCCCTTAGGTACAACCCCTTGACCCCAAATATAAGGACATGACATGCTTCAACTGCAGTTGGCCGGGACACTAGGTGGGAAATTGCATTGAGCCCAAAAAATGCTTCATCTGTGCTGGTAATCATAATGTAAACTACTGCATGGCTTGGGGCTCGGCCGCAATCTACAACTACTTATTTTGGCAGTGCTGCTGCGGGGCTTGGTTTCTACCATGTGGACATTCCTGTTGCGGCTGAATCTAGTTGGCTGAATTACAACAATTGTGCGGTGCTGCGACTGGTCAAAGGTGAAGTTTCTACTTCAGAGTTGTTGGTTCAGTTGAAAGGTATATTCTGCAAAAACAAAGAGTGGCCGTGGCAAATCAAGGAATTGGAGGAGAATTTTTTTCCTTAAGGTTTCCCCCATGGAAAAATGTTGTGGATCTGATCGAATTCCCAGCTTTTGACATGCCAATTGATGGGGTCTCTATCAATATTTTTGAGTGTAAAGGGATGGTGGATGAGTTTGGAGAGCTAACAGAAGCTTGGGCATAGATTGAGGGGATTCCCTCAAAGTGGTGTGCATGGAAGGTTTTTGCTCCAGTGGCAGTGTGCTTTGGAATCCTTGTGGATGTGGACTGGAATGGTATCTTTAAAAGTTTCTATGAAATCATCATGATTAAGGTTTCTTGTAGAGACCCTGAGAAAATTACTTGGAGAGGCTAGTGCAGATGAAAAAGGAACTATACCTGCTTTTCTTTTCCTTGGAGGTGTTTGAGCAGCATGGTGAAGATTCTAATGGAGAGGATGATCATCCGACACTGATAATCAGGAAGGAAACGAGGATGACAATGGAAATGGTCCTTCTAGCAAAGATCAAATGGATGAGGATGAAGAGGAAGCTATTGATGACTTGGATAGAGCTAACTTCCCTACCAAACAAAAAACTCATGCATCTTCAAGCAAAACCAATAAGACACTGTCTGCTTCTGCAGCTGAATTTCACCCAATGAACATGATGGACACTGTTCATGATAACTTTGTGGAGGAAATCAGGAACAAAACCCCCAGGAAAGAAGACGGTAATGAGGTGGGGGAAGGAGGTATCAGTCCTTGTTCATACAAGGTGATATTTGATGACATGGATATTGTTCATATTCCATTACATCTAGAATACTGCAATGAACATCTTAGCAAATTTGAAATGGATGAATCCGAGGGGGAAGAGGAAGATATGGCGACTAAACTTCAATGCTTACCTGAAAATTTAGTTGTGGCAATTGGTTCTATTAAGAGATCCTTGTTGGAATCCTTGGAAAATGTTGAACGAGACAGGAAAAAGAAGCCTAATACGGAAAAAAAAACTTCATCATGGGGTCCTTTCTTGGTGAACTAACCAAGAACTAGGAATCACGGGAACATGAAGATCATGGATAAGGCCGCTGTGTATATGGAGAAGAAAAACATGGAGATACCCACCACTTTCAGAGGTAAATCTTTTCCTACTCTTGATACTGATGCTCTTGCTTCTCAATCTGTCATGGTGGGCATTTGCATTGGAGATAGTAGGGAAGAGCCTAATGATATCATCTTAGATTTGATTAATAGAGAAAAAATGAAGTGCCTTCAATTTGCAGATATGAATCCGGAGATTGTTCTCCCTGAATCACTTGATATTGATTTAGATAGTGATGTTTTTCCCACTAATTGTAATTCCGTTCTAGACTCTAGGACAGGGGCGCTGTTGTTCTGGATTTAGATAGTCCTGCTATTCATACTAAAAATCAGCCTTGTGGCTTGTCGCATCCATTCGGAGTTAAATGAGAGTTGCTTTCTGGAATGTTCGAGGGCTTGGTTAACCTACTAAATTACAATGCCTTGCTGATTTTGTGAACAATAATCATGTTGCTTTTGTTGCTTTCCTTGAAATCAAAAGAGAAAATATGGATCCTAGTTTACTTAATAGTATTGCTGGCACTAATGATTTTAATTGGCATGTACTTGCTGCTGTCAAAACGGCTGGTGGTATCCAAGTAGGTTTGAAAAGTGATCTATTTGAGATTATAGGTTCTACTAATAAGTAGTACTTCATTGTTGTGACTGTTAAAAGCAAATGTGTTGGTTTTATTTTGCACCTTCTGGTGGTTATGGGACTGCTTATAACGAGCATAAGATTGAGTTTATTGCTGAACTTCATGAGCTCATGTCTATGCTTTCTTATCCTGTTATTTTGGGAGGAGACTTTAATCTAGTTAGATCAATTACTGATAAGAGCAATGGAGTTATTAACTCATAGTTTACTTATCCTTTTAATGATTGGGTGAACAAGTGTGCTCTTCTGGAGATTTCTATTGCTAATAGATGTTATACCTGGAGTAATAATAAGGAAAATCCTATCTTTGCTGCTATTGAGAGGGTGTTTGTTTCTTTGTCTTGGGATGCACATCTCCGGCCCCTTGTCAGTTTTAACTGGTCTGCCTAGATTAGGGAGGGATCACACCCCCTAATTCTGGATACTGGTGCTAGGAGGGCTACCTCCCAAAAAATATTGTTTTGAAAAATGGTAGCTTGAATATCCTATGTTAAAAAAACTTGTTTGTGACATTTGGAACTATGTGGTTCCAGGGGATTGTCCACTAGACATTTGGATGAATAAAACTAGGATTCTTAGGAAGAAAGTTAAAGGGTGGAGCATTAATATAGAAGCTGGGAATAAGAAGAGTAAAAAAAATCTTATGATTGAATTTGATATTTTGGATGTTTTGTCTGAACAAACCTAGATTAATGATGGTGACAGGAATCGCATGAATGAGATAAAAATGAGATTGCCAGTATTTGGCACAAAGAGGATATTTCCTTGTGGCAAAGGTCGATAGATCGTAAAATTAAGGATGGAGATAAGAATAATGCCTATTTTCATGCTCTAGCTAATCACAGACATAGGAAAAACCATCTGTGTGAATTAATTGGTGAGGATGGCCCTATTTAGACTATAAAAGAAATGTTAGAAGTAGCTACATCTTTTTATAAAAACCTTTTTGGGTTTGAGGAGAAACATAATATCAAACTAGGACTTTCCTTCTCGAAGGAGGAGGAGCTGGTTACTCCAGAGGAAAATGATTTTCTGTAGATGAATTTTTCTAAAGAAGAAATTAAAGAAGTTGTGTTTGGTTCTTATGCATATGGAGCCCTTGGTCCAGATGTCTTGTCTTTCTTGTTTTATAAACCCTTTTGGGATGTGATCAAAGCTGATTTCATGGCATTAGTCAGAGATTTTGAGAAAGGAAAATTGGACTTACATAGACTCAACTTTGCTTTGATTGTGCTGATTCCCAAAGATGCTAATGCTAAAGATATGAAGAAGTTCAGACCTATTAGCCTGAGTAGTTACGGGATTAAAAAAATTCTAAGGTTATGACTAATAGGGTTTCTCCTTTAGTAATAGGTTCATTTCTCCTAATAAACGACATTTATTAAGGGTAGATATATTTTAGAAAGTGTGGCTCCTAAGGGTTAGTGCTTAAGCTGGATTAGGAAAAAGCTTATGACAGGGTTAGCTGGGAATTTCTTTTTGACATGTTGCAATCAAGGGGTTTTTGCCACAAGTTGATTTCATGGGTTAAAAGTACATTAATTCAGAGCATGTTTAGTGTGAGGATTAATGATACTATAGGACCTCACTTTTTTGGGGGGAAAGGATGGAAGCAGGGAGACACCGTGTCTCCATTACTTTTTAACCTAGTGGCAGATGTGTTCTCTAAAATTCTGTGTAAGGCTGCCTCACAAGGCCTCATATCTAGGCTGCAGCCTCAGATTATTTCAGGGGGTGATCAGTTTGCAATATGCTGATGATACCCTTCTTTTTTTTGGAAAAATCTATGGATAAAGCTAGGAATTTTAAGTGGATTTTTATCTTGTTTTCAAAACCTTTCAGGAATGAAAATCAACTTTCATAAGAGTAACTTGATGACTATTAACATGGGTGATGATGAAGCAAAGGAGTTTGCACAATTTTTTTGCTGTAAACCTGGAGATTTTCCCATGAAGTACCTGTGGGTGTCTCTGCACTATGATAAGCTTAAAAAAGAAGATCTACAACCTATCATTGATAGGATCATCAAAAATATCTCTGGATGAATGGGGAGGTACCTCATATATAGGGGGATGTTAGTTCTGTTATGTGCATGTACTATTAGTATCCCTGATTATGTAATGTCCATGATCAAATTTCCTAACTGGGCCATTAATGCTATCAACTCCCAGATGGCACACTTCTTTTGGGGTAATCTGGGGGATCGGCATTGATACGATCTTGCTACCTGGGGGGTGGTGACAAGGAAGAAGGAATTTGGGGGCTTGGGCATTTCAAATTTGGAAGATTTCAATATGGCCTTGCTTGCTTCTTGGGGAAAATGTTTCTTTGCTAGCAATGACAAATTATCTCTCACAAATTCAATGTTAATTCTACTAACATTTTGTGGGCTAGTGGTGGAGGTGGCTCTCCCTTTTGGAAGAGTGTGACCTGGGCACTATCTGCTATTAGGATTTTTTATAGATGGAAAATTGGGAATGGGGAAAATTGTAAGTTTCTCGCATGATATTTGGGCCAGGGAGTGTTCCCTTAAAACTCAATTTTGGGACTTGTTTTGTATTTGTAACCAAACTGAGTGCTCTGTGGCTCAAGTATGGGATGGTGTGGAGTTGAAGTGGATGTTTAGAAGATGTTTTGACCAGGCTGGGCTTGCCTTGTGGAATCAGCTGATTAACCGTGTTAGTCGCTTCCCACTCCTAGGAGGTGTTGATTCCCCCATTTGGACCTTGGAACCAAGTGGAATTTACTCGGTGAAATCCTTCTATAAAAACATAAATTTTGGAGGTGTGACCTCTGACATTGGTGATAAGTTGTGGAAAGTCCTTTGCCCGCAGAAAATTCATGTGTTCTTATGGCTTTGTGTTTATAATAAAAACCTTAGTTGTGACAACCTACCCAAAAGAAAACATTTGGCTGACCTCACTTGTTTGTTCTATGGAGAAAATGAATCTGTGCAACATATACTTTTTGATTGTGTGGTCACACAACATGTTTGGAATTTTGTCTCCGATTGCTTTGAGACTAGTAGGATTTCAAATTTTAGAGGTGTATGTGCTCTCTAGAAGTTATATAAGAAGAGGAATGTGCTTAATCTTGAGGTGGCAGCCTCCTCGTGGAGCATTTGGAAACTAAGAAATGAATTCTCTGCAAGTGGAAAAGTGTGAACTGTATCCTTGCCAAAGTAAGCTCTCATCTACATCAATGGAAGGATCTCCGCGATGACACACAGGCGGTTTTTCTGCAGCGATGCATCCTATTGCTGGACAGAAGGCGTGGGGAGCTGCTGCAGATCGCCTAGAGGTGAAGCTGATTCCCGGGGATGTGACGATCCAATAGAGTTTCTTCTTATCACTATACCCTGCTGCCGGGTGGTTTTGTTGTACTCTCCATGGGTCTGTAATAAATTTAGAGTGGTAGCTTGTGTCAACATTTGGGAGCTCTTGATGGATGTTTAAGGCAAGCGCAAGAAAGTCAGCTTATGTATATGTCGAGCGACCCCACTCGATGCTCTACTTTTAGCATCAATTGACAAAATAAATGGCAAGAACAAGCAAGCTGACAATTGGCTTACCGTTGAACACGTGGCAGCCCCCGGGACCCATTGGCAGAAGTAGATACCGAGTTGTACACACTCGGCTTTCCATAAGCCATGCACATGGAGAGAGCACTCGGCTTACAGTAGGTGCCATGTGGCACGACTATTAATGCAGACCGGTCATCAAACACCTTTATTTTTGCGTGAGACTTGAATTTTTGCTTGGCTTATACTTTGCCAGGTGACCGACAAAGGCAGTTTTTTCTCTTTCTTTTGTCTCCTTCCTTGTAGTTCTATGCTACTTGTGAGCTGCGTTGGTATTTTCCCCAAAGAGGAAGGGTGAAGCAATATAGTAGCTGATAAGTATTTCCCTAAGTGAGAACCAAGATTATTGAACCAATAGGAGAATCACACAAATCCTTGTGAATAGTACCTGCACACACAAGAGCAAATACTTGCACCCAACATGGGCAAGAGGGTTGTTAATCCCCTTGAACTCGTTACTTGCAAGGATCAAATCGGGTAGTGATAGATAGATAAATTGCAAAACAAAAGAAAAGTAAATAAATTGTAGCAAGGTATATTTGGTTTTAGTATTATGATAAAGATAGACCCGGGGGCTATAGTTTTCACTAGAGGCTTCTCTCTTGAATAAATAGCATACAGTGGGTAGACAAATTATTGTTTGGCAATTGATAGAAAAGCGCATACTTTTGATGTTATCCGTGGCAATGATCATGTATATAGGCATCACATCCCGTGACAAGGAGACCGAAAAGATTCTACATCTACTACTATTATGCCACTACAAGAGCGCTTCTATGCTTGCCTCTCTACGTATTAAGTTCATAACAAACAGAGTAATGTATGAAGTATGATGACATGATGTAGACATAATAAAAAATATGATTAAACCCCATCGTTTTACCCTTTATAACAACAATAAAAATACGTGCCTCGCTACCCTTTCTGTCACTGGGTGAGGACACCGCAAGATTGAATCCATTACAGAGCACCTCTCCCACTGAAGATAAATCAATCTAGTTGGCCAAACCAAATGGATAGATCGGAGAGGAATACAAAGCTATAACAATCATGCATAATAAAGTTCAGAAAAGACTGAATTACTTTCAATGAATAATCTAATCATAAACCCTCAATTTATCGGATCCCAACAAACACACTGCAAAAGAAGATTGCATTGAATAGAACGACATGGAGACCATGAAGAAATTTGTATTGAAGATCGAAGAGAAAGAAGAAGCCATTTACCTACTAGCTATGGACCCATAGGCTGTGGTAAACTACTCACACATCATTGGAGGTGCCACAAGGATGAGGTAGAAGCCCTCCGTGATCAATTCCCCCTCTGGCAGAGTACTAGAAAGGCCTCCAGTTGAGATCGCAAAAGAACAGAAGATTGCGGCAGCGGAAAAAGTGTTTCTGGTGGCTCTCTGTTGGTTTGGAAATATTTAGGAATTTATAGCACTGGAATTAGGTCAAACAGAGCTATGTGGGACCCACGACCTCAGGGGGCGCGTCAGGTGAGCTCGTCACTCTCCCATAGATCTTCTGGCCTCCTCCCGAACGTTCTAGTCTCCCTTCTAGTGCAGAAAAAATCACTATAAAGTTTCATCGTGTTTGGACTCCATTTGGTATTGATTTTCTGAATAGCCAAACAAGCCAAAAAACAACTGGTACTGGGCACTG
This sequence comes from Thinopyrum elongatum, assembly GCA_011799875.1. NCBI lineage: Eukaryota > Viridiplantae > Streptophyta > Magnoliopsida > Poales > Poaceae > Thinopyrum > Thinopyrum elongatum. The sequence goes on from CM022299.1 coordinate 627,290,104, forward strand.
AGTTAATAGGTTAGTCCCAAAAAATGATATAAAATTGCATATAAAGTATCCAAGATTGGTAATATAATATCATGAAACAATGAAAAATTAGAGATACGTCGGAGACGTACCATTCTGCTCTTCACATTGTGCACGTAAAATTTGTGTTGGACAAGTTTCTCCATGCATGTCATCCATTTCTAATGGAAAAGGTAGGGGGCTCCCCATGTGAAGTTGCCAAAAGAATTATATCTATGTTCTAGAAAGATAGCTTAGCATTATGTGCTCTAGTATGACAGAAGCTAGAAAATTTGCCCATCATCTCTGCTATACATCGATGTTTATTGTTAAAGGAAAATTATAGTATTGTGAAACATTAAATTCATACATACTTTTCTATGAAGATTTCAATTAATGCATACCAATGAAGGCAAATCAGATAAGTACTCATGCAAATAAAAAGTTGTAATTTATTAATTTATATGACACCTTACATATGATCTTCAATAAATGTACTTATTCCAATTAATTTTCTATGGTGCCAGCAAATTATTGATAATAGCATTCTCTCAAGAAAAAGGTGCACGTAGAGGGATGCCCATTCGATTGTGTCAAGTAACCCTTGGTGGTGATGGATTTTCCTTTGTGTCAAATAAATAGAATGATTAAACTATTCAATGTGTCCATGTAAAAATGCCAAAAAGTTTATCACCAAGCATAATGGCAAAGGATGAGTATTTACTTTAGCAAATGGAAAATTAATAAGATTTGTGTAGGAAGATGAATGGATCAGCTGGACCATCGAGCAAGCACATAATTAGTTCAATGCCTCAAATATTCAAAGATACGATATATGAATATTGAAATTATATGGACCACATAAATACTAAGCCAATTGTGAAAATAAATGGTGAATCAAACAAAAGATTTGTTTTGCAAAATATTTTCTTTTATTGTGGGAATCATCTTTAAATGTGCTCATTTTTTATTTTCTTGTCTGTACATAGAAATTTTTTGCTATGTGGTCCTAGCAAGGCTGCTTTTACATGCAACACCTAATTTTTACACATAAGTGTTCTGTGAGTGTGAGATGGTAGTTTGACGTAACATGCCGCCAAATGGGCGGATACTATCGCACTGAGACACAAATTCGAACATTGGTTTGCTAAACCTTTTTTGTGCGTGCAATATTTGAATAAGCAAACCGGGCACCCTCGAAAATAAAAATCACACCCCAACAAAAATCCAAAAAAGTAGCTTTCCCTGTCAAATCCAATCCATGGGAGAGTTTTCGAATGAAATGCAAACATACATTACAGTACATTCTTCCGAGGTAACCTGAATGATATGCCTCAGGGCAGACCAAACTCTGGTTTCAACATGAATCTCGATTCACAAAGTAGCCTTCTAAATTATTCGAAAGTGTTGTACTGAAATGGAATCCAAGTTATCCCGTACATATGGATTTTCATCATCTACTAAGGTAGATACGGTCGGTTTCAAATCATCGGATGGACAACGACTATGGTGGGTTATGTTTCCAATTCTTAGGATGATTTTCGGAGCATGCAGTACCATTGTCAAGAAAGTTCAGCTCTGGCTCCCCTATCAGATTTTATTTGGCAATGGACCTGAGTCCTTCTTCGACAGTTGATGGGCCATTGGAAGGGCGTGGGGACAACTAGTGGGATACATGCATGGACGTGGGTGACCTTGTTCGTCTATCCCCACCATGCTCTACACTAATTTTGGTGTATTCCTTCACCACACCTATTGCCATGCCAATCGCCGCTTGGTGCATGCTAATTGTGCAATTTTGAGGGAATTGTTATCCCATATCAGGAGGCATATTGCCACAGTGTTACTCCCTCTTCTAAATGTGCAACAAGTAAGGCAACGTAATCACCCTTCATCCCTATGGGCTCCCCATGCTGCAGTGTGCGCCTGGCAATCTTCTATAACACTAAGCTTCCTAGTTTTAAAGAGCCCACATTCAATTGAGGTCTCAAATTAGAATTGGGTCACCCGATTTTGACCAGGTCAAGAATTTCTCAAAGCCTCTCATTCAATTCTTTATACTATACACTATGCTTCCTAATTTTTAAGGCCTCACAATTAATTGAGGTATTTAATTTAGAATTAGGTCGACACTTTCTTAAGCTCTCCCATTCAATTCTTTTACTTCACTATGTTCCCTAATTTTGAAACTCTTTCATTCAATTGAGGTATTCAATTTTGTATTTGGTTTATGATTTTGACCGGGCCAATGATTTTTCAAATCAATCAGTAGCAACCGGCCTATAAAAACATATCAATCCTGCGCACCCTCTCACAACCAAGAAAAAATAATAGGCACCATGTGATATTGTAGCACCAATATAGTAGTACATGTGAGCACTGATACAAAAATTTACCCACATAAATATAGGTTGGTTAGCGGATAACACAGAATCACACCATGAAAGGCCCACCAAATCATCGAATTATAAATAAAAATAAAACAAACTCTATCATCTCCCCCACACGCTAAACTAAGGTGGCATTTGTTTGGGCTTCAGCTAGAGACTCCCAGATTCTAGGCGTAAAAAAATCAGAATCCAGAACAAACACCCAGATTCTCACCCCAGTTTCCTATAATTGCCTCTACAAAATGAACTACCAGCCACGTCCAAGCCGAAGCTGCAAATTTGGTGATTCTCGGTGATTCCCAACATGCCAATTACCCAAGTTGAAGTTTGGCCCAATTTCTCCCCGTTATTACAACAAGAATGCCACTTCTCCTCCCTTGACCAAAGTCTCCACCACAAGTTATCCTTTCCCCCGTATGAAGAGAGAGAGAGAGTTGATGCAGGGCTTGACTAGCTTCCGGCACAGGTAGCTTCTCCCCATCGGCTACAAAACGGGTGGATCCGGTGCCATCACCTCCGCCCCTCCCCTATTCCGGCAATGGAGCCCCACCACTATCGCTGCTCACGAGCTCCGCCTATGACCTGCCGCCTCCGATCTCCACGTATGCCGCCCCTCTCTGAGCTCCGGCCACGATACTTGATACGTCTCCAACGTATCTATAATTTTTGATTGTTCCAAGTTGTTATATTATCATTCTTGGATATTTTACAATCATTTTATAGCAACTTTATATCATTTTCTGGGACTAACCTATTGGCATAGTGCCCAGTGCCAGTTGATATTTTTTGCTTGTTTTTTTGCTTCGCAGAATATCAGTACCAAACGGATTCCAAATGCCATGAAACTTTTTGGAGATTTTTTTGGACTAGAAGACAACTTGGGAGCCAAGGAAGTACCTGGGGGGTGGCCCGTGGGGACCACAACCCACCAGGGCGCGCCAGAGGCCCCTGGCACGGCCTAATGGGTTCTGGGGCCCACGGGGGTCTCCTCCACCGCCACTTCACTCTATAAATCCCCAGAAATTCCAGAAACCCTAGGGGAGCAGACGAAACACAATTCCAAAACCACGAGATCCAATCTACACCATCACGGAGGGGTTCATCATCCTCATTGGTGCCTCTCCGATGATGCGTGAGTAGTCCACCATAGACCTATGGGTCCGTAGGAAGTAGCTACATGGCTTTCTCTCTCTCTTTGATTCTCAATACAATGGTCTCTTGGAGATCTATTTGATGTAATGACTTTTTGCGGTGCGTTTGTTGGGATCCGATGAAGTTTGAGTTTATGATCAAATCTATATCCATGAAAGTTATTTGAGTTTTTGATCACTTATATGCATGATTACTTATAGCCTCGTATTTCTTCTTCGAATCTTTGGTTTAGTTAGGCCAACTAGATCGCTTTTTCTTGCCATGAGAAGAGGTGCTTTGTGATGGGTTCGATCTTGCGGTGTCCTCTCCCAGTGAAAGAAGGGGCAGCGAGGCACACATGTATCATTTCTATTAAGGATAACAAGATGGGGTCTATTCCTACATGAATAAATCTTGTCCACATCATGTCACTGTTCTTATTGCATTACTCTGTTTCTCCATGAACTTAATACACTAGATGCATGCTGGATAGCGGTCGATTTGTGGAGTAATAGTAGTAGATGCAGAATCATTTCGGTCTAATAATCTTGGACGTGATGCCTATATAATGATCATTGCCTGGATATCATCATAATTTTTTGATCTTCTATCAATTTCCCAACAGTAATTTGTTTACCCACCGTATGCTATTTTCTCGAGAGAAGCCACTAGTGAAATCTACGACCCCCGGGTCTATCTTTTATCATATTGCTTTCCGATCTATTTTTATTTGCTTTTGTTTTCAGATCTATTATTCAAAAAACCCAAAAATACCTTGCTGCACTTTTTCTTTATTTATTTTATTTCGTGTTTTACTCAGATCTATTTATCCAAAATCATACAAACCAATCTATCTTTTTCCCGAGGAGGGAGTGACAACCCCTCTTACGCGTCGGGTTGCAAGTTTTTGTTCTTTGTGTGCAGGTACCGTTTACATAGCTTGGCCTGGCCTCCTACTGGATTGATACCTTGGTTTCATAACTGAGGGAAATACTTACCATAGCTTTGCTGCATCATCCCTTCCTCTTTGGGGAAATACCGACGCAGTTTCAAGCCACGTCAATACTCTGCTAGGGCAGTCCACCTAGCTCCGGTCAACCCACGCCATTCCACCATGGTCCCAACCTCCTGCCCCCCCTCCCCCCCGACCACCTGCATCGTCCTCGCTGGTTGCCATGTTTTGCAAGTTTTGTTATTGACCATTACGCATTTAGGGTGTTCTAGACATTTGATAACACTTCTGATTTCTCTAAAGCCGAGTAAACAAAGAGCCTACTTCTGATTCTCATAATCTGCAGCTACAACTGATTCTAGGAATCCAAGCTGCAATCGATTTTCAGGAATTCGTAGCCCAAACAAAGGGGGCATTCCATCAGTTCTAGTATATAAGGGGTATTAGTTTTGTTGAAAGTCAAACTTCTTTAACTTTGACTATGGAAATTCATTTCATGATGAATTTAAATACTGATTTGCTATTATGGATTTTGATATATTTGTATACAAATTTGATCAAACTTAAAAGGTTTGACTTTTCAAAAAAAAAGTAATACATCTTATATTTTGAAATAGAGTGATTATTTTTTGAAGATACCCAACAAAACCAACGACGCAGCAAAGCACGCCCAACCCTTCAAGTTATGGCTATTTCCAAGCCGAATTCTTCGGTCAAACATGCCCAGTGAGTTCTTACGATACAACTTGGAATTTGTCCTCCAGTGGATACCTCCCTGCCTGATAACCTAGCTCGGTATGCATCGCTATTTTCCGAGTCAATGGTGGAGTGGAAAATCAAGGCAATTGCATCTCTCTTTGCCATTTCCACCCCGTAGGCGGTGTATGTCTACACAGGATCTCATATCCAATATAAGATTCTAGATCCTATACATACCAAGGCTCTTCCATGTCCCCCGGAACTAAGGACTCTACTCACACATGGGAATAACAAACATCATGGGAATGGTGATTGTACACATGAATGAATCACGAAAGTAACACACAAGACGATTGTCTTGTGTGTATTTTTTGCCCGCAAAAATGTTGGGGAACGTTGCATGGGAAACAAAAAAAATTCCTATGCTCACCAAGATCAATCTAGGAGATGCAAATCTACGAGAGGAGAGTGGTGTCTACATACCCTTGTAGACCGAAAGCGTTAACGATCTAGAGATCGTGGTTGGCGTACTCGTACTCACGCCGAGATCCAATCCGATACATGTACCGCATGTGCGGCACCTCCGAGTTTAGCACACATACGCCTCGGCAGCGTCCTCTCCTTCTTGATCCAACAAGGGAGGGAGAGGAGGTAGATGAGATCTAAACCAACACGACGGCGTGGTGGTGGTGGTGCCAAGCGCGTATCGGTGAAACGTGGGAAGAGTTGGGAGAGGTAACGGGAAACGGTCCAAGGGTTTCTGCCCCCAATGCCTCCCAACCTTTATATAGGTGTGGAGGGGGCTGGTGGCTTGCCCTCCAAGGCCCTAGGGTCGTTGGTCAAAGGGGCGGAAGGAAATCCCTTCTTTCCTTCCCCACCGATCGCTATCCCCCTTTTTAGGATCCTGATCTTATCCCTTCGGGATATGATACTATTCCTTTTAAGGAAGGATCTTGGTGCTCCTAGACCAGGGTTGTGGGGACTTTCCCCACTACCCACGTTCATGTGGGCCCCCCATGCAGGTGGGCCCACTCCGGAACCTTCTAGAACCTTCCCGGTACAATACCGAAAAAACTCAAACTTTTTCTGGAACCCCGATAACAACTTTCCTTATATGAATATTTACCTCTGGACTTTCCAGGAGCTCCTCGTGACGTCCTGGATCCTATTCACGACTCTGAACAACCTTCGAATTTTCCACTATTAATATCTCAATACTACCCTAGCGCTACCGAATGTTAAGCATGCGACCCCACGGGTTCAGGAATATGCAGACATGACCGAGACTCCTCTCCGGTCAATAACCAATAGCAGGACCTGGATGCCCATATTGGTTCCTACATATTCAACGAAGATCTTTATCGGTTGAATCATGATGTCAAGGATTGAGCTAATCCTGTATGAAGTTCCCTTTGTCCATCGGTATGTTACTTGCCCGAGATTCGATCGTCGGTATCTCCATACCTAGTTCAATCTCGTTACCAGCAAGTCTCTTTACTTGTTCCGTAATAGAAGATCCCATGGCTAACTCCTTAGTCACATTTCTTGCAAGCTCATTGTGATGCTGTATTACCGAGTGGGCCCCAAGATATCTCTCCGTCATATGGAGTGACAAAACCAGTATCGATCCATGCCAACTCAACAGATACCCTCAGAGATACCTATAGAGCATCTTTATAGTCACCCATTGACATTGCAACGTTTGATACACACAAGGTACTCCTCTGGTGTCAGTGAGTTGCATGATCTCATGGTTATAGGAATAGATACTTAACATGAAGAAAACGATAGCAATAAACTTGATGCGATCATATGCTACGTTTATAGTTTGGGTCTTGTCCATCACATCATTCTCCTAATGATGTGATCCAGTTATCAAATGACAACTCATGTCTATGGCTAGGAAACCATAGCCATCTTTGATCAACGAGCTAGTCCGGTAGAGGCTCACTAGGGACACATTGTTGTTGTTTATGTATCCACACATGTATTTGAGTTTCCGGTCAATACAATTATAGCATGCATAATAAATAATTATGATGAACAAGGAAATAGAATAATAACCACTTTATTATTACCTTTAGGGCATATTTCCAATAGTCTCCCACTTGCACTAGAGTCAATAATCTAGTATTACATGGTAATGAATCTAACACCCATAGAGTCCAGATGTTGATCATGTTTTGCCCGTGGAAGAGGCTTAGTCAACGGATATGCAACATTCAGATCTGTATGTACTTTGCAAATGTTTATGTCCTCCTCCTTGATCGCATCACGGATGGAATTGAAGCATTGCTTTATGTGTCTGGTCCTCTTGTGAAACCTTGGTTCCTTGGCCAGAGCAATGGCACCAGTGTTGTCACGGAACAGAGTCATTGGGTCCAGTACACTAGGCACAATGCCAAGATCTGTCATGAACTGCTTCATCCAGACACCTTCCTTCGCTGTCTCCGAGACAGCTATGTACTTCGCTTCGCATGTAGAATCAGCTACCATGCTTTGCTTGGAACTTCACTAGCTTACCGCTCCCCCATTCAGAATATATACGTATCCGGTTTCAGACTTAGAGTCATCCGGGTCAGTGTCAAAGCTTGCATTGACGTAACCCTTTACGACGAGCTCTTGATCACCTCCATAAACGAGAAATATTTCCTTAGTCCTTTTCAGGTACTTAAGGATATTCTTGATCGCTGTCCAGTGTTCCACTCCTGGATCACTTTGAAACCTTCCGGCCATACTTATGACAAGGCTGACATCTGGTCTTGTGCACAACATCACATACATGATAGAGCCTATGGCAGAGGCATAGGGGATGACACTCATCTTTTCTCTATCCTCTGTAGTTGCTGGGCATTGAGTCTTACTCAACTTCACACCTTGCAAAACAGGCAAGAACCCTTTCTTGGACTGATCCATTTTGAACTTCTTCAAAATCTTATCAAGGTATGTGCTTTGTGAAAGTCCTATTAAGCGTCTCGATCTATCTCTATAGATCTTGATGCCTAATATGAAAGAAGCTTCTCCTAGGCCCTTCTTTGAAAAACTCTTGTTCAAATATGCCTTCACATTTTCCAAAAGTTCTATATTGTTTTCAATCAGCAATATGTCATCCATTATAATATTAGAAACGCTATAGAGCTCCCACTCACTTTCTTGTAAATACAAGTTTCTTCGTAAACTTGTATAAACCCAAACGCTTTGATCACCTCATCAAAGCGAAGATTCCAACTCTGAGATGCTTGCACCAGTCCATAAATGGATCGCTGGAGTTTGCACACTTTGTCAGCATTCTCTGGATCGACAAAACCTTCCGGTTGCATCATATACAACTCTTCCTTACGAAAACCGTTAAGGAACGCTATTTTGACATCCATCTGCTAGATCTCATCAACTCTTCCTTACGGAAATCGTTAAGGAATGCTATTTTGACATCCATCTGCCAGATCTCATAATCGAAAAATGCACTTAAGCATCGATTATGAGATCTGGCAGATGGATGTCAAAATAGCGTTCCTTAACGGTTTCCATAAGGAAGAGTTGTATATGATGCAATCGAAAGTCGCTACGGGTGAGAAAGTCTCATCGTAGTCAACTCCTTGAACTTGTGAAAACCCCTTTGCCACAAGTCGAGCTTTATAGACGTTGACATTACCGTCCGTGTCCGTGTTCTTCTTGAAGATCCATTTATTCTGAATGGCCTTTCGCCCTTCAGGTAATACTTCCAAAGTCCATACTTTGTTTTCATACATGGATCCCATCTCGGATTTCAGGGCCTCTAATCATTTGTTTGAATCTGGGCCCACCATCGCTTCTCCATAGCTCGTAGGTTCATCGTTGTCCAACAACATGATATCTAAGATAGGGTTACCGTACCACTCAGGAGTAGTACGTATCCTTGTCGACCTACGAGGTTCGATAGTAACTTGATCCAAAACTTCATGATCACTATCATTAGCTTCCTCTTCAACTGACGTAGGTGCCACAGAAACATCTTTCTGTGCTGTGCTACTCTCTGGTTGAAGTAGAGGTTCAACAACCACACTTATGCGTCTTGAAACTGCGTTGGTATTTCCCCAAAGAGGAAGGGATGATGCAGTATAGCTACGGTAGGTATTTCCCTCAGTTGTGAAACCAAGGTTACCGAACTAGTAGGAGAACCAAGCAACACTATGTAAATGGTACCTGCACACAAATAACAAAACCTCGCAACCCAACGCGTAAGAGGGGTTGTCAATCCCTCCACGGTAAAAAGATGCAAATAAAAAGTGCAGCAAAGTATTTTTTGGTTTTTGGAATAATGGATATGAAGAGAAATGCGGTGAAAAATAGATCGAAAAGCAATATGATAAAAGAATAGACCCCGGGGCCATAGTTTTCACTAGTGGCTTCTCTCGAGAAAATAGCATACGATGGGTAAACAAATTACTGTTGGGCAATTGATGGAAGATCAAATAATTATGACGATATCCAAGGCAATGGTCATTATATAGGCATCACGTACAAGATTAGTAGACCGAAATGATTCTGCATTTACTACTATTACTCCACACATCGACCGCTATCCAGGATGCATCTAGTGTATTAAGTTCATGGAGAAACGTAGTAATGCAATAAGAACGGTGACATCATGTAGACAAGATCTATTCATGTAGGAATAGACCCCATCTTGTTATCCTTAATAGTAATGATACATACGTGCCTCGCTACCCCTTCTGTCACTGGGTGAGGACACCGTAAGATCAAACCCATCACAAAGCACCTCTTCTATGCACCGTAAGAACGTGCCTCGCTACCCCTTCTTTCACCATAAAATTATAGACACGTTGGAGATGTATCAGCATCCCCAAGCTTAATTCCTGCTCGTCCTCGAGTAGGTAAATGATAAAAACAGAATTTTTGATGTGGAATGATGCCTAACATGTTCATCACATATTCTTTTCTTTTGTAGTATGGACATTTGGACTTTTAGATGATTCAAAGCAATAGTCTATAATCGACATGAAGACTTCAATACTCAAGCATATCAACAAGCAACCATGTCTTTCAAAATATCAACACTAAAGAAAGTTATCCCTGGCCCATCATGCTTAATCATTGATCCATTCATGAAACACACTCGAATATTAGCTACAATCAATGCTCAAGTACGATCATAGTGCCCCTTAGTTGGTGCTTTATAAGAGAAGATGGAGACTCAAATAAAATAAAATTGGCATAAAGTAAATAGATAGGCCCTTCGCAGAGGGAAGTAAGGATTTGTAGAGGTGCCAGAGCTCAAAGCTTAAATTGAGAGATAATTTTTTTTGAGAGGCATGCTTTTCCCGTTAACGAAAATGACCGAGTAATTCCCAACACTTTCCATGCTAGATATATCATAGGCGGTTCTCAAACATAAAATAAAGTTTATTCCTTTTACCACCATTCTTTGACACTCGACGGCTAGCCGTATCAACGGGTACCTTCCATATTAACACTTTACAAGGAATTTATTATTTGACAACATAAAGTAAATTTCTTTTTCATTTCGGGACTGGGCATCCCTATTACCGCCGTACTCTCGTGCAATGACAAGTGAATAAACACTCATCTTGAGAATAACACATCTATCATGGAAAATATCGGCCACCCCCTGCCGCTTCATGAGCGGTACGGGCACACAAAAAGGAAATTCATTTTAAAAATTAGAGTTGGCACATACAAATTTGCTTAGAACGGCACGGAAATACCGCATATACGTAGGTATGGTGGACTCATGTGGCAAAACTGGGTTTAAGGATTTTGGATGCACAAGTAGTATTTCTACTTAGTACAAGTGGAGGCTAGCAAATAGATTGAGAAGCAACCAACCAAGAAACGAAAATTCACATAAACGAGCATTAAGGATAACTAACACCGAATAATGCACCACAAGTAGGATGTAATTTCATTGCATAACTATTGACTTTCATGCTTACATACGGAATCACAAACCTTAACACCAATATTCCTACTAAAGCATAATTACTCACCAACATGACTCACATATTACTATCATCATATCTCAAAACTATTACAAAGAATCAAGTTTATTTTGTCCAATGATCTTCATGAAAGTTTTTATTATATCACTCTTGAATATCTATCACTTTGGGACTAGTTTCATATATTTCCATTGCTTTGACAAGCTCAAATAAATTTAAGTGAAAAACATGAGCATAAAAATTTTCATCTCTCAAAATAATATAAGTGAAGCATGAGAGAATTTCTTCAAAAAAATTCAAACTCTCAAATGAATCTAAGTGAAGCATGAGAGTATTTCTTCAAAAATAATTAACCACACCGTGCTAAAAAAGATATAAGTGAAGCACTAGAGCAATTCCATAGTTCAAAAAATTTAAGTGAAGCATATACAGCAATTCTAACAAATCGTAGCATAATTTTGGCTCCCTCAAATAGGTGTGTCCAGCAAGGATACTTGTGATAAACTAAAAATGAAAACAAGCGAAGACTCATATAATACAAGACGATCCAAGCAGAACTCATGATATGTGACGAATAAAAATATAGCTCCAAGTAAAATACCGATGGTCGTTAGAAGAAAGAGGGGATGCCTTCCAGGGCATCCCCAAGCTTAGTTTCTTGGTTCTCCTTGAATATTAACTTGGGGTGCCATGGGGCATCACCAAGCTTAGGCTCTTGACACTCCTTATTCCTTCATCCATCGTGATCTCACCCAAAACTTGAAAACTTCAATCACACAAAACTTAAAAAAACCTTCGTGAAATCTGTTAGTATAAGAAAACCAATCTTCACTTTAAGTACTGTTGCAAACCCATTCATATTTTATTATTGCATTATACCTACTGTATTCTAACTTTACCATGGCTTATACTCCCCGATACAATCCCTAGATTCATCAAAATAAGCACACAATGCAACGAAAACAGAATCGGTCAAAAACAGAATAGTATGTAAAGATGCGAATTTTACTTATATTTCTGTAACTCCAAAAATTCTGAAAGATTAGGACAATATAGGAAATTTGTATATCAATCTTTTGTAAAAAAATTCAAAATTTTCCGTCACATCTGAGAATTTTCGAAATTCTGCTACTGGATGCAAAAGTTTCTGTTTTTCAACAAGATCAAATCAACTATCACCGAACATGATCCTGATAATCCCCAAGTGCAAGGAATCATCGTAGCAATTTCCAAAGATGGAATTGATAAGTATCGAGTGTCGAACCCACAAGGAGCTAAAGGTAAGATCAATATTCTCTCAAGTCCTATCTGCCACCGATACAACTCTACATACACCGAGCGTTTGCTTTCATCTAGAAACGGGAAATAAAACTATGTTGTGGGTATAAAGAGGATAGCTTTGCATGATATTGGAGAGCTAAAATATAAAAATAGGTGCTGTTAACATAAAGTCAGAATATATTATAATATATTACAAATAGCGAGTGTGGAATAATGATGGAACGGTGTGCGGAATTGTCCTAGGCAATCGTTAACAAGATCGGTAATCAGTATTGCAATTTTATTTGAGGGAGAGGCATAAGCTAACATACTTTCTCTACTTGGATCATATGCACTTATGATTGGAACTCTAGCAAGAATCTACAACTACTAAAGATCATTAAGGTAAAACCCAACCATAGCATTAAAGTAGCAAGTCCTCTTTACTCCCATACGCAAACAACCCAAATACTCGGGTTTAAGCTTTTGTCACTCTAGCAACCCACTATAAGCGAATCAGGAACATATTGCAAACCCTACAGCGGGAATCCCTCACGTGTGTGCGGCACGCAGGGCACCATAGGACAGCACAAAAATAAAAGATACAACTCAAACCAATCTAGATCATCAATCAACCAAAAACACAAAAGAAATCTAGTCAAAACATCATAGGATGGCAACACATCATTGGATCATAATATGTGGCATAAAGCACCATGTTCAAGTAGGGGATTACAGCGGGGTGCGGGAGAGTGGACTGCTTAAAAGAGATGAGGAAGGTGATGAAGAAGGTGATGTTGATGAAGACGATCACCGCGGCGATGGTTCCCCCGGCGGCACTCAGGTGCCACCTAGAGAGAGGGGGAGAGTGTCTCCCCCTTGTGCTTCCTTCTGCATGGCCTCCCCCCTAGATGGGGAGAGGTTCTCCCTCTGGTCCTTGGCCTCCATGGTGATGATGGCCCCCTCCGGCTTCTTCCTCCGTGGCCTCCGGTGATGATGGCCCCCTTCGGCAGGGTGCCGGAGAGGGCCTAGATTGATTTTTCGTGGCTACAGAGGCTTGCGGCCGCGCAACTTCCGATCTAGGGTTCTTTTCGGAGGTTTGGGTATTTATAAGAATTTTTGGCATCGGCCTCACGTCAAGGGGGTGCCCGAGGGGCCCACAAGCCGGGAGCACCCTCCCTGGGGGTAGGGCGCCCCCCTAGGCTTGTGGCCTCCTTGGTCACTGATACGTCTCCAACGTATCTATAATTTTTGATTGTTCCATGCTGTTATATTATCATTCTTGGATGTTTTACAATCATTTTATATCATTTTTTTGTACTAACCTATTGACATAGTGCCCAGTGCCAGTTGTTGTTTTCTGCATGTTTTTTATATCACAGGAAATACTTACCAAATGGAGTCCAAACACAGCGAAACTTTTTGTGGATTTTTTTTGGACCAGAAGACATCCAGTGGGCCGGAGAAGCACCTGGGGGGTGCTCCGAGGGGAGCACAACCCACCAGGGCGCGCCTCCTGGCACGCCCAGGTGGGTTGTGCCCACCTCGGGGGCCTCCCGCACCGCCTCTTTGCTCTATAAATACCCCAATATTCCAGAAACCCTAGGGGAGTCGACGAAAATCAATTCCAGCCACCGCAAGTTCCAAAACCACCAGATCCAATCTAGACACCATCACGGAGGGGTTCATCATCCTCATTGGTGCCTCTCCGATGATGTGTGAGTAGTTCATTGTAGACCTTCGGGTCCGTAGTTAGTAGCTAGATGGCTTTCTCTCTCTCGTTTGATTCTCAATACAATGCTCTCTTGGAGATCCATATGATGTAACTCTTTTTGGCGGTGTGTTTGTTGGGATCTGATGAACTTTGAGTTTATGATCAGATCTATCTTTTTATCCATGAAAGTTATTTGAGTCTTCTTTGATCTCTTATATGAATGATTGCTTGTGGCCTCGTATTTCTCCTCGGATATTTGGGTTTTGTTTGGCTAACTTGATCTATTTATCTTGCAATGGGAAGAGGTGCTTTGTGATGGGTTCAATCTTACGGTGCTTGATCCTAGTGACAGAAAGGGAAACGACATGTATGTATCGTTGCTATTAAGGATAACAAGATGGGGTCTATTTCTACATAAATAGATCTTGTCTACATCATGTCATCGTTCTTATTGCATTACTCCGTTTCTCCATGAACTTAATACACTAGATGCATGCTGGATAGCGGTCGATGTGTGGAGTAATAGTAGTAGATGTAGACAGGAGTCGGTCTACTAATCTTGGACGTGATGCCTATATAATGATCATTGCCTGGATATCGTCATGAGTATTTGAAGTTCTATCAATTACCCAACAGTAATTTGTTTCCACCGTTTGCTATTTTTTCTCGAGAGAAGCCACTAGTGAAAACTACGGCCCCCGGGTCTCTTCTTTAATATATTTGCCTTCAAGATCTATTTTGCTATTCGCTCTTTTATTTATTTGCAACTTTTATTTTCAGATCTATAAATCCAAAAACCCAAAAATACCTCGCTGAATTTTATTTGCTTTTATTTGCATCCTTCAATCTAATACAATTTTATCTACCTTGTTACCCGAAAGGGATTGACAACCCCTTTAACACGTCGGGTTGCAAATATTTGTTCTTTGTGTGCAGGAGCTGTTTACATGGTGTTGCGTGGTTCTCCTACTGGTTCGATAACCTTGGTCTCATCACTAAGGGAAATACCTACCATCACTGTGCTACATCATCCCTCCCTCTCTGGGAAAAAACCGACGTAGTTCTAGCAGATTTGTATGTGCCATCTCTAATTTTCAAAATAAATTTCTCTTTTGTGTGCTCGTACCGCTCGCGAGGCGGTGAGGGGTGGCCGATATTTTCCATGCTAGATGTGTTGTTCTCATGATGAGTGTTTATCCACTTGTCATTGCACGAGAGTACGGCAAAGGTATTAGGGATGCCCAGTCCCGAAATGAAAAAATGAATTTACTTTATGTTGTCAAATAATAAATTCCTTGAAAAGTGTTGGTATGGAGGGCACCCGTGGATATGGCTAGCCATGGAAAGTGAAAGAAATGGTGGAAAAAGGAATAAACTTTATTTTCTGTTTGGGAACCGCCTATGATATATCTAGCATGGAAAGTGTTGGGAGCTCTTAGTCGTTTTCGTTGGTGGGAAAAGTATGCCTCCCAAAATGTTTTTATCTCTCAATTTAAGCTTTGAGCTCTGGCACCTCTACAAATCCCTACTTCCCTCTGCGAAGGGCCTTTCTTTTACATTATGCAATTTTTATTTTTAATTTGAGTCTCCATCTTCTCTTACAAAGCAGCAACTAAAGGGCATTACGATCGTACTTGAGCATTGGGTGTAGCTAATATTCGAGTGTGTTTCATGAATAGATCAATAATTGAGCATGACGGGCTAGGGATAACTTGCTTTAGCGTTGATATTTTGAAAGACATGGTTGCTTGTTGATATGCTTGAGTATTTAAGTTATCATGTCAAAACTAGACTATTGCTTTGAACCATATAAAAGTCCAAATGTCCATGCTATTAGGAAAAGAATATGTGATGAACATGTTAGGCAGCATTCCACATCAAAAATTCTGTTTTTATCATTTACCTACTCAAGGACGAGCAGGAATTAAGCTTGGGGATGCTGATACGTCTCCAATGTATCTATAATTTTTGATTGTTCCATGCTATTATATTATCATTCTTGGATGTTTTACAATCATTTTATAATCATTTTATATCATTTTTTGGTACTAACCTATTGACATAGTGCCCAGTGCCAGTTGTTGTTTTCTGCATGTTTTTTTACCTCGCAGGAAATCAATTGCAAACGGAGTCCAAATGCAGCGAAACTTTTTGTTGATTTTTTTGGACCAGAAGACATCCAGTGGGCCTGAGAAGCACCTGGGGGGTGCTCCGTGGGGAGCACAACCCACCAGGGTGCACCTGGAGGCCCAGGCGCGCCCAGGTGGGTTGTGCCCACCTCGGGGGCCTCCCGCATAGCCTCTTTGCTCTATAAATACCCCAATATTCCAGAAACCCTAGGGGAGTCGACAAAAATCAATTCCAGCCACCGCAAGTTCCAGAACCACCAGATCCAATCTAGACACCATCACAGAGGGGTTCATCGTCCTCATTGGTGCCTCTCCAATGATGCGTGAGTAGTTCATTGTAAACCTTCGGGTCCGTAGTTAGTAGCTAGATGGCTTTCTCTCTCTCGTTTGATTCTCAATACAATGGTCTCTTGGAGATCCATATGATGTAACTCTTTTTTGCGGTGTGTTTGTTGGGATCCGATGAACTTTGAGTTTATGATCAGATCTATCTTTTTATCCATGAAAGTTATTTGTGTCTTCTTTGATCTCTTATATGAATGATTGCTTATAGCCTCGTATTTCTTCGCCGATATTTGGGTTTTGTTTAGCCAACTTGATCTATTTATCTTGCAATGGGAAGAGGTGCTTTGTGATGGGTTCGATCTTACGGTGCTTGATCCCAGTGACAGAAGGGGAAACGACACACATGTATCGTTGCTATTAAGGATAACAAGATGGGGTCTATTTCTACATAAATAGATCTTGTCTACATCGTGTCATCGTTCTTATTGCATTACTCCGTTTCTCCATGAACTTAATACACTAGATGCATGCTGGATAGCGGTTGATGTGTGGAGTAATAGTAGTAGATGCAGGCAGGAGTCGGTCTACTAATCTTGGACGTGATGCCTATATAATGATCATTGCCTGGATATCGTCATGAGTATTTGAAGTTCTATCAATTGCCCAACAGTAATTTGTTTCCACTGTTTGCTATTTTTCTCGAGAGAAGCCACTAGTGAAAACTACGGCCCCCGTGTCTCTTCTTTAATATATTTGCCTTCAAGATCTATTTTGCTATTCGCTCTTTTATTTATTTCTAACTTTTATTTTCAGATCTATAAATGCAAAAACCCAAAAATACCTCGCTGAATTTTATTTGCATCTTTCAATCTACTACAATTTTATCTACCTCATTACCCGAAAGGGATTGACAACCCCTTTAACACGTCGGGTTGCAAGTATTTGTTCTTTGTGTGCAGGAGCTGTTTACGTGGTGTTGCGTGGTTCTCCTGCTGGTTCGATAACCTTGGTCTCATCACTGAGGGAAATACCTACCGTCGCTGTGCTGCATCATCCCTCCCTCTCTGGGGAAAAACCGACGTAGTTCTAGCAGACATCAGTCACTTCCTGGCCAGCTCCGGTGCTTCAGGAATCTCTTTTTGGTACATAAAAAATCACCGTAAATTTTCAGCCCATTCCGAGGACTTTTATTTCTGCACAAAAAAAGACACCATGGTGGTTCTGCTGAAAACAGCGTCAGTCCGGGTTAGTTCTAATCAAATCATACCAAAACCATATAAAATTGTTGTAAACATGGCATGAATACTTCATAAATTATAGATACGTTGGAGACGTATCAGCATCCCCAAGCTTAATTCCTGCTCTTCCTCGAGTAGGTAAATGATAAATGAAATAATTTATGAAGTGTGAATGCTAGCATAGTGCATAAATTTGATCAATGATAGTTTCAAACACTTTTTCTAGCATCATTATATACCATAAACAGTAGCTCATCTCATAAAACTTCTCATGATCAAGTAACAAGCTATTCACATGTTAAAGTATAGACCATAAAGTTTCTTGAAAACTAACAAACTATGTTCTCAGTCATGAAACAATTGCAATTCATCTTACTTTCAGGAAGGGTCAATGTAAGAGCTTTGATTTAGCAAATTCCACATACTTAACTATCATATAGTCTTCCATGATTGCTAAAGCTCAAAGCATATTTTTAGAACAAGTAGCATCCGTCGAACACAGAGAAATATAGGGGCTTAATGTTTCGCCTCCCAACTTATTTACCATATAGATAATTGTCAACAATAATAATTCATGATCAAATATATTTGAATGGCCATATATGCTTGGATCTTTCCCCACCACATGATGTTTGCCAACTAAAGAATAATTCAGGTTGAGATAAGAAGGAATACTATTGACTCTTGCATAAAAGTAAATGCATGAAAGAAAAAGATTGGCCCTTCCCAGAGGGAAGCAGAGGTTGCATGCGCTTTTTATTTTTGGATGTGCAAACCCTTAATGCAAAGGAATGTCACGTTGTATTGCCCTTTGTGATAGCAACCTTTATTATGCAGTCTGTCGCTTTTATTTCTTTACCATCACAAGTTCATACAACGCTTATTTTCCTTTACAATAAAAGATCATACATATTTAGGAGCAATTTTTATTGTGTTTTGCACCGATGACAACTTACTTGAAGGATCTTATTCAATCCATAGGTAGATATGGTTTACACTCATGGCAAGAAACTGGGTTTAAGGAATTTTGGATGCACAAGTGGTATCTCTACTTAGTACGAATTTTTGGCTAGCAAAAGATCCTACGCAAGCACCACATGTTGGAGGATCCATAACAATATAACTTCCATACAAATATACCCAAACATAAATCATTACGTTGTCTTCCTTGTCCTACTTCAAATTAATTTGCTCAATTTGAAAATAACTAATGGGGCTCACAATCATAGAAGATGTCCAAGATAGTATATTTATATGTGAAATCTCACTTCCTTCAATATTCTTTCTTAAATTGTTCAAGTGACTAATGCGGTGTTTGCTAACTTTCAATAAATTTTACCACCTATACTTCTTATATGTGAAGTCATTAATCCCCATGGGATAAGCTTATAAAACATACATAATTTCAGATTTATGATATTCAATTCATTCAACCATTTACTCATAGGATATAAGTGAAGCACGAGAGTAAATGGCAAAACTACTCCAAAAATATATAAGTGAAGATCAATGCATAGTCAATTAGTTAAATAGCCATGTGAGGACTATCCCTCATTCAAGATCTCAGATTCAATGATTTTATTCAAACATCTAGTGAAATGAAAATACGCTCCAAGCAAAACACATATCATGTGACGAATAAAAATATAGCTCCAAGTAAGGTATACTGATAGTGTTGAAGACGAAAGAGGGGATGCCTTCCGGGGCATCCCCAAGCTTAGTTGCTTGTATCTTTCTTGAATTTTATCTTGGGGTGCCTTGGGCATCACCAAGCTTAGGGTCTTGTCACTCCTTATTCTCCTCATATCGATATCTCACCCAAAACTTGAAAATTTCAATCACACAAAACTTAACGGAACTTTGTGAGATGGTTTAGTATAGTAAAACAAATCATTCACTTGGATACTGTCAAAAACAAGATTCATAATTGTTTCCACATAATTCCTACTGTACTCTATAATTTTCACAATTTATATTAAGCAATATAAGCCATAGAAATTAGAAAACAAGCAAACTATGCATAGAAAACAGAATCTGTCAAAAACAGAACAGTCGGTTAAGATCTGAATTATTCTCATACTTATGTTACTCCCAAATTACTAAGAAAATAGGACAATGTAGACAATTTGTATATCAATCCTCTGTAAAAGAATCATAGTTTTTCCACGTTCCAGTGAATTTTAAAAATTCTGTTACTGGACGCAAAAGTTTGTGTTTTTGCACAGAATCAAGTCAACTATCAACCACACTGTCCCAAAGGCTTTACTTGGCACTTTATTGAAACAAAAACTATAAAACATGATTAATACAGTAGCTTAATCATGTGAACACACAAAAACAGTAAGGATAAATATTAGGTTGTCTCTAAACAAGAACATTTCTTTAAAGCTTTTTAGCTAAGCAGTGATATTTTAATGATACTCTTCCAAGCCCAATTTGGATGATAATTTTATTCATACTCTAAAAGATGTAAGTGAAGTTCATAGAGAATTATACAATTAATATAGGTTGACCAATATCCAAGATCAAAATATATAAGTGAAGCACACGAAGCATTCTATAAAGCCATACTCAAAAGATTTAAGTGAAGCGCATGAAACATTCTATAAAGCAATGAAGGGCTATATCATACTAGCATGGTGCATAAAGGAAAAGAAAAACACAAAAGATGCATATCATGTGAAAAAAAAACCCGAGGTATACCGATAATTGTTGAAGAATAAGGATGAGATGCCTTCCGGGGCATCCCCAAGCTTAGATGCTTGAGTCTCCTTGAAATATTTACTTGGGGTGCCTTGGGCATCCCCAAGCTTGAACTCTTGTCTCTCCGTATTCTTCTTATATTGATACCTCCTCGATCTCTGAACACTTCATCCACACAAAACTTAACAAAAACCCTCGTGAGATCCGTTAGTATAATAAGGCAAATCACTACCATTAGGTACTCTTGTAAACTCATTCCAATTTCATATTAGCATTATATCTACTGTATTCCAACTTCACCATGGTTCATACCCCCCGATACAACCCATACATTAATCAAAATAAGCGAACAACACATAGAAACAGGATCTGTCAAAAATAGGACAGTCTGTAGCAATCTGAACATTTACCATACTTATGTAACTCCAAAAATTATGAAAAATAGGACAAAATAAAAAATTTGCATAACAGTACTATGTACAAAAATTCAGAAACTTTTGATGTTCCAGTAAAAAATTTAAATTCACGCACTACAGCCAAAGTTTCTGTTCTTGCAACGCACATAGCAAACAAGCAATCTAATCATCCTAAAGCCAAATCTTGGCTTATTATTTTTATAATACAATGGATATATACAAGGGGATAATTATTTTTGAGAAACTTCCGTGAAAAATTCTACATTATTTCCATGAGCATGAACACAAGTGTTCAAGGTCGACCCTCAATTCTCCAATGCATAACCTTCCAATCACTTCTCTTTTTGAAAAAGTTTTTAGGCATAAGAGGCAAGTAGAATTTTTTGTATTTTGAATTCTTTAAAAAAAATGTTTGTTTCACCCAAAACTAAAGAAAACAAAAATAAAAGGGAAAACAAAATCTACTTAGTGAAGAAAGCAAACAAGCACACACGAGAATATCAACCCCACACTATTGCTCCCGGCAGCGGTGCCAGAAAAGAGCTTGATAATCCCCAAGTGCAAGGAATCATCGTAGCAATTTCCAAAGATGGAAGTGATAAGTATGGAGTGTCGAATCCACAAGGAGCTAAAGGTAAGATCAATATTCCCTCAAGTCCTATCTGCTACCGATACAACTCTACGTATACCGAGCATTTGCTTTCATCTAGAAACGAGAAATAAAACTACGTTGTGGGTATAAAGAGGATAGCTTTGCATGATATTGGAGAGCTAAAATATAAAAATAGGTGCTGTTAACATAAAGTTAGAATATATTATAATATATTACAAATAGCGAGTGTGGAATAATGATGGAACGGTGTGCGTAATTGTCCTAGGCAATTGTTAACAAGATCGGTAATCATTATTGCAATTTTATAGGAGGGAGAGGCATAAGCTAACATACTTTCTCTACTTGGATAATACGCACTTATGATTGGAACTCTAGCAAGCATCCGCAACTAGTAAAGATCATTAAGGTAAAACCCAACCATAGAATTAAAGTATCAAGTCCTCTTTACTCCCATACGCAAACAACCCCCTTACTCGGGTTTAAGCTTCTGTCACTCTAGCAACCCACTATAAGCGAATCATGAACATATTGCAAACCCTACAGCGGGAATCCCTCACATGTGCGCGGCACGGAGGGCACCATAGGACAGCACAAAAATAAAAGATACAACTCAAACCAATCTAGATCATCAATCAACCCAAAAGACAAAAGCACCATGTTCAAGTAGGGGATTACAACGGGGTGCGGGAGAGTGGACCGCTTAAAAGAGATGAGGAAGGTGATGAAGAAGGTGATGTAGATGAAGACGATCACCGCGGCGATGGTTCCCCCGGCGGCACTCCGGCGCCACCTAGAGAGAGGGGGAGGGAGTCTCCCCCTTGTGCTTCCTCCTCCATGGCCTCCCCCCTAGGTGGGGAGAGGTTCTCCCTCTGGTCCTTGGCGTCCATGGTGATGATGGCCCCCTCCGGCTTCCTCCTCCATGGCCTCTGGTGATGATGGCCACCTCCGGCAGGGTGCCGGAGACGGCCTAGTTTGATTTTTTTCGTGGCTACAGAGGCTTGCGGCGGAGGAACTTCCGATCTAGGGTTCTTTTCGGAGGTTTGGGTATTTATAAGAATTTTTGGCGTCGGTCAAGCCGGGAGCACCCTCCCTGGGGGTAGGGCGCGCCCCTAGGCTTGTGGCCTCCTTGGTCACTTCCTGGCCCAGCTCCGGTGCTTCGAGGGTCTCTTTTGGTCCATAAAAAATCACCGTAAATTTTCAGCCCATTCCGAGGACTTTTATTTCTGCACAAAAAACGACACCATGGTAGTTCTGCTGAAAACAGCGTCAGTCCGGGTTAGTTGTAATAAAATCATACCAAAACCATATAAAATTGTTGTAAACATGGCATGAATACTTCATAAATTATAGATACGTTGGAGATGTATCAGATCCCAAAGGCTTTACTTGGCACAAACACTAATTAAAACATGAAAAACACAATCATAACAGTAGCATAATTGTGCAAACACTCAAGAATGGAAAGAAAAAGACAAAAATAAATTTTATTCATTTGGTTGCCTCCCAAAAAGTGCTATCGTTTTATGCCCCTAGCTAGGCATAAATAATTTTAATGATGCTCGCATGAAAGACAAGAATTGAAGCACAAAGAGAGCATCATAAAACATGTGACAAACACATTTAAGTCTAACATACTTCCTATGCATAGGCATTTTATATGCAAACAAATTATCAAGACAAGAAATATCTAGCATATGGGAAGGAGAGAAAAAAACGTTGACAATCTCAACATGAAGAGATGTAATTTAGTAACATGAAAATTTCTACAACCATATTTCCCTCTCTCATAATAATTACATGTAGGATCATAATCAAATTCAACAATATAACTATCATATAAAATTTTCTCATCATTATCCACATGCATAAAAGTCTTATAATCTTCCAAGATAGTGGGATTAACATCAGCTAAAGTCATGACCTCTCTGAACCCACTTTTGTTAAAATTTTCATAAGATTGAACACTCTCCAAATATGTGGGATTATTTTTACCTAGAGTTGACACTCTTCCAAACCCACTTTCAAAATTATCGCAAACATATTCATCATGAGGCTTAAATAAATTTTCGAGGTCATAAGAAACATTATCACCCCAATCATGATCATTGCAATAAGTAGTAGGCATAGCAAAATTATCATCCCCAAGCTTGGGTTTTTGCATATTATTAGCACAATTGACAATAATAGAATTTATAATAATATCATTGCAATCATGCTTTTCATTGAAAGAGATATCTTGGATCACTTTATCAATTTCTTCCTCCAACACTTCATCACAATCTTCAAATTCATGAATTTCAAGCAAAACTTCATAGAGATAATCAAGTGCACTTAACTCACTAGCAATTGGTTCATCATAATTGGATCTTTTAAAAAGATTAGCAAGTGGATGAGGATCCATATCAATAGATTTTTAGCAAGCAAAGATGCAAGCAAATAGAAGGCACATGGCACACAAGCAAAGATAGCAAACGAACAAAAAGGCAAACGGAAAGAAGGCAAATAAAAAAATGGCAAATATTTTTGTGTTTTTCTGAAAAAGTTTTAGAAGTGGGGGAAATGAAAATGAGAGGCAACTGGCAAATAATGTAAATTACAAGGAGATGAGATTTGTGATTAGGAACCTGATAGATGTTGATGATGTCTCCCCGGCAACGGTGCCAGAAATTCCTTTTGATGCAGCTTGAAACTCCGTTGGTATTTCCCCAAAGAGGAAGGGATGATGCAGTACAGCTACGTTAGGTATTTCCCTCAGTTGTGAAACCAAGGTTATCGAACCAGTAGGAGAACCAAGCAACACTATGTAAATGGTACCTGCACACAAAGAACAAAACCTCGCAACCCAACGGGTAAGAGGTGTTGTCAATCCCTCCTTGGTAAAAACATAAATTAAATTGTATGAGATTGGATGAATAGATCTTAATAAAACATGAAATAAAATATGCAAATAAAAAGTGCAGCAAAGTATTTTTGGTTTTTGGGAATAATAGACCTGAAAACAAATGCGGTGAAAAATAGATTGGAAAGCAATATGATAAAATAATAGACCCGGGGGCCGTAGTTTTCACTAGTGGATTCTCTCGAGAAAATAGCATACGGTTGGTAAACAAAGTACTGTTGGGCAATTGATTGAAGATCAAATAATTATGATGATATCCAAGGCAATGATCATTATATAGGCATCACATCCAAGATTAGTAGATCGAAACAATGCTGCATCTACTACTATTACTCCACACATTGACCGCTATCCAGCATGCATCTAGTGTATTAAGTTCATGGAGAAATGGAGTAATGCAATAAGAACGGTGACATGATGTAGACAAGATCTATTCATCTAGGAATAGACCCCATCTTGTTATCCTTAATAGCAACGATACATACGTGCCTCGCTACCCCTTTTGTCACTGGGTGAGGACACCATAAGATCGAAACCATCACAAAGCACCTCTCCCATGGCAAGAAAAGTCGATCTAGTTGGCCTAACTAAACCAAAGATTCAAAGAAGAAATATGAGGCTATAAGTAATCATGCATATAAGAGATCAATGAAGACTCAAATAATGTTCATGGATAGAGATCTGATCATAAACTTGAACTTCATCGGATCCCAACAAACACACCACAAAAAGTCATTACATCAAATAGATCTCCAAGAGACTGTTGTATTGAGAATCAAAAAGAGAGAGAAAGCCATCTAGCTACTGCCTACGGACCCGTAGGTCTATGATGAACTACTCA
This sequence comes from Thinopyrum elongatum, assembly GCA_011799875.1. NCBI lineage: Eukaryota > Viridiplantae > Streptophyta > Magnoliopsida > Poales > Poaceae > Thinopyrum > Thinopyrum elongatum. The sequence goes on from CM022299.1 coordinate 627,315,331, forward strand.
TGCATCATCGGAGAGGCACCAATGAGGATGATGAACCCCTCCGTGATGGTGTTAGATTTGATGTCGTGGTTTTGGAACTTGCGGCGGCTGGAATTGTGTTTCGTCTGCTCCCCTAGGGTTTCTGGAATTACTGGGTATTTATAAAGTTGAGAGGCAGTGGAGGATACCCCCGTGGGCCCCACAACCCATCAGGTGCTTCCTTGGCTCCCAAGTTGTCTTCTGGTCCAAAAAAATCTCCAAAAAGTTTCGCTGCATTTGGACTCCGTTTGGTAGGGATATTCTGTGAAGTAAAAAACAAGCAAAAAACAGCAACTGGCACTAGGCACTATGTCAATAGGTTAGTCCCAAAAATTGATATAAAGTTGTTATAAAATGATTGTAAAACATCCAAGAATGATAATATAACAACATGGAACAATCAAAAATTATAGATACGTTGGAGACGTATCACTCGTCAATTTCTATCTTCCTCCCACTCAATTCTTTTGAGAGAAACTCATTCTCGAGAAAGGGCCCGTTCTTAGCGACAAACATTTTGCCCTCGGATCTAAGATAGAAGGTATACCAAACCATCTCCTTTGGGTATCAGATGAAGACGCATTTGTCCGCTTTGGGTTCGAGCTTTTCTTGCTGAAGCCTTTTGACATCAGCATCGCAGCCCCAAACCTTAAGAAACAACAACTTAGGTTTCTTGCCAAACCATAGTTCATACGGTGTCATCTCCATGGACTTAGATGGTGCCCTATTTAAAGTGAATGCAGCTGTATCTAACGCATAACCCCAAAACAAGAGTGGCAGATCGGTAAGGGACATCATAGAATGCACCATATCCAATAAGGTACGATTACGACGTTCGAACACACCATTACGCTGTGGTGTTCCTGGCGGCATCAGTTGTGAAACAATTCCACATTGTCTTAAGTGATTTCCAAATTCATAACTCAGATACACTCCCCCTCGATCAGATTGTAGGAATTTAATCTTCTTGTTACAATGATTCTCAACTTCACTCTAAAATTGCTTGAACTTTTCAAACATTTCAGACTTACGCTTCATTAAGTAAATGTACCCATATCTACTCAAATCATCGGTGAAGGTGAGAAAGTAACGATATCCACCGCGCGTCAACACTCATCAGACCGCACACATCAGTATGTATGATTTCCAACAAGTCACTTGCCCGTTCCATTGTTCTGGAAAATGGGGTTTTAGTCATCTTGCCCATGAGGCATGGTTCGCATGTGTCAAGTGTTTCAAAATCAAGTGACTCAAAAAGTCCATCAGCATGGAGTTTCTTCATGCGCTTTACACCAATATGACCTAAGCTGTAGTGCCACAAGAAAGTGGTACTTTCATTATCAACTCTACATCTTTTGGCATCAATGTTATGAACACTAGATGATGCCCCGCACGTTGCTGCGGGATATGTAGAAGTATTTTTAGGTGATTCAACTTGCGAATGTAATGAATTATATTGATGGACTCGAGTTTAGAAAAAAACAACAACAACAGCAGCAGCAAAGTGCAACGGGAAATGGAATAAGATAATATACATGGCAGAGCAGATGCCTCATAGCACATTTAAATGTACACCTGCAAAAGTTTGTTATCATATTTAGATATCTTGATTATATCAGAATTGTTCCCTACCAGTTGTCTTTTATAGTCGTGTAACAAAGGAAATGGAGGCTAAGCAAATATAATCAAACTTTGTTATAGCACTTGAACACATAGACATTCAAATTATGCAAAAGAGATAACTCGACTCTGGAGCCATATGAAAGAAAGTTGACAAAAATATAATAAAAAGCTGAAAATTACTTCTCGAATGCATTGCTTAGGGACACTATTTTATTTGATGGGAAATTGTTGATAAAATAAGGCATGATATTATATTAATACTTTGTAAATTATATTAACTAAATCTGGAAGGTAATGATAAATTGTACCTGAGTACTCCCTCCAACATCTAGTGTTTCCAAGTGCTATAGACAACAACAACAATTGAGAGGCACCACTTATATGTTGGAGGTTAGAATACTACCAATTAAAGATAAGATTTCTCATATGCATTCATATGATCCTAGGTAAACTGTGCAAAACTTGCCCAATTGAATCAGCAAACATGATTTGCTATATTCCAGAGGAAGAGCGAAATAATAACTTCTGTCAGAGCATTGCATAATATAACTGAGAATATACCTAAATTGTAGACATAAAACACAACCAACAAAATCTGTGTGTAGTTTCTGTATAGGTTTAAGGTCTGAAAGGAAGGAGGTTGCTGCTTGAACTGTTAACAAAGGACTATAAGTAGACATTCAGGGGTACATGTGTATAGTTAGCAAATTGAAATATTGACTAGTGAATAACTCAAGAAAAAAGCAATGGTTGCCAATCCAAGTAGTCAACTGAACTTACACTACAGGAAATCAAACATTTGACGATGGTATTGTACACTTGGCGATCAGACCTTCAGGGGCACATGTGTTCAGTTGAACTACACACAAATTCTGCAAAAAATAAAACAACAAATGACTCAGTACGATGAGTAAGATGTAGATGCATATGATGATTTATGAGAGAGAGAGAGTAACAGATAAAACTCTGCAAATACAAAACTAAATGTACAGACCATGATTTATGAGAGAAGAAGATTTATCGATGAAGAAAAGGAGCAATTTTACCACACCTTCGTGGGTAGGGGGGCGGGAATCAACCTGGACCCACGCACACAGATCCAAAAGAACACGAGAATACAATAACCAAACAAGATGAGTAGATGGATCATGAGGATCACTTATCAGCATTGCCAAAAAATTAGAGGTTGGTACCGAATCCATCGATCTAACCAAATTTGTACAGATGATTTAACATAGTAAGAGCACCTTACCTTTGGTAATTCAGATCAAACATGCAATCTGCAGAAAGTCTACCTACCTCACTTCATTTCTGAGAGAACTTACAAATCTACAAAAGAAACAACTAATCATATATAGACGTGATGCTGCAGGCGTGCATGCATAAGAGGTTCCCTACTTACTTCAAACTGAGATTTTCTAGAACTGCTCATGCATGGTGTGGATGTAACAACTTTGACATGGATTTGGGTCAGTCTGTTCTTGCACTGCAACGGCAAACTCGTAATCATTCCCGAAAATCCCATGAGGAGAGGAGTTTTTTTTAGCAAAAGAGGGTTTCCCCTCCGATTTCCATTAGAGAAACCATCAGAAATCCAGTACAAGTAGCCCGATTACATGCCGAACAGCCAACACATCTAAAGAAATATCCAGCCACCTCTAGCAGCTACATCTCGCTAGATAAAGCACACACACCGATCCATCTAGTACAAATCTACCAAAAGGAAACCAAGCTATTATAGGAACGGACGCCTAGATTGGGAAGTTCCTTCTCCCTGGAGACGCGCGCCATCACATCTGTAGCCACCGCACGCCAAAACGCTACCCCTACGAAGCCCTGTATATCTCACTTGCCACCTGTTCTATGAGTCTTGCTCCCAGCATCAACACTTTTTCCTCTGGGTCCTTTCTCTGCAAAACAGCCCAGTTAGTGATCCCAGTACACATTCTTTTGATGATCCCAAACGGATCATTTATGTTTTTTCTACCAAAGATAATATCATTTCTACAATTCCAGATTGCCCAGGGTAATGCCGAAGTGCCAGTCAACACCAGCTTTTTGTCATTTTTGTTAAATTTCCTAAGCCAGTTCCCAAAGCAATCGTTTAAGTCCCTCGGGATCTGTTTTAAATCAAAAGAACCAAACTCCAGATGAGTCTAGCAACCAAGCAGGAGAAGAAGAGATGATCAATGTTCTCCTCTTTCCCACACAGGACATACTGCTTGTCCCCTTTCCATCCTCTCTTAAACAGGTTATCTCTGGTTAGGATACTTTTTTTGTTCAATAGCCATAGGAAAAATTTAATTTTCGCTGGCACTTTTGTTTTCCACTAGAATTTTTGTGGGAAAGCCACATCTGTTTTGATAAGATGAAGGTAAAGAGACTTTACAGAGAATTTCCTATTAGCAGATAGCATCCACATAGGTTTATCTCTTCCTCCATACATCAATATCTCTTCCCATCTCTTTTTTAGGCTATCCCATAGTTTTTCAGTGTCTCCAAAAAGGGCTCTTCTGAAAGAGAAGAGACCCCATCCTTTGTCGATGCTTCCCTGACAGAAATATTTTGATCATTACTAATGAAATAAAGAGAAGGGTAAGCCTCTTTCAAAGGTTTGTCATCAACCCACCAATCTTCCCAAAATCTGGTATTCCTACCATCCCCAAGTTTCTTTTTAATATGGGGATAAAGAAATTTCCTAATTTTGAGAAGACTAGATCAGAATTGAGAGTCCCCATTTTTAAGTTTTATCCCAGATAGGCATTTGTCCTTAATATATTTGGATCTAATAATATTTTGCCAAAGTCCATCTTCATATTCAAGTTTCCAAATCCACTTGGCTAGTAAAGCGATATTAAAGAGTTCCAAATTAGTAACTCCCAGACCCCCTTGCTATTTTGGGAGACAGCATGTCGTCCATTTCAATAAGTGGTATTTCTTTTTATCTTCTTCAGCTTGCCACACCAACCTAGCTCTATAAAAATCTACCTTTTTCTTAACTCCAGCAGGGAGAAGGTAAAATGACATCATATATATGGGTATGTTGGTAAGACAAGATTGTACCAGTGTTACTCTGCCAGACATATTAAGCAATCTGCCCTACCAGCAAGCACACCTTTTTTCAATTTTTTCCGTCACATTTTTCCACATACTATTTCTAATTCTTTTATTATATACAGGGAGGCCCAGATATTTCAAAGGCATTTCACCAAGGGCACATGTGAAAATCTCCTGATAGATATCACTTTTGTTTTTTGCTTCCCCAAAGAGATATATATCACTTTTGTGGAAGTTTATTATCAACCCAGACATCTGCTCAAAAGCAGTCAGTATAAATTTGAGGTTTCTAGCTGATTCTTCATCATCCTGTATTCGGAATATAGTATCATCAGCATATTGTAGCATATTCACACCATTTTCATGTATATCAGTGAGGACCGCTTTTATATATCCCTCAGTCCAAGCTTTGTCCATTATCATGGCTAGGGCATCTATTGCTAAGTCAAAGAGCAGGGGAGAAAGAGAATCTCCTTGTCTGAGCCCCTTGAATGTTTTGAAGAAAGGTCCCATACTATCATTGACCTTCACCCCCACCTGACCCCCTCTCATGGTGTGCATCACCCAATCACACCACTTATCAGGGAATTTCTTAAGCTTCAACATTTTGTGAACAAAAGGCCATTTAATCTTGTAATATGTATTTTCAAAGTCAACTTTGAATAGCATAGCATTTTGTTTTTTATTATGGATAGAGTTCAAAGCTTCATGGAGAATAACTACCCCTTCCATGATATATCTGCCTTTAACAAAGGCAGTTTGTATGGGAGAAATTATTGGGTTAACCACTTTACTAAGTCTATTCATCAAGACTTTAGTAATGATTTTGAAACTTACATTCAGCAAACAAATAAGTCTAAATTTTTGAATCTGTTTAGCATCTTTGATCTTAGGTACCAAGGTAATGATCCCATAGTTGAGTCTGGCTAGGTCAACTTTCCCACTGTGGAAGTCATCTAATATATTCTTCAGGTCACATTTGACCATCTCCCAAAAGTTTTGATAGAATTCAATGGCAAATCCATCTGGCCCTGGGCTTTTATTTTTCTCCATGGAGAAAACCACTTCTTTGATCTCTTCCAGGGAAAATGGTTTGATCAACTCTTCCTGTGCCTGGGGAGAAATCCCCTCAGCACCCTGGATATTGAGATTGATGTTAGATATCTCAGCTTGCCCAAACATTTTTTTATAAAACCCAGTGATGTAATCCATTAGCTTTTTGTCTCCCTCAATCACTTCCCCATCCTGTTCCAATTTCAGAATTCTATTTTTTATTCTTCTCCCATTCACCTTGGCATGATAGTATCTAGTGTTGGAATCCCCTTCTTTAATTTCTTTATCTTTATATCTTTGTAGCCATTTGATCTCTTCTATCTTAAGTAGATCATTCCGCTCCTTTCTTAGGTTTTTCTGTAGTTCCCTGTCTTGGGCACAGATTCCTCTACTTTTAGCATTTTTGTCAATTATATCAAGTAAGCCCATCAATTCTTTCTTCCTTTTCCTGTATGCAGCATTTGCATTTAAGACCCATCCTTTGATTTTCTATCTAATGTTCCTTAATTTTTTCTGCCAAGTATCTAGGCTAGATCCATTGCAGTTAATCCCCCATTTCTTCTCCACAAATTCTTTAAAACCTTCCATCAGCATCCAGGCATTTTCAAATCTGAAAATAGGCTGAGCAGTTTTTTGTTCCCCTGAGTCCAACAGTAGAGGGGTATGATCAAATATCTCCCTCTCGAGAGCATTAACTATGGCCAGGGGGTATTTTTCTTCCTAATCAGGGCAGATGAGAACCCTATCTAACTTTTCATAGGTAGGATCTGGTAGGTTATTGGCCCAAGTGTATTTCCTCCCATTAATTGGGATATCTCTGAGCCCAGCATGTTTTATTATGGCATTAAACACAAAGCTAAAATGATCAGTCCCACCTGGTTTGTTTTTCTCAGAGCTATTTCTGATAATATTGAAATCTACCCCAATCACACACGGCAGGGGGTTATCTTGATATATTCTGGATAACTCAGCTAAAAAAGCTGCTTTTCCTTCTTTTTGAGCATCACCGTATACTGTCACTAGGTTCCAGCTAAACTTGGCTTTTTTGTCATAAAGAAGCATTCTAATAAAATAAGTCCCCTTCTCTACTTGTAGAAGATCAAAACAATCATTATTGACCTCTACTAGGATACCACCAGATTTGCCCCTCGGAGCAATCCATTCCGAGAGGAAATTTTTCCCTCCAGAAAGGTTGTGCAATTCATTCTTTGAGTAATCACCTTTGATAGTTTATTGCAACCCCACAAAATCAAGATGTTTTTCTACAATTGTTTCGCTAATAAAATTCCTTTTAATATCCTGCCCTATCCCCCTGACATTCCAAAACATCCCTATCATTGTTTCTTCTTTCTTTTTTTCTTCCCCCCCCCCTATTGAGATGGCATGCTTCCCAGCACTATTAGCTGAGGTGCCAGTCTTCATTTTTTTACTAGTAGAAAAGATCTTTTTTAAATTGTCATAGTAATCCAATTCTAATTCAGCATCAGAATGATCATCTTCAGAGCACAGATCTTCTAGAATAGCATCACCAATGTCAATGAGACTTAGAGAGCTCCCTTCTGTTTTCACCTCTTCCTTGTTTTTTATACTTTGGAGATATAGATCTCTCCTAGCATGTTCCATATTGGCAATCGGGTCTAGGTTTTGATTGACCAAATCAATAGTGCACCCCAACTCAACCCCCACACTATTGGCCATTTCAAATAAGGAAATTCTTTTGTTAGATAAAGTGGATGACTTACCATAATTGTCTTTCTCAGCAGCTCTTTCTTTGGCCAGATCTTCAATTCTGGCATCTTTCTTGTCCAGGTTTCTATCACTCCTTCTAGTTGGCCCATCTTTGTCTTTATCCCTATCTTTATCATCCTTGGTGGTAATTCCAAGTTTTGATCTTAGAGACTCCACAGAATCTTGGCTAGCATTGTAGTCCACTTGTTCATCATAGGTATCTTCAAGCACTAGACCTTGAGGCATGTCTTTTTCATATTCACTCGTATCTCCAAGTTCCTCTCCAGTTAATTCCTTTTCTTCCCACATTTAAATTTTCTCCATGCACCTATCTATCAATTCCTGTTGACCCTTGATCATTTACATCAGTTTCTTCTTCTCTTCCTCCCAGGTACCATGCTTTTTTTCCTCCACTACCCTCCAGGCTTCCTGTCTGCATTTGTTTTCTTCCATTTCTTGTATCACTTTATCTAGATCAACTTCAACCTTCTTCCTTAATCCCACCTCTGCCAGGTATTCTTTCTGAATATTAAGGATTTCTTCATTCTTTTTCCTCATATCCTCAAATTGCTTAAGACCCACACTGCCGAATGAGATGTTTTCCTTGTTGCCATCAGCCTCCATACCACCAATCCTGATTTTTTTTTCTAGTGTCCTCTGATTCTGCATCCTGTCCTGTTTCAATATCCTCATGTTTCCTTTTTTTTCCTCATACCATCCTTGTTCCACCACCCTTTCCAGTTCCAAGGTCACTCTATATATCATGAGATCTTTGTCAGTAACCTCAGTATGTTTGGGGATTTTTTCAAAATCCCTCACACCCACCTTAGCCCTGATCTTTTCCTGTAGAATAGTGGTCATATCTATTTCCAGCACACGACCAATTGTTGCAGCTACCTCACAAGCTCCAAAGAAATGCTTGAAACACTCAGGCACTTTCCCCATGTTTACCCACACAGTGTGCAGTTTCCCTATGGCCTGAGTGTCATATGTCCAACTGTCAACATTTATGATAGCTTTAGTTCCCAGCAAATTGAAATTTCCAAACTTGTGGAGCTCAATCAACCTACTTTTGTTGGGAAATCTCATAAGGTATGCTCTGTCACCCTGTTTCTTACATCTCCACTGCCAGTCCCATTTGAACATATAATTAAAGCCTTCGAGGAACTGTGTTTCATTTATCTCTCCTGAAGCAATGTTGACAATTGCCATTTGGTTGGTTTGCTCACTACTCACCACTTCCTTAGAGTTTTGAACAAGGAGCACTCCCAGGCCCCTTGCTGCATATCCTACAAATTTGCATATTGGTTTAATCTGTTTCAGCCAGGTGTAATCCTCAGTGATATGAGAATTCTTCCCACAAATAATGCAATTGGGGAGTTTGCATTCTCTGGTCAGGTGTCGGTAGTCTTTGCACTTGCTGCACATCACCCTGAAGTTAGCCCCACTTCTATTTTAATCAGCTCCTTCCCTCTGCCCAAGCCTAGATGCTGCCCCCCAATTGTTCTGTCCATGTCTGTTCCCTAGCCCTGCATCAATCTCTCTCCCCTTGCTACTATCTCTGTCTTCCACAACGCTTCCCCTCCCTTTTTCAGCCTCAATCTCTTTCAGACCTTCTAGGTGGCGTCCACTCCCCCCCAGAAGAAGCACCCACTCCTTGTTGGGCCATTTGTGTAGGAAGAGCTCTGAACCATTGTTGTTGTTGGAGCATCTCAAACGAGGTGTTGAGTGTGGAAGCAGTTTCTTTACCTTTCCAATCTTGCACTGCTCGCACCACCTCTTGCTTTGATGTAGCATTCTCCTTGGTCTCATCAGCAAATTTTGCTTCTCTTCCCGACCCCTCTCCACCATCACCCTGATGAATCGAACTGCCAGAGTTGAATCTAGATCCAAAACCTTTCCCACTTCTGCTGTGCTGCTGATAGTTATCTTTGGATCTATCCACCTCTTCCTCCTTCTTCCTATATTGGAAATTTTCTCTCCCCCCTCGGTTGAATCTCCCCCTCCCAGATTTCCTACAAACCCTCTGTTCATGATCACCTCCTCGCTAGTATCTTCTGGTTCTGGTGGCGGCAGGGGAGAGGGAAACCCTAGTTCCACGAAGGGATCACTCTCTCCTTCCAACAGAAGGAGAGGCTCATTATTTATATGTGTAAAGCTCTTCGAAAGCGTATTTTCCAAAGTCGTGTCCCCCATTTTCCAGTTTTGCCCTTTTTTTATTCTCTCCATTATCTATTCCCCCCCCCCCCCGATCAGGGTTACAAGCATCTCTTACCCCTAACCCTTTGATAATTTCCATTTCTTCAAGATAAACTGCCTCATTAGACGAGAAATCTGGAATTTGGGCATACTGTTTTTTGCTCATCTTTTCTGTAATCTCTTTTCCCAATAGGATTTGGGTTTCAGTGATTTTATTACTATTCTCTCCATTGAGTACAGAACCAAAACAAGTTCTGATCTCAACATTTTTCTCACCACCAGCAGCAATCCATCGCTGTTTTCTCATTTTTGCTTTATCCGAATTTCTAGCAACATCAGAGTCACTAAGATACTTGTTCGGATTAGAATTCATACCTTGCAAGTCCGGCGAAGGCCCAGCCTCCTCGTGGGAATCCTCTCTGGCCAGCAGCCAGAAGCGGCTGCCCGCCGGAGAGATCCCTACGCCTCCATCACGGAGGAGGCCAGGCGAGCCAGGCGGAGGGAGCGACGTGGGAATCTGGGGGAGCGTCTGGATAGCTCCGTCACCACACGCTTCTTCTTCTTCGGCTTGTCCCTTCGCATCATCTCCGTCCGGGTCTCCGCTGCCGTCGGCTTCCCTCCGGCCGCCGATCTCGAGCCAATCTTCATCGCGCGAGGCGCCGCGCTGAGCGTGGGGGTGAGGAGCACCATCACGGCCCCAACCACCATCTCCTCTGGCCGGGGGGGGGGGGGCGACGCGCCTGGACCGGAACTCCCGCCACTTTCGCGCCTGCTTGGGGTCGTTGGAGTTCGCCTCCTCCATCACCCAGAGCATCATCCGCAGCGGTCCCACCGCCCCGCCGTCTGCAGATAGGCGGGTGTCTTCTTCCTCTGTCAACATGCAGAATCCTTGCGCCGCAGCCGCCCTCAGATCCCCTCTCTCCGGGAACCATGAGAGGATCTCTCTCATCTTCTCCATCTTCCCCTCGTCTCCCTCTGCGATCACCACCATCTCCTCCTCGAGATATTTCTTCCAGAACACCATCGCGCCCCAACGCGGAGTGAGCGAGCGTGGGAAGAGGAGGGGATTTTTGCTTCTCTGCGTCCGTGGTAATGGAGGATAGGATTTCCCCCTCACCTACCGCATTTATGCCCCTGCCGCCATGGCGGTCAGCCTTCTCCCCTTCCTCGATCCCCGCGCCGCCCCTCTCGCCGCACTGTTTCCTGCCCATGAGCGCCACATGGCAGGGGAACGAATTTGCATACCTTTCTCGATTTCCTACCTCGGCCGCACCGCCCTATCATTGACGCATCCTCCACGGTCGTTGAGGAGCAAGAAAACATCTACTCGTCTATCACATGCACAGTGGGTGGTGTGGGGTGAACGAATATGGCGACCTCTCCGGGTGACCAGAGATGGGCGGCGCATCTGGTCTCCAATCTGCATACGCCAGCCCTACTAGTCTTCGGGCGAGGGACTGTAGTCCGGTGAGGCCGTGCCCGTCGGCCTCTTGGTATTGTATGAGGCCGGAGAAACTTAGCTTAGCCATGCTGCCGGAGATGTCAGAAGCCGGAGATGCTAGACCTAGGGGAGGATGTTAGAGTTGGGTCATCGGACACCGGGTGGGGCAACATAGACTGGCAACGGCGGCACACCATTGGTGGTGGCGAGTTGACCCTCGCGACCTCGAAGTTGCGGCAGGGGATCCCGATTCCCGATCGGGACTATAGAGAGTTTGTCCCCTGGACGGGATACTCCTCTTCCTGGCAAAAACCTAGCGGCACGAGATTTCCATGGAGGGATATGGGAAGAGACGAATGATGGGAGAGGTGTACTAGAGGGAGATGTGAAGAGACGACATAGAGATGGGACTCCACCGTTTCCCATCTGCTGGGTCTTGTTGACGGATGATGGATGGCTCTTCAACTATCTGGGCTGTTACAGAAGATGAAAGAGGGAGCGGACGAAGGAGAAATTAAATCACGGGAAAAATAAAAACGGTATTTGGAATTGCTGATGTGGCTAGACTGCCGAGGTGGAGTGAGATGGCTGGTTGCATGTTGATTAGTGTTGTGGATAGGCTGCATGTCAAGAGAAATAGGTTAGCGGCGATGAACTATTTAGGTATTATAGATTTGTATCATCACTATCGAGATTCAATAAGAATAAACCCCTCACAATGGGTGCATGACCATAAAAGATATTACCCATATAAATAGAACAACCATTATTCTCTGATTAAAGTGAGTAACCATCTCGCATTAAACAAGATCCAGATATAATGTTCATGCTCAACACAGGCACTAAATAACAATTATTCAGGTTTATCACTAATCCCGATGGTAACGGAAGAGCGAGCATGCCGACGGCGATCAGATCAACCTTGGAACACCCACGCGCATCGTCACTTCGTCCTTCGCCAGCCTTCATCTATTCCATAGTTCCTGTTTAGAGTTGCAAATGTGAGCAACCGCACCGGTGTCAAATACCCAGGCACAACAATGAGAGTTGGTAATGTACACATTAATAACATGTATATCATATATACCTTTGATGACATTGGCCCCCTTTTTGTCAGCTAGATACTTGGGGCAATTCCTCTTCCAGTGGCCGGTTCCCTTGCAATAGAAGCACTCAGTTTCTGGCTTTGGTCCAGCCTTGGGTTTCTTCACGGGAGGAGGAGCAACTGCTTTGCCACTCTTCTTGAAGTTTCCCTTCTTTCCCTTGCTCTTCTTGAAACTAGTGGTTTTATTGACCATCAACACTTGATGCTCCTTCTGGATGTCTGACTCAGCGACTTTCAGCATCGCGAACAGCTCGGAGACTGACTTGTTCATCCCTTGCATGTTATTGTTCAACACAAAGCTCTTGTAGCTAGGTGGTAGCGATTGAAGAACTCTGTCAGTGACCGCCACAGGCGGGAGCTCAACTTCCAACTCAGCCAGACGGTTATAATACCCAGACATTCTGAGTATGTGCTCACCGACAGAACCGTTCTCCTCCATTTTGCAGGCATAGAACTTATCGGAGGTCTCATACCTCTCGATCCGGGCATTCTTCTAAAAAATAAACTTTAACTCCTGGAACATCTCATATGCTCCGTGATGTTCAAAACGCCTTTGAAGTCCCAGTTCTAAGCCATACAACATGGCGCACTGAACTATTGAGTAGTCATCAACACGCGACTACCAGGCGTTCACAACGTCCAGAGTTGCTGGAGGGGGTGGCGCACCAAGCGGTGCATCAAGGACATAAGACTTTTGGGCAGCTGTGAGGATAATCCTCAGATTACGGGCCTAGTCCACAAACTTGCTTCCATCATCTTTCAGCTTAGCTTTCTCTAGGAACGCATTGAAATTCAGGGGAGCTACTGCGCGAGCCATTGATCTACAACATAATTTGCAAAGATGACATAGACTATTGTTCAAGATAATGAGTTCAATTAATCATATTATCTAAGAACTCCCACTCAAATCAACATCCCTCTGGTTGTCCGAGTGTAATATGATCCAAATTCACAAACTCAAGTCCGATCATCATGTGAGATGAGGTGGTTTCAATGGTGAACATCTCCATGTTTATCATATCTACTATATGACTCATGTTCGACCTTTCGATCTCTTGTGTTCCGAGGCCATGTCTGTACATGCTAGGCTCGTCAAGTTTAACCCAAGTGTTCCGCATGTGCAAAACTGGCTTGCACCCGTTGTATACGAACGTTGAGTCTATCATACCCGATCATCATGTGGTGCTTCGAAACGACGAACTTTCGCAATGGTGCACACTTGGGGAGAACACAATTTTATCTTGAAATTTTAGTGAGGGATCACCTTATAATGCTACCGCCGTCCTAAGCAAAATAAGATGCATAAAAAGGATTAAAATCACATGCAAATCATAAGTGACATGATATGGCCATCATCTTGTGCTTTTGATCTCCATCTCCAAAGCACCGGCATGATCTCCATCGTCACCAGCATGACACCATGATCTCCATCATCGTGTCGCCATCGGGGTTTTCACGCCAACCATGCTTCTACAACTATTGCTACCGCTTAGCGATAAAGTAAAGCATTACATAACGCTTAATGATTGACACGCATGTCATACAATAATTAAAAGACAACCCTATGGCTCCTGCCGGTTGCCGTATTCGTCGACATGCAAGTCGTGATAATCTATACAAAACATGATCATCTCATACATCAAATATATCTCATCATGTCTTTGGCCATATCATATCACAACACACCCTGCAAAAGCAAGTTAGACGTCCTCTACTTTGTTGTTGCATGTTTTACGTGGCTGCTATGGGTGACTAGTAAGAACCATTCTTACCTACGCAAAGCCACAATGGTGATATTCAAGTTGCTATTTAAACTTCTACAAGGACCGCCTTTGTCGAATCCGATTCAACTATGGTGGGAGAGACAGACACCCGCCAGCCATCTTTATGCAACAAGTTGCATGTCAGTCGATGGAACCGGTCTCATGTATGTGGACATGTAAAGTTGGTCCGGGCCACTTCATCCAACAGTATCGCTGAATCAAGAAAAGACCAAGGAAGGAAGCAATCTGAACATCAACGCCCACAAAGTCCTTTGTGTTATAATCGTGATGTCATCGACGCAAAGACCTAGCTCATGATGCCACTGTTGGGGAACGTTGCATGGGAAACAAAAAAATTTCCTACACTCACCAAGATCAATCTAGGAGATGCACATCTATGAGAGGATAGTGGTGTCTACATACCCTTTGTAGACCGAAAGCGTTAACGATCTAGAGATCGTGGTTGGCGTAGTCGTACTCGCGTCGAGATCCAATCCGATCCAAGTACCGCACGTGCAGCACCTCTGAGTTTAGCACACGTACGGCTCGGAGGCATCCTCTCCTTCTTGATCCAGCAAGGGAGGGAGAGGAGGTAGATGAGATCTAAACCAACATGACGGCGTGGTGGTGGTGGTGGCAGCGGAACTCCGGCAGGGCTTCGCCAAGCGCGTACCGGTGAAACATGGGAGGAGTTGAGAGAGGTAACGGGCAAGGGTCCAAGGGAGGCTGCCCCCAACACCTCCCCACCTTTATATAGGCGTGGAGGGTGCTGGTGGCTTGCCCTCCAAGGCCCTAGGGTCGTTGGTCAAAGGGGGAGGAAGGAAATCCCTCCTTTCCTTCCGCACCGATCGCTATCCCCCTTTTTAGGGATCCTGATCTTATCCCTTCGGGATATGATACTATTTCTTTTAACGGAGGATCTTGGTGCGCCTAGACTAGGGTTGTGGGGACTTCCCCCACTACCCACGTTCATTTGGGTCCCCCATGCAGGTGGGCTCCACTCCGGAACCTTCTAGAACCTTCCCGGTACAATATCGAAAAAACTTGAACTTTTTCCAGAACCCCGATAAGAACTTTCCATATATGAATCTTTACCTCTGGA
This sequence comes from Thinopyrum elongatum, assembly GCA_011799875.1. Taxonomy (NCBI): domain Eukaryota; kingdom Viridiplantae; phylum Streptophyta; class Magnoliopsida; order Poales; family Poaceae; genus Thinopyrum; species Thinopyrum elongatum. Next base: position 627,330,420 of record CM022299.1, read on the forward strand.
CTATTCCGGAGCTCCTCGTGATGTCCCGGATCCCATCTGGGACTCCGAACAACCTTCGTATTTTCCACTATTAATATCTCAATACTACCCTAGCGCTACCGAACGTTAAACGTGCGACCCTACTGGTTCAGGAATAAACAAACATGACCGAGACTCCTCTCCGGTCAATAACCAATAGCGGGACCTAGATGCCCATATTGGTTTCTAAATATTCAACGAAGATCTTTATCGGTTGAACCACGATGTCAAGGATTGAGCTAATCCCGTATGCAGTTCCCTTTGTCCATCGGTATGTTACTTGCCCGAGATTCGATCGTCGGTTATCTCCATACCTAGTTCAATCTCATTACCGATAAGTCTCTTTACTCGTTCCGTAATACAATATCCCGTGGCTAACTCCTTTGTCACATTGCTTGCAAGGTCATTGTGATGTTGTATTACCGAGTGGGCCTCGAGATACCTCTCCGTCATACGGAGTGACAAAATCCAGTCTCGATCCATGCCAACTCAATAGATACCCTCGGAGATACCTGTTGAGCATCTTTATAATCACCCAGTTATCTTGCGATGTTTGATACACACAAGGTACTTCTCCGGTGTCAGTGAGTTGCATAATCTCATGGTTATAGGAACAGATACTTGACATGAAGAAAACGATAGCAATAAACTTGATACGATCATATGCTACGTTTATATTTTGGGTCTTGTCCATCACATCATTCTCCTAATGATGTGATCCCGTTATCAAATGACAACTCATGTCTATGGCTAGGAAAGCATAGCCATCTTTGATCAACGAGCAAGTCCGATAGAGGCTCACTAGGGACACATTGTTGTCTATGTATCCACACATGTATTTGAGTTTCCGGTCAATACAATTATAGCATGGATAATAAACGATTATCATGAACAAGGAAATATAATAATAACCACTTTATTATTGCCTCTAGGGAATATTTCCAACAAAATAACAAACACAAGACGATCCACTAAGGTTCCTGATGTTACAACAAGATGGAGGTGTGGATGTGGATGATGATGATGATGATGGTGATGACGACAGTGGTCATGATGTTGACGTCACCTTGTGCGTGGTGGTGAAGATGATGATTTCCTCCTTGTCAAACCCTCCTATGGATGACTCCGGAGGCTAGGGTTCTATCTTATGGATGTGCTTCTCGTGTGTATGTTCGTTTGATCCCTGATCTGACTTCACCGTGTGGATGTTCAGGACGAGGTAGCGGTGTTGGCGCTTGATACGACAACACATACGAGCGGTCGCGCTCATATGCTAGGGCGGCTTTTTCTCTGAAAACACCATGTGGACTTCTCCTTTGTCCCTTTGCTTCATTCTTTTTATGGTAGTCAATTATCACATAGAATAATCTGATTCCACTATAATTTTCGAGGATTCCTTCCATAGGACTTGTCTACCATGTCATGTGAATACATGTTGTGTACGTATGTTTAGTTCCCTTAATTTAGAGTGAAATGCAAAATAGAGAAGCTTGTTGCCTAATGTTCTCGAAATAGGCTTTCGCCCCGCTTCACAAATAAAGCCACAACCAAACAGGTCCACGCCGAACGATATAAGGTGGTAAGGTGGTCCTCTTACAAAGCCGATCCCAAGATAACCAGTAACGAAACCAAAAGAAAATACATGAAGAATTGAACACAACACCAAACTACGCCCTACCACACCTAAGCTCCACGACATAGCCCTAGGAGGGAGAACGACATGAAGCATCACCGCTACCATGTCCGCAACGAACAGAGTTTTTACCCGGAGCCCTGACACGGAGAGAAGAGCCACGACAACATCTTCAGGAAGATAGTGGCGCCCGCAAACGTCGCCGTTGTCGGTGCCGAGGCGCAGAGCTTTCGCTCGGCAACTCACCCATGCCACCACGAGGAGCCCTGGACTAGCATGGCAAGGTCAAGTCCCTAGATCCAGATCGGAGCGCCACCACTGAGAAGACAGAGAGGATGCCCGAGCCACCCGTCTCACCTGTCCTGTTGCCCACACGACCATGACAGGGAGTCACTACCGCCACGAGGTAGCCCGCCGAAGAGCCAACAATGTGGAGCGCCAACCGGGGTCGCCATCCCGGCATCCATGTAAAAGCCATCACCAGCCGTCCACATCATGGTGTACCCACCACGGTAGGAGGGGTAAAAGTGGTCTCCTTTCACCCCTAGCCCAGCATCAGCCATGAAGTCTGGATCAACACCACCATAGTAGGGGCATCGACACCTGCCTCCAGCCACCCCGGTTGACTGGGGATGAGCACAACTCCATGACTACCGACGGCCGCCGGTGAACACGCTCGCACGACGCCATATCCGTGATCTCCAACATTAATGGCTTTAAAGTGCTTTAAGGTTCTTTTGAATGTTAATGGGATGTACTATCATATTTTATTTCCAAACTGTGTCGTGAAGTTATATTGCCCGTTTCTGTCATGTTCAGTTCACAAATATATATGCCAGTTTGTGGTTTGAAGCTATATTTGCTAGATTCTGTCATTTACAATGCACAAAATCTATTTGCATTTTCATTTCACATCATGTTATGAAATCTTCTAGCAGATGCCGTCTAATACCAACCTTCTTTCTGTGATATTACTATATGTCTTGCAATGCCAAACATGTAACACCCCCGGTGTCATTCTACAGTAACCTCATGCTAGTGATGCCTTGTCACCATGTTTTGCAAAGCTTAAGTGCTACTTGATAAAAACCAAAGCCAAATTCAAATTTAAATTGCAAGGCAAAATTTTATTTCTTTAAACTGTAAAACAAAAATGTTCGTTGTGTTGGAAGTATTCAATAAGAAATTGTGATGAATTAACCAACCTCATTTGAATTATTAAAATGCCCTTAACAAATTAATAAGTGGTCCAACATCACATAACCTGGCCATTTTAAATTCTAAAAATAATTATCCTTTTCCTAATATTCTAGAGACTTGTGTGTGTGGCTCAACAATATTGCCCTGGATTTTTGTGCGAAGTTTTACATTCGACTAAATTCATTTAGTCACTCAATTAAAATGAAAAGTAGTAAAGAAATTAAGAAAAACAGAAAAGACTAGCTAAAGTAAAAGAGAAAAGAGGTGGACCTAAAGCTACTGGGCACTTTGGCCCATCTAACAACTAAGACGGCCAGCCCACCTGGCGGTCATCTCCCTCCTCTCGCCTCCGTGTCAGCACGCACACGGCTCGGATGCACCACCGCCGGCCGATGCTCGACACCACCGAGCTACAGGACCTCAGGGATGGATAAGAAGGAGGCTGGGGCACCCCTGACGAACCCTCACTCGCCTCTCCTCCTCCTCTCCAGTAGATCGCCGATGCCGTGCCACCGAGATGCCGCGGCCACCGGTGTCCCCGCGACCGCTGTTGGTGTCTGGGAGGAGCGTTGTCCATCGCTTCATCCTCCTCGACCGTCAGCTGGAGCCGTGGAGGTCCACAACATCGGCATCGAGCTCTCCCCCTCTTCGGTGCCGTCGTGATCCGCTGTTCGATTCAGGCGAGCTCTGCGGCTACTAATCCTCCAAGGGCCACCGTGAGCCGTGTCGTAAGCCCCTGCACCTCCTCCTTCCTCTGGTTCATCCCCTCGTGCCGTAGCTAGCTCTCTGTGCTACCGCCGCCATTGCTGCGCAATGCCATGGCCATGAGGTCAACGTCGCCGTGCTCTCAGCTGGCCGTGCCGTCCCGCGCTATGCCAGCAGCATCAGTAGACCCCCGTAAAACCGCTGCCTTGCTCATTTCATTTGATCCCAAGCCGTTCGGTCGTTGCCATCCAAGCCGATGCCCAGCTGCCGCAAGTCCTCGCCGCCAACGCCGCTGCCAGCAACCCCAGCACCCACACTCACCAGGGGTCGATGCGGCTTGTCCCCAGGAACAAGCAGAGCCAAACCGCACCTCAAATGGTTGCCTGAATTGGCCGGAGCGCCTCCGCCACGCCCGTTGCTCGCTGCTCTAGTGCCGCTGAGTGTACTGTAGCGCTTGCTAGCTTCTGCCACTTCAACCTGTCTAGCCCTCTGGACAGCCCCTAAACAGCCACTAAACGAAAGTTAATATGAGTAAAAATTATATGGACAGACAGTACACTTGACAAACTCCATTTATCCCATTGGAACAAATCCATTTGAGGCACGGATTAAATCCTATGAAAATGACAAAAGTCTATTTTCTGTTAACAGAAAAGATTGAAAACAGAGTTATTGTGGTAGCTACTTTAGGGCAGAAAATAAATAGGTTACAAGGATCTAGCAGAGATGCAATTGATACCATCTTGTAGATCACAGGAAGGTGATCAATATTGATATTAGACACTAATCCGTAGGATGAACAGAAGAATCGTTATAGCCTTCGGCAAACAGCTAAGTGATCTTTAAAACTAAGCAATTCTCAGACTTGGCCAATTTTCAAGAAATTCCAAATAGCTGTTTAAATCTTCGGAAATTCATAGAAATTCATCCGTAGCTCGGATGGAAAACTTTATACATCAAAGTTAATCAGAAAGACGAGATGAATCCGAATATGCCCACCTCATACCTGCCACATGCCTCTAGTATGATGAACATGGAACCTTTCCCTCCGTTTCATCTGTCCAATAATCACCCAGAGCTGGGAGATCACTCCCGGATAGTTTCCCACTCCCACTAACTTGTGTAGTACCACGTTAGGGCACTCCTCGAATAACGTGCTGCCGTGCCATGCTTGTGTGATTGCTTTTACTGCCGTGTATTTATTTGTTTCCTCCCCCTCTTCTCTCCGATAGACCCTGAGACCGATGATCGTCTACCTCGTCGAAGACCCATTGATGACTGCAAAGCAACCAGGCAAACACCCCCCTTTGAACATACCAATATCGCCTATTCTTTCTCTCTTATGCTTGCATTAGAAATTGCTGCTGCTACTGTTTATCCTATTTATGATGCATAGCCTATTTTTGTAACTGCTATTGATACCTACCTGCTTATCCTAAACTGCTTAGTATAGGCTGGTTAGAGACCCACCAGAGACCCCACTTTGACCCAGTTGCCCCCGCTGGATTATCAGATGACTCGATCGACATGATCGACAGCCAGGCCCCGGCACTGCACATCACCCCCCTTAGTTGTACGACACTGCAGCGTTACTATCGAGTGCCGAGGGTGATACCTCGTATAGCACTTCTGATGTTAACTCTGTAGAGTAGCTATTCGGTCGTGGTCATCGAGGGTGATTCCTCCTTCACCACTTTCGATAACGAAGCTGTCGTGCAACACCTCAAGTGTGAACCCATCAAGGGTGATTCTTCCGAGTTCACCTTGATGAATACATCGAGTAGGAATCCAACGAGGGTGATACCTCGGATTCCCCTGATGTTATGGACACACGGATACTTGGACTTTACAACTGATACTTGGAAAGGCGGGTCGACCCTAAGGGGTTCCCGCGAGTGATGGGAAGTCGGGTTGACCTGGACGGTACCCGAGAGATGAATACGAGGCGTGGCTGGGCATTCTTAGCCCTTGCCGCAAGTCCTCGAGACGGGGCGACGGGATCACATCGATCGTGAGTCTCTGCTCGTTACCAAACTCCCAATACACTAACGATTTGGATATTTGATCCGAGTGGGCCTCTGGCCCGATAGCACTAACCATCACGTGGGAACAGTTATGGGCACTCTGCGTCGTTGCATCAGCCGAAGCTTACTAGACGTCAGCAAGGAGTGGCACGCACCGGGTTGGACCGCGTTAAGCAACTGCCTTGATAGTGTGGGTTGCTAGGTCTGCTCACGGATGTGAACGTAATGTGCAGGAGCGCTCAGGGCGAGGGGCCTGGCCCCCTGGGCGCATAGGGTAAGTCCGGCGTGCTGACGTCTCCGTTAAGCCTAGGTAGGGTTGCGGCGTATTGTTTGGCCGAGGCCGGGCATGACCCAGTAAAGTGTGTCCGGCCGGAGTTAATCGAGCGTGGTGGGTAAGTTGGTGCACCCCTGCAGGGACGAACTAATCTATGCATAGCCGGATCCTCGGTAACGGACGCTCGGAGTTGTATCCCGATCGATACAACTAGAACATAATGTTGAGTTGAGAAATGGATAGTATGGATCTGGGATTGCTTTCTCGCAGAGAGTCGAGAAAGGATCTCTGGCTGAGGTTGATACTTAACACTGCTACTACTTCAGACTACACTAATCTACACTCTTCTAATGCTACATGTCGGCGTGCGACACCTATGGGATCCCAAGAGACCCCTTTACAATTCGGCGGGGGGAGAGGTATGCGCAAAGAGCAGAACCAACGATCGACGCGGGGTGATTTTACCCAGGTTCGGGCCGCTGATCAGCGTAAAACCCTACTCCTGCCTTGTGTTATTATTAGTGTTCTTGAGCCCAGGCTCCAGGAGCGCTCACAGTGAATAGTATGTTCAAGAGCGGCTACGCATGCAGAATGGGCCAGAAGATCCTCCTCCTCTGTAGCAGTTGCCTTGGGCCTCCTTTTATACGCTCAAAGGGGTCACCACAGTGGCAAAATGTACATATATTGAGGTGTAAAGTAGCTACAGGGTCGTCATACCTAACCCCTTACGGACTAGGACGAACGCATTTAATGCACCGTAAGGTGTCCGTTTAGGTGTCCTTACTTTCTTGGGGATGGAAAAAGGGGCCATCCCATCAACACCTCTTAAGCTCTCCTCCACTGGCGCGTCGCCACGCATCCAAAGAAGGACCCAGAATGTCGGGTTTGTCGCTGTGCTAGGGCGGTGGCACAGCAACAAAACCTTGCCGGGCGCCGAAGCTTGCCGGGCGCCAAGCCTTGCCGGGCGCCGATCCTTGCCGGGCTCCGCAAGCCACCCCGGCAAGATCTTGCCGGGGAAGCTGGCCTTCGGATTCTAGCTCTTCTTATCTACTGATCCTCAGATCTCTGACTGGATGATTTCTTTGGTGGCTTGAATCAACCTCGAACTGTTCCCCGACAAGCCTTGCCGCGAGGATGGCTACAACTGCCCGTGCACAAGTACGGGGTACTAGTGGCCCAATACTTAGTACACCGACAGGAGCCCCCGGGCCTAGGCCATACACGAGTGCGAGGCGTTGTTGGGCTAGGCCCAAACTGTGCACGGGCACGCGTGGCTGGGGATTAACTGCTCGTAAATATCCCGTTTACTGTGCCCCCCATTACGCGCGCCGAACGCGTGACGTGGGAAGCGTGCCTCAAAAGCTGCAACTGCAATGCGCCTGTAGAGGCGCATTCACATTGGGGAGTAAAAGAGGCGGCCCCACTCCTTCCCCATAAAAAGGAGAAGCCGCAGAGGCACAAGCCTATTTACCCCCCTTTTCTTCTCAATCTGGCCATCGCCATCGCCTTCCTCCTCTTGAGCTCAGAGCGAAGCTTTTCCTCTTCCTCCTGCCGCTTCCACGCTCGCTTCATCCCCGGCTTCCGCCCTCACAGCCGCCATGCCGCCCAGGGCCAGCAAAGGCAAGGGCAAGGAGGCAAAAGCTGATGTCACGGAGAGCGAACTGGTGAAGATGCGGAAGCAGTATGTCGTCTTCGCCCCGTCGCTCGATGCAGAAGCTTTGAAGAGGCGGTACCGGTGCATGTGGGCGAAGGAGACGCAGGCTCACCCCGCCACACGCGTGATTCCAGGTTCTTGCTCCAAAAGTGGGTCGGACAGATACCCCTTTTTCGCTGCATATTTCTATTGCGGGCTCTGCCCCCCATTTTCTGACTTCTTCAATGACATCATGTACACATACGGCTTTCATCTTCTCGATTTCACGCCGAATGCGATATTGTGCATGTCCATCTTTGCCCACCTTTGTGAAAACTTTGCCGGAGTGGTTCCCAACACTACCCTCTTCCGCCACTACTTTTTCACTCGTATCCAAAAAGGAGAGGCCATCTCTGGTTCTATCGCTGGATTCCAAGGGCTGGGAATAAGGAAATATACCCAGAGGGAGTTTACCACGAAAAGTGGGACGAATGGCGGGCTGAATGGTGCTGGATCAAGGAAGCAGATCCCCATCCGTTTTGTCTGCCCCGGCAACAGAAGGCAGTCCGTGGCAGTGGCTGGAGCAGTCTTGCCGCTGACGACGAAAAGCTCACAATCGCCACCACCAGGATTCTTCGCCTGAAAGCTGCCGGGCTAACAATGGAGATGATTGGCTTCGACTTTCTCCGCCTCCGCATCGCCCCCTTGCAGAACAGGGAAGGCCAGCTTGGGAATACCGAAACGCAGGAGACATCATGAGATTGCGCCCCGGGTTGAATAATAATCTGACTGCTATGCAACTTGGCGCTCTCCGTCAAAAGCTGTTCCAGCGCGATGACAAGCATCGGCTGCCGGCAAGGATTGTCCCTTTGTGCAACAACTCTGCTTTGGGGTCAATCATCGCCTTCATGCCGATGTTCAACGCCCACGGTCTTGACACGACTTGGGCCGAGCCAACCGAGGAGGAAGCACAAAAGTTTTTTGATAACTTGACGGAGAGACCCGTCCGGGAAGAGGCAGACTTCATCCGAGCCACCACCGACCAAGAAGTAGCATACATCGCCACTAGGGTGGAGGAGGCAAATCTTGCCGCGGAGGCTGGCAGCGCTGGCTTCACAGAATGGGAAACCAGCAATGCAGAGGTAGTGGTGGAAGTAAAACCTGCCGGGAAGGACAAAGCTGCCGGGAACAGAGCAGTACAGCCGCTGAGAGCTTGTCCGACGAGGACACGGCTGAAGAAGAACTGCAAGAAGAGCTCCCAGCCCCGAAGAAGACAAAGCGTGTTCTTCGAAAGGCTATATCTGGCATCCTGGCAAGCCAGCCTTCCTCGAGCGGTGAGGCTCCCGGCAGGAAAGCGGCCGGCAAGACTGCACCACGGCAAGGGGTTTGTCAGCAGCCTGCGCGGCGCGCGAGACCCACACCAGCGGCCACTGCTGAGGCGGCAGGGGTGTCTCGCACTACCGCACCAGAAGCTGGGGCGGCGAAAACACGCCAACCCCCGGCGCCTGCCACAGCCAAGCGACCTAGGACTCTTCCTCCGCCTCCCCACTCAGACATCGCAATGGAGGCCGAATTCGACATCTCCGGCTTTAGTCCGGAGCGAGAAGAGGAAGAGTGAGTGCTTTGCCATAGCCTTTATTTTCCAATCTTGGATCAATCTTACTGACTTGCTCGTATTGTCTCTGCAGTGATGCAGAAACCTTGATGGAGAGGATGGCGAAGAGGACAAAGACTTCCATGGGCGACTGGCCTCCGGCAGGCTCCACGAGCATTCCAGAAACTGTCATCGTCAGCCCGGAGCTCAGTCCTCAATGCAGCCCCCAGCACAGCCCCCAGCGCAGCCCCCAGCGTAAGTTCACTATTCTTTTTCCACTGGCGGGCTGTGAGGTTTCTATTCTTGCCACTGATATCTTTGGGCTTGCAGGAGAAGAACGGCAACAAGGGGAGTGTTGGAAGACGCCCCCGTCGTGCCACCTCCATCGACCACGCCGCCCACAAGTACGTCCCCGGTAAGAGATCCTACCGATGAGCCCATCTTAATTGAGGAGGAGCCGGCAAGCATGGACACCGACAACCCTTCCCCGGCAACCAAAGTTGCCGGGAGGGGCGAGGCCACCTCTCAACCGCTCGACGCAGGTAACTAATTGCCTCAGAACGCTTGCTATTCTTTCCCATCTCTCTCTGTCTTTGGTCCCTTCGAACTTCAATCTTGATCTTATTCTGTTTCCCTCCTTCGTCCTTTAGAGTTCCCTGTGATGGAACACATGGACGTCGACGTTGTAATCGAGGAGACCGCCAGGGACGCCGCTGCCGAAGCAGACAGGATCGCTGCCAGCTAGGCCGCCAAGGATGCCACTATCGAGGCCGGTGGTGCTCTTGGCGAGGAGGTCGCCAAGACTGCACAGGATTAACCTGCCAAGGAGTCTACTGAAGAGGGCGGCAGGGAGGCTGATGACCGTACTGACGGCATTCCTGCCGCAGGAGCACCAGGCGCTGCACCGGCCACGGAGCCCCCTGCCACTGGTGAGGTGGTTGCTGAAGACCAACCGTCAACATCTAAAGGCCCCTCATCCAGCAAATATCTCAAGGTTGGCGAGGACTTGTTTTTCAACTTGTAGGGGACGGCAAGCATTGGGGCACCAGCCGAAGGAGAAGTCTTTGACAAAGAAACCATCGCTGCTGCCGGGCTCGAGGTTGTTGACGATCCCAGCGCTAGCAGCGGCAAATCTGAAGAGGATCAGCTCCTTCAGGCCATGGGCGAGAATTTCCGCAAGCTCCAGGCTCTCCACCGCGCCCGGAAAGAGAAAGCGGATTCCAGAATGGCAGTTGTCGAGGCGGCCGAAGCAGATTTCCAGAGACGCGTCGAACTAATGCAAGTCTGGTACACCGAGGACCTCCAAGAGTTGACTGCTGGCCGAGAACAAGTGAGCAAACAGTGGACAGAAATCCTCCTGAAGCAATCTGACATGGAGAAGACTCAGGATGAAGCTACTCAAAGAATCGCTGCCGAAGATGCCCTTCTGACGGGGCGCCGCGTTGCTTTTGATGCTCACGAGGAAGGTCTCATCGCACGTGAGCAGGCGCTCGCCGCCAGGCTTTGCAGCAAAGATGAAGATATCGAGAAGCTTGTCGCGCGGCGGACCCAGGAGCTGGAGCAAAAACACAAAGAGGCGCTCGAAGCTATGACTGTAAGTCACACCGGCAAGCTCAAGGAGGCCATCGATGCTGCCGAAGCTGCAGAGGACGCCAAGAACGAGCTGAGCGACAAAGTAAAGAAGCTGGAAGTAGATCTCGAAGAGCACGGCAAGGAGCTCTCGACGCTCAAAGGTGATAGGGAAAAAACCCTCCACACCCTGGTGGAGATGCAAGTTGCTATGTATAACAAGACCAAGCAGCTCTCCTTAGCAAATGAAGCCATTGCCGTTCTGGAATTGAAGCTGACCACGTTGGAGAAGTCCCTCGAGGCCGGCAGGGCCCGCGAGAAGGCTCTACTCAAAGATCTCCAGGGAGAGAGGAACCTGCTCAAGAGCGCTGCCGCCGCCCAAATCGATTACGAAAAGGGGGTGAAGATCTGGACTGGACGTCTCATCGACGCTGCGGAGAAGCTTACGGCAGAACTGTCAACCATGGGCCTGTCGAACTTCAGGTATTCTTCCGAGGAAAGGATATCTTCAAGCGCCAGGTTGACGATGTTCTTTGAAAGCATCATCGACGCCTTGAGGCTGCTTCAGTCTAGCCGGGCGACCCAATTGGCCAACGAGACCCGCCGGCTATGCCGGGCCGTCCTCCGCAAGGTGCTTATCAAGGTGGTGCACAGCAATCCTGGCATCGACCTCTCCAACGCGCTCGGCCATCTGCCAAAGGACGCAAACGTCGAGGTGCTTGAAGAACTTATCGCGCCTATTCTTGAGAAGGTGGACTCCATCAAAAGGATCGAAGGCCAGTGCAGAGATTAAGTGCTCCACCTTTTCTTGCCGTCGTCATTCCATGTCAAAGACAATTAAGTCTCAAGTTAGAATTGCGGCAACTCACTAACGTAATATAACTCGCCTATGTTTAGGTACATGCTTGCTATTTTCCTTGTCTGATTCTTTTATGTATGGAGTTCACCCTACGCTTACTGAAAAAAAACTTGCCGGCGTGCAACCTGCCGCGAGCGCTGGGTGCGGGACTTCAGCAGCCTGCTGGAGGCGCAGCGGCCGGCAAGACTCCTTGGCGTTCTCAGTGCAGCCACTTAAATCGTTGAGCGGACTCGAAACAAAATAAGGGCGCAACTGATTACAACAAGGGTTCCTTCACGTGCAGATTTTCCATACAAGAGTCGGAATCGTCCAAGGAAATAACTTTGCAATAAAGGAAACTTGTTCTGAGTTTTTAGAACTTAGCTTTCTGTCACTGTCCTTCCTCCGGCAAGCGTCGATTCCGAACATCGCCAACTGGTACTCATATCTCCCTTCCCCCCCGGAAAATATGCATGCGAGGAATCCTTCTGTCTTTTAAGATAAAGAAAGAAGAGAAAATAAAGATATGAAACTTTGGCGGTTCGTTAGAACTTACCGGGAGTAGGTGTCATACAACGTCTTAGACAAACATGCATATATAAATATGAACATGGAAATCAATAAGGGAATGCACGACACTTAAATTTATTCATCTGTGCTCAGGGTCTGTGCCTGGCTTTGTACAAAGGATCATATGCCTCGCTGGCAAGACTTGTACAAAAGGGTGGTTGCCGGGGGCCTCCGGCAACCGCGCCTTACGGGTAGAACTTGCGAAGATGTTCGATATTCCAGGAATTGCTCACTGGAACGCCATCTTTGGTCTCCAAGCGGACAGCGTCGGGCCTGGTGACTCGTACTACCCGATAAGGGCCTTCCCACTTCGGCATCAACTTGTTTGAATTCTTGGCGGACTGAATCCGTCGAAGAACAAGGTCGCCTTCCTCAAGGCTTCTGGCATGAACTTTGCGGCTATGGTAGCGGCGCAAAGCTTGCTGGTAGCGTGCAGCTCGCACAGCAGCCTGAAGACGATTCTCCTCAAGGAGCACAACGTCATCTTGGCGCAGTTGCTCTTGCTCAAGCTCATCATAAGCGAGCACTCGAGGTGATCCGTACGTGAGTTCCGTGGGGAGAATTGCTTCCGCTCCGTAGACCAGAGCAAAGGGTGTCTGGCCGGTGGCTCGATTTGGTGTCGTTCTGATTGACCAAAGAACCGCCGGCAACTCATCAATCCAGCGTCTTCCGCACTTTTTCAGCCTGTCAAAGGTTCTGGTCCTGAGACCGCGCAACACTTCAGCATTGGCCCTCTCCACTTGGCCGTTGCTTCTCGGATGAGCAACGGAGGCAAAACAAATTTTTCCGCCAAGGTCTTGGACGTACTGCATGAAGGTGCGACTTGTGAATTGCGAGCCATTGTCGGTGATGATCCTGTTGGGCACACCGAAACGGCAAACTATCCCCTTAAAGAACTTGACGGCCGATTGTGCTGTCACCTTCCTCACTGCTTCCACCTCCGGCCACTTTGTGAACTTGTCAATAGCAACGTACAAGTACTCAAAGCCCCCGGTAGCACGGGGGAAAGGGCCCAGTATGTCGAGCCCCCAGACCGAAAATGGCCAGGAGAGAGGGATTGTCTGAAGAGCTTGAGCTGGTTGATGTGATTTCTTCGAATGAAACTGGCACGCTTCACACTTGGTGACTAGTGCAGTTGCATCCTGGAGAGCGGTGGGCCAAAAGAAACCTTGCCGGAATGCTTTCCCGGCAAGTGCTCTTGATCCTATGTGAGAACCACATATGCCTCCATGTATCTCCGCCAACAGCTCTAGTCCATCCTCCCGAGAAATGCACTTTAATTTCACATCGTTTGGTCTCTTTCTGTACAGGACGTCATCGACGAACTTGTACATAACAGACCGATGGGCTACTCTTTCCGCTTCTTCCTGTTTCTCTGGGAGTTCTCCTGTTTGAAGGAAATGGACAATGTGCTGCACCCATGCTGGAGCCTGAGGCTCGACGGCTAGGACTAAAGGCATCTCCTCCGCCGGGGGAACGTTTGTCTCGACAGCAAGGGCCGGAGGCCCTGCTGGAGCCTATTATTCCCCGGCAGGCATGTCGTCGATCCCGGCAACTTCCTTGCCGGCGGCTCCCGGGAGCTCTGCCGGGAAGTATTGACCAGAGTTCAACTTTCTTCTCTTTTCTTGCCGCATTGATGGCGCCACGGATGGTTGAGTCAATTGGAGCACAAAAGTTCCTGGTTCCACAGGCAACTTGAGGGCGGCACGCTTTGATAGGTCATCAGCAATACTGTTCTCGGCACGAGGAACATGCTCCATTTGCAGACTGTCAAAGTGCTCTTCCATTTTTCTCACTTCATCCACGTAGGCTTGCATCAATGGACTTTGATAACTCTTGTTAACTTGCCTGACGACAAGCTGTGAATCGCCTTTGATGACGAGCTTTTTGATACCAAGATCTGCCGCGATCCTAAGACCGGCAAGCAAACCCTCGTATTCTGCTGTGTTGTTGGTCGAACTCTCCCGGGGAAAATGCATTTGGACTACGTACTTGAGGTGCTCTCCGGTGGTTTCGACAAGCAGCACGCCAGCACCGACGCCTTCAGCGAGAAAGCCCTGTCAAAGTACATAACCCATTGCTGATCGATTTCCTTGCCGGGGAGAGTTGTTTCTTGAACCTCTTCGTCCGGCGTTGGGGTCCATTCCGCAATGAACTCCGCCAAGGCCCTACTCTGAATTGTCGAAGTGCTTTCAAACATGAGGCCAAAGCTCGACAACTCCAACGCCCACTCCACGATATCGGCCAAAGCGTAAAGCTCGGCAATACTCCTGACTTTGTTCATTGCCAGCTCTTCCCGCATTCTGCGATTACGCACGTTCTGATGAAATGCGCTAATGACAGCGGCAGGGTGAACGCCAGGAATATTGTACTGCACCCGGCTGAACCTCTGCATAAACTTGCGCAGGGATTCGCCCTCCTTCTGAGGGATGATATGCAAATCACTCTCTTGGCCAGGAGCTTGGTGGCCTCCAACAAACGCGCCAACAAACTGATGGCACAGATCTGACCAAGAAGAAATAGAATTCTCCGGCAGATGCATCAACCACGACCTGACGTTAGGCTTGAGCACCAACGGGAAGTAGTTGGCAAGTATCTTGTCATCTCGGCCCCCGGCAGCCTGCACCGCAATGGTGTAGATGCTCAGGAACTCCGAGGGATGGGTCTTACCGTCATATTTCTTCGGGACCTCCGGCTTGAAGGTTCGGGAATTGGGCCACTGGACTTGCCGCAGCTCACGAGTAAACGCTAGAGTCCCCACCTCATAAGGCAAGTCTCCTACGTCCCCTACGCAGGCTCGTCAACAGCCGGCCCTGCGCGCTTATCAGACTAATAGCGCGCTTCCCGTCGTCGCTCGATGGTAGTTCGAGCATCCTCCTTGCCTCGTTCCTGGAGAACTTGATGCTGATCGCGGCGCATCTGTGGATCGGACGATGCCGTGGAAACTTCTTCACGGCGGTCGACCTGCTGGGTTGTCGGCCGCCGCTGGTGCCGCGGAGGGGAGTGCACCTTGGTTGCACCACCTCCGATTTTCTCCACATCGGCTCGCGCCGGATCGATGGGCCTTCGCTGTGAGGGCCCTGCCTCTTGTGGCCCATCTTTGTTGGCGAAGCCGATAAGGCTCTGGATAGTAGCTCGCCACTCCTCCATCTTCTCCGGGGCAGGAGGGAAATCGAGGAGCAGCTGCACACGTGCCAAGGCTTCCGCTGGCGTAGGCGGCGGCGACAGGTGCGAGGTACGTGAGGTGCTCTGACTCCTAACCATATTAGAAGGAGCACCACCACGGTCACGCGACCGCGCGCCACCTCCGCCGGCAGCTCGGTGTGCATGCTGGTCCCGCGCATCTTGGGATCGATGCGCAGAAAACTTTTCATGGGGATGCCCTGAACCACCAGCGCCATGACGTCGCTCGTCGTGCACGACCTGGGTAGGTCATGATGCTTGCGCCAGCGCGGGAGCTCCAGCAGGCGCCCTCCGATCTCTAGAATTCGTTGTGCCACCCGTAGGCAACACAGCTCCGTCTCTGGATCCAGCGGCGTGTAAGTTGCCGCTGCCACTGCGAATGATGCCGCTCGCCTGGCTCGGATCACCAGAACGCCGTGGAGGTTCTAGTCCTCTTCCTTCTGCACCCACGCCATCGCCCGTACGCGAAGGCGCAGGCAAAACGGACGTGGATGGTTGTGCCGTCACAGCGCTCTTCTTCTTGGGTGGCATGATGATGAAGATGATGAAGAAACTAAGGCGCCGATCACTGGATCAGGTTCACACAACCTACAATCCCCCTACCTGGCGCGCCAAAGATGTCGGCGTGTGACACATATGGGATCCCAAGAGACCCCTTTACGATTCGGCGGGGGGAGAGGTATGCGCAAAGAGTAGAACCAACGATCTACGCGGGGCGATTTTACCCAGGTTCGGGCCGCTGATCAGCGTAAAACCCTACTCCTGCCTTGTGTTATTATTAGTGTTCTTGAGCCCAGGCTCCAGGAGTGCTCACAGTGAATAGTACGTTCAAGAGCGGCTACGCATGCAGAATGGGCCAGAAGATCCTCCTCCTCTGTAGCAGTTGCCTTGGGCCTCCTTTTATACGCTCAAAGGGGTCACCACAGTGGCAAAATGTACATACATTGAGGTGTAAAATAGCTACAGGGTCGTCATACCTAACCCCTGATGGGCTAGGACGAACGCATTTAATGCACCGTAAGGTGTCCGTTTAGGTGTCCTTACTTTCTTGGGGATGGAAAAAGGGGCCATCCCATCAACACCGCTTAAGCTCTCCTCCACTGGCGCGTCGCCACGCATCCAAAGAAGGACCCAGAATGTCGGGTTTGTCGCTGTGCTAGGGCGGTGGCACAGCAACAAAACCTTGCCGGGCGTCGAAGCTTGCCAGGCGCCAAGCCTTGCCGGGCGCCGATGCTTGCCGGGCTCCGCAGGCCACCCCGGCAAGATCTTGCCGGGGAAGCTGGCCTTCGGATTCCAGCTCTTCTTATCTGCTGATCCTCAGATCTCTGACTGGATGATTTCTTTGGTGGCTTGAATCAACCTCAAACTGTTCCCCGACAAGCCTTGCCGCGAGGATGGCTACAACTGCCCGTGCACAAGTATGGGGTACTAGTGGCCCAATACTTAGTACACCGACACTACAAGATAGGACTAGGCCTTCTCTCTATTCTGGCATTTCTGCAGCCCAGTCCACATATACAGCCCTTCTTTGATAATGTTGCATATGTAGTGTAGATCCTTGCTTGCTGAGTACTTCGGATGAGTACTCACGGTTGCTTTGCTTCCTCTTTTTCCCCTTTTCCCTTTTTGATGCAACCAGACGACGGAGCCCCAGAGTCCGCTGCCCCCGCCGACGACTACTACTACCACCCCGAGGGTGGTTACTACTACGAGTTGGCCGACGACCAGGAGTAGGTTCGAAGGGTCCCAGGCAGGAGGCCTGCGCCTTTTCGATCGTAGTGTTTTCTTTTGCCTCGCCTTTTAAAGGCCTATTTGTTTTATCTTTTATATCTGTACTCAGATATCTGATGCTTCCGCTGACGCTTGTAAGCGAGCTTATGTATTCGAGCCCTCGAGGCCCCTGGCTTGTAACATAAAACTTGTATTATTTTAATTTGTGTCTAGAGTTGTGTTGTGATATCTTCAAGTGAGTCCTTAGGCTTGATCGTTTGCATTTGCGTGTATGATTAGTGCACGATTAAGCCGGGGGCATCACAGGTTGGTATCAGAGCCGACTGCCTGTAGGAATCCCCCTTTCCAACTCCTTGGCCGAAGTTGAGTCTAGTACCTGAAAAACTGTTTTACTAACTTGGCTGTGTGGCTTACCGGCCCACGTCGCCAATTGGGAGGTATTATGATCTTTTATTCCTCGTCTATACTCTGGGACTCTGATCTCTCTTCTATTCAGGTTAAAGATTTTGCTGACTCTAACATTAGGTTCTCGTAATCACTTCATCTCGGAGAGCCCCTTCACCACAGATGATTGTCTACTTCATCAGAAGACTTCGAAGATACTCTCCGATGTTCTCCCGAGAACTTGTGCTCATTCCTTTTGCAATCCCTTAACACCGTTGTATCCTTATGGATAACTGTGGACACTCACCGTGCATACTTTCATCTCTAGTTGTTCTTGATATTACAAGATACCCGAAAGAACTCTTCGATTTTCGAGAATCCTATTGCCGATTGTCTGGCAGCTCTTTTCCGCCTGAATACACCTATGAATAATTCCCCACACTTATCGGGGATTCGTTCATCCCCAGTTGCTCAGATGTCTCACAAAATCTCGATCTCCCGAAGATCCTCTGCAGCCTAGTGCTCCCGAAAGTCTTGTCTGCCTGCATTATGGTTAAATCCATATGTCCGGCAATATTCATTAACATCCTTTGTCATTGTCATCCTGAGCCTATTGATTCATTATGTTGCGAATGCTCACAATCATCAGTCGAACCCTGAAATTTGACCTTCCTGCTCAGACATCATTCTGGACATGAGTTGGATCTCGGCCAATCATGTTGCAATTGATTGTCCACCTAGTTCCCTTCAACTTGAACGCTGAATTATTCAGCTGTTTCTATAATCTGACGCCTTTGTAATCTTTCCTTCTTCTGATTGAGTACTGATACTCACATCCGATCCATTGAGGACCGCTGAATCCTTTGTTGGATTATTATCCGGCAATGTCCTTCATATTCAAAATCTCGTGCGCTCTTCCCCTGATACATATTGCCTTCGGTAAATTGTATCCTCTGCTTATTGTCAACCATGCTCTGCTATTGAGCTGATGTTATATGCTCTAGAAGTTAGTGGTATATGTTCCTAAGATACCCCTACGGGTTGAACCTATGCTTTCCCTAGTCGGTGTGAACTGAAAGTTATGCATGTAATATCTACTCGCGTTCCGTCGGATAAATTTTCAACTCTACAACTTTTCCAAAGACGAGAAGTGAATGAAAGGTTATGCATTGGATAACTGGGAGTCGACCTTGAACCTCTGTACTCATGCCCATGGACCCGATGTAGAACTCATCATGGAAGTTGCTCATAAAAATAATTATTTCTTTGGAATAAGTTTATCTTGTATCTGTGAATTGATCCTTTGCAATCGTGGTTCCAACCATATTTTCTCCTTGATTCCATTTCCCGGACAAGTTAAAATACTTGTCTTCTACAGATCATTTCACCTATCCAACTTCTATTCTGATCTACCTACAAGTATTTCCCCTGTTATCTCGAGGATATTGTGTCATTGCACTACCTCTTGCGAATTCTTATTGGGATGATACTCCATCACATCATTCGTAGCCTGATTGGCTATATCATTATCGTGCTAATTCTAACTGTGCTACCTGGTCCTTATGCCCGGAGCAACTTCCGACGACGAGCTAAGTTTACTTCGATCTTCCTCATCTTATCATTTCACCTCGAACAACAAGCTTGATTTCGAGCTTGTGTCGAATCCGTGGTTTTCATAGCCTTTCACTTCATCCTTCCTTTTGCTTGATGTCTTCGCTGCTCGATGACATCTTCATAGAGTCTCTCGACAAAATTTGTCGTGATCACCGTCAACACTTTGGCTTCTTCAGAGATGTCAATTGAATTCATGGCTAGAAATACCATCCCTGCCCCTCGATGATTTGTGATATCATCGATGACATCCTTGAGTTCCTGCCAACACAGACCTGGTTGTGTTTGGTTATTCCTTACGTTCTGAGTTAATCTTGGAAATGTTTCTTTGTACCTCTTGTGATCTTCAGATCCAACCTTTACTTGAAACACCATGTTATTGCTACCTCGAAGCATGACTGTGGTATTCCGAATATCATTGAGAACATGTGGAAGCGCAATGCTACATGTTTCTTGATCTGTTATCCACACCCCATTGAAGGGGTAGCATCATGACTTCCCTCGCCCTGATATCTAAATGATTTTTGGTACCTCATGTCCTGTCTTATATACCATGCTCTGCTTTCCCTTGGAAAGGATGCACACCTAACACTGGTTTATAAACACATTTTCCTTTCCAATGGTCTGTTTAATTCTGATAATCCCATTTTCCTTTCCATTGGTTTGTTTAACTTTTCTTGTGATCTATATGATATAAGCAAAAATAATTCCTTACTTATGAAAATACCCCGATGTACAACCTTGTCAGCGAGACCCTGTTACTATTGTTGATGACATTCCGGTAACCCCCGATGGACGAGAACTTTGCCTATTGGTCCGCCTCGTTTTAACGAGCAGGAAAATGGTTCTCTTCGTCCCTCGCCCTTGGTACCGATGTTGTTACCGACGTAACTAACAGACTATCCTCTGACATACCTTGTTGTCGTGATCGGTAAGATGACACCGTCCTTCCTACTTTCGATCGACACTCCCCATAGTTCCACAGGATCAGAACCTGACTCTCCTGTACATCCTTGATTCCGAAGTATCCTATGCCCTTGGTTTTGTGTGTTATCACGAGCCACCCTCCGAGAGATGATCTATTCCCGATGCCTTGAGCCCTTTTTCACACTCTGTTCAGGTATCGATCGGTTGTCCAAATCACTTGAAACTTCTTATAATACCTTGATACTTTGCTCTCGATGTTTTCTAAAGTTTCAACTCGAGAGATACTTCTGCCACATTCCCTGAATTGTTCACCGGATAATTAACCCTATAAGGGTCAGTTCTCCCGAAGTTACCCTTTACTTCCCCACTTAAATCTCGGGATGAGATTTCTTGTAGTGGAGGAGATTTGTAACACCCCCGATGTCATGCTATAGTAACCTCATGCTAGTGATGCCTTGTCACCATGTTTTGCAAAGCTTAAGTGCTACTTGATAAAAAGCAAAGCCAAATTCAAATTTAAATTGCAAGGCAAAATTTTATTTCTTTAAACTATAAAATAAAAATGTTCGTTGTGTTGGAAGTATTAAATAAGAAATTGTGATGAATTAACCAACCTCATTTGAATTATTAAAATGCCCTTAATAAATTAATAAGTGGTCCAACATCACATAACCTGGCCATTTTAAATTATAAAAATAATTATCCTTTTCCAAATATTCTAGAGACTTGTGTGTGTGGCTCAACAATATTGCCCTGGATTTTTGTGCGAAGTTTCACATTCGACTAAATTCATTTAGTCACTCAATTAAAATGAAAAGTAATTAAGAAATTAAGAAAAACAGAAAAGACTAGCTAAAGTAAAAGAGAAAAGAGGTGGTCCTAAAGCTACTGGGCACTTTGGCCCATCTAATAACTAAATCGGCCCAGCCCACCTGGCGGTCATCTCCCTCCTCTCGCCTCCGTGTCAGCACGCACACGGCTCGGATGTGCCACTGCCGGTCGATGCTCAACACCACCGAGCTACAGGACCTCGGGGTGGATAAGAACGAGGCTGGGGCACCCCTGATGAACCCTAGCTACCTTCCCCCCCCCCCCCCCCTCTTCTCGCCTCACTCGCCTCTCCTCCTCCTCTCCAGAACATCGCCGACGCCGCGCCACCGAGATGCCGCAACCACCGGTGTCCCCGCGACCGCTGCTGGTGTCTGGGAGGAGCGTCGTCCACCGGTTCATCCTCCTTGACCGTCAGCTGGAGCCGGGGAGGTCCACAGCATCGGCATCGAGCTCTCCCCCTCTTCGGTACCGCCGTGATCCGCCGTTTGATTCCGGCGAGCTTTGCTGCTACTAATCCTCCAAGGGCCACCGTGAGCTGCGCCGTAAGCCCCTGCACCTCCTCCTTCCTCTGGTACATCCCCTCGTGCCGTAGCTAGCTCTCTGTGCTGTCGCTGCCATTGCAGCGCACTGCCATGGCCACGAGCTCAACGTGGTCATGCTCTTAGCTGGCCGTGCCGTCCCGCGCTATGCCAGCAGCATCAGTAGACCCCCGTAAAGCCACTGCCTTGCTCATTTCATTCGATCCCAAGCCGTTCGGTTGTTTCCATCCAAGCCGACACCCAGCTGCCGCAAGTCCTCGCCGCCAACGCCGCTGCCGGCCACCCCAGCACCCACACTCGCCAAGGGTCGATGCGGCTTGTCCCCAGGAATAAGCAGAGCCAAACCGCACCTCAAATGGTTGCCGGAATCGGCCGGAGCGCCTCCGCCGCACCCGTCGCTCGCTGCTCTGCTGCCGCTGCTACAGTGCCGCTGAGTGTACTGTAGCGCTTGCTAGCTTCTGCCACTTCAACCAGTCTAGCCCTCTCGACAGCCCCTAAACAGCCACTAAACGAAAGTTAATATGAGTAAAAATTATATGGACAGACAGTACACTTGACATACTCCATTTAATCCCATTGGAACAAATCCATTTGAGGCACGGATTAAATCCTATGAAAATGACAAAAGTCTATGTTCTGTTAACAGAAAAGACTGAAAACAGAGTTATTGTGGTTGCTACTTTAGGGCAGAAAATAAACAGGTTACAGGGATCTAACAGAGATGCAATTGATACCATCTTGTAGATCACAGGAAAGTGATCAATAGACACTAATCCGTAGGATGAACGGAACAATCGTTATAGCCTTCGGGAAACAGCCAAGTGATGTTTAAAACTAAGCAATTCTCAGACTTAGCCAATTTTTAGGAAATTCCAAATAGCTGTTTAAATCTTCGGAAATTCATAGAAATCCATCCATAGCTCGGATGGAAAAACTTTATACATCAAAGTTAATCAGAAAGACGAGATGAATCCGAATATGCCCACCTCATACCTGCCACATGCCTCTAGCATGAGGAACATGGAACTTTTCCCTCCGTTTCATCTGTCCGATAATCACCCGGAGCTGGGAGAACACTCCCGGATAGTTTCCCACTCCCACTAACTTGTGTAGTACCACGTTAGGGCACTCCTCGAATAATGTGCTGCCGTGCCATGCTTGTGTGATTGCTTTTACTGCCGTGTATTTATTTTTTTCCTCCCCCTCTTCTCTCTGATAGACCCTGAGACCGATGATGACCCGATGATCGTCTACCTCGTCGAAGACCCATTGATGACTGCAAAGCTACCAGGCAAGCACCCCCCCTTTGAACATACCGATATCGCCTATTCTTTCTCTCTTAAGCTTGCATTAGAAATTGCTGCTGCTACTGTTTATCCTATTTCTGATGCATAGCCTGTTTTTGTAACTGCTGTTGATACCTACCTGCTTATCCTAAACTGCTTAGTATAGGCTGGTTAGAGACCCACGAGAGACCCCACTTTGACCCAGTTGCCCCGCTGGATTATCAGATGACTCGATCGACGTGATCGACAGCCAGGCCTCGGCACCGCACATCACCCCCCTTAGTTGTACAACACTGCAGCGTTACTATCGAGTGCCGAGGGTGATACCTCGTATAGCACTTCTGATGTTAACTCTGTAGAGTAGCTATTTGGTCGTGGTCATCGAGGGTGATTCCTCCTTCACCACTTTCGATAACGACGCTGTCGTGCAACACCTCAAGTGTGAACCCATCGAGGGTGATTCCTCCGAGTTCACCTTAACGAATACATCGAGTAGGAATCCAACGAGGGTGATACCTCGGATTCCCCTGATGTTATGGACACACGGATACTTGGACTTTACAACTGATACCTGGAAAGGCGGGTCGACCCTGAGTGGTACTCGCGAGTGATGAGAAGTCGGGTTGACCTGGACGGTACCCGAGAGATGAATACGAGGCGTGGCTGGGCATTCTTAGCCCTTGCCGCAAGTCCTCGAGACGGGGCGAAGGGGGTCACATCGATCGTGAGTCTCTGCTCGTTACCGCACTCCCAATACACTAACGATTTGGATATTTGATCTGAGTGGGCCTCTGGCCCGATAGCACTAACCATCACGTGGGAACAATTATGGGCACTCTGCGTCGTGGCATCAGCCGAAGCTTACTGGACGTCAGCAAGGAGCGGCACGCGCCGGGTTGGACCGCATTAAGCAACCGCCTTGATAGTGTGGGTTGCTAGGTCTGCTCACGGCCATGAACGTAACGTGCAGGAGCGCTCAGGGCGAGGGGCCCAGCTCCCTGGGCGCATAGGGTTAGTCCGGCATGCTGACCTCTCCATTAAGCCTAGTTAGGGTTGTGGCGTATCGTTTGGCCAAGGCCGGGCATGACCCAGTAAAGTGTGTCCGGCCGGAGTTAATCGAGCGTGGTGGGTAAGTTGGTGCACCCCTGCAGGGAAGAACTAATCTATGCATAGCCGGATCCTCGGCATCGGACGCTCGGAGTTGTATCCCGATTGATACAACTAGAACATAATGTTGAGTTGAGAAATGGATAGTTTAGCTCTGGGATTGCTTTCTCGCAGGGAGTCGAGAAAGGATCTCTGGTTGAGGTTGATACTTAACACTGCTACTTCTTTATACTATACTAATCTACACTCTTCTAATGCTACAAGACCGCTGAAGATGCTAATCTTCGATAGGACTAGGCCTTCTCTCTATTCTGGCATTTCTGCAGCCCAGTCCACATATACAGTCCTTCTTTGATAATGTTGCATATGTAGTGTAGATCCTTGCTTGCTGAGTACTTCGGATGAGTACTCACGGTTGCTTTGCTTCCTCTTTTTCCCCTTTTCCCTTTTGATGCAACCAGACGACGGAGCCCCGAAGTCCGCTGCCCCCGCCGACGACTACTACTACCACCCCGAGGGTGGTTAATACTACGAGTTGGCCGACGACCAGGAGTAGGTTCGAAGGGTCCCAGGCAGGAGGCCTACGCCTTTTCGATCGTAGTGTTTTCCTTTGCCTCGCCTTTTAAAGGCCTATTTGTTTTGTCTTTTATATCTATACTCAGATATCTGATGTTCCGCTGACGCTTGTAATCGAGCTTATGTATTCGAGCCCTCGAGGCCACTGGCTTGTAACATAAAACTTGTATTATTTTAATTTGTGTCTAGAGTTGTGTTGTGATATCTTCAAGTGAGTCCTTGGGCTTGATCGTGTGCATTTGCATGTATGATTAGTGCATGATTAAGCCGGGGGCATCACAAAACTCGCCCAAATCACTGTTTTTTCCAATGAAGATAACAAAGTACTATACAAAAGATAGAAGAAAATTAACATGTACACAACTTTCCATTTTCAGGCATTGTGCATATCTGTGCTTGCTTGCGTTCTTTCATTATATTTAGTATAGATAGTGTTCTAAAAAGTTATATAAAGTTGCATAGCAAACTTCATTACACAAATAAGCAAACATTCACACTCAGGAACGGAGACAAAACAACATTTTAACAAGAAAACAAAATGAAATAACTAAATAAAACTAAAAAAAAGAAAAAATGTTTATGAATTTATGCAATATGTAGAAGATAAGACATGGTTGCACCAGCAAAACGCATCATGCCTTGCTGGTTCGTTCATGTCTTGGTTTTCAAATTTTGTGTAAATATTTATAGGTTACAGTCTTTTTTGTTGTTGCAGAAGTTAGATTTATTCTTTATCTTGTGTTTAAAATTGGTATAACAGGGCCTATTTTTTAAACTGAACATTTTAGCAAAGGAATGTATGTATAGCTGCGAGTGGTATAGTTCCAGTGAGAATATATTTGTTCAGTATCTAACAGTCTACGGTCACCCACAAAAAAACACAATCTATGATCAAATGTCAAAATTAAGAACCAATCAATCATACATAAGCATATTCGGCGTGTTTAGTTCCCTGGGTGCATCCAACCTGCATCCCATGAAGGAGCTTGGCTGGGCCTGGCTTGGTTGATCTCATGTAAGAAGGAGCTGAGATGTGTGTTTGGTGTATTTGCATGATATGGGCCAGGCTCACCTCAGATGTTGTTTGGTAGGCTGCATAAGGCCAAACAATATGATAGATGTGGAATTTGATTCTAGGTGCTTGTACATGTATGCAAAATAATTAGAAGATTGTTTTTGGTGACCTGCACTCCAACTTAGATATCTTTGCTGATTGTTGAAGTAAAAGAATATGATCAAACACAGATAAGAAATCATAATATTCTGAACCTTGCAAATTCCATATGAAGATCCTTTGAATCAAAGAGGCAGCTAAACAGGGAATGAAAACAAATGTATACCCATGTACTTCTATGTGCATTCCAGTGTCAGCATTCATGAGGTCCTATATTTAACATACATGCACAGAACAGCAAGCCCTTCTAAGGCACCTTTTTAGTGTCTATCGCTGATCTCTTGATCCCCACAACACAAATACAAAACAAAACTAGCTTGTCTCTCTTTTGTTCATCTTACTCTAGCTAGCTGATCTCTTGTTCTTCTTCCTCCTGATCAAATCAAAAGAAAAAATATGCACAAATTATTCGTGAAGTTAACAGAAAAATATGCAGGATCATCTCAAATCCATAGGCAGCTCTCACAGCCAGATTGGACCTCTACAAGGCCAGCGACCAAACCAAGCAATAGATGATCAATTGTAGACAACACGAACTATAAACTGTACTCTAAACTGTAGCCTGTGGAAACAACAAACAAGACATAGTTCTCTTGATCACCGCAACATAAATACAACTTGCTCTATTTATCTCATTATGAAGACAAGCTAGCCCTCAATGATTATTCATGTACTGTATTTAGCATCCAGCTGGGTGGTTTTAATACTCAAGCATTGTGCTCCTACTCGACAGCATAGGCGTGCAGCTGAAGTTGTTACCCCTGCAGCTGTAGCCGCCATGTTTGCTGTTAGGCAATGATGCGACATTGCAGTTGCAGATGAAAGGTATGGTGCCATAGTGACACACAAGCCAAATGATCTAGAAATGGTGTACGCAACTCTGCCTTGACCTAGGCTTACATTTTTCCATTGAAATATGTAGGTGAATCTTTCCCAATTATATAAACCCACCATATGGTTTAATCTCCAGTTTTCCAAATGTAAATACTAGTTTGATTACTTACTGGCCTGATGAAACTTAAATGACACGGAACCTGTCATGTAAGATATTTGGGCAAGGAGTCAGGTGGGGATTGGCAACATTGCGCACACATGCTGACATGCATCGATGAGAATCCCAGGTGCTTGCCGGTACAGCTGCTCAAGCACAAGGTCCGGCAGATCTACCACGTCCAGGCCTTCCCCGCCGACAAGGGCACAGCACGCGCGTCCGTGCTTGCTCACCCGTGTGGATCATGCGGGCGGCCGTGAATGCCCGGCCGGTGCGTGCGCACGTGGTGTACGTCCCGCCAGAGTCCCGTGCTTGCTCTGACGGCCGGATCGGGCGGGCGGCCGCGAGTGACGGCGAGCAAGTCGCCAATAGCTGGGAACGGGAGGGAGGTGCCAGAGATCAGGAAGGAATGGAGGAGGAAGAGAGAAGGAGAGCTTTACCTTGGCACCGATGAGGAGATGCGGTGTCGCAGCACAGGAGACAGCGGCGGCCGGCAAGGAGAACCCGCGGGGGGGGGGGGGATGCAAGCTGACATGACCGGAAGACGAGACCTAGCTCGCTACTCTGCACGCGCGGGCCTGGCTCGCGGAAACGGCCGATCCCTGCGTTTGCCGTCAGCCTGGCTGGGTCGGCCGGGTCTGGCCCAGTGAGACGTGTAGCCTACCAAAGGTGTAGAAAATTGCATGGTTGGTGCGATGCAGTGCAAGCCAAGGAACCAAATCGCGCCCAATATGTATCCCGTGAGTTTGCACAGGTGACAGAAGCAGAAAACATTATTTGATCAATTGGCAAGACAATCAATTTTGAGATACGCGGAAATTTAATTCTTTCCAATTCACCCTTTATTTTACTTCTTTCCAATTTGGTCAGATCCAATCCAAATCCATTCCCCCGCTCATACTCCCGACTGTGCTGGCAATCGATGGCAACCCTAGCCGCCGCCGAGGCACAACTCCTCTGCGGGACCTCCACCTCCACCCTAGAGGAAAACATATGACACTATATATCGCCGATGCTTTCAGTGCTACAATCAGCCACTACCCATCCACCACCACTCCCCCCGTGCCGTCATTGTCAAAGAAAAAAAAAACATGAGCCATGGAGGAGGAGAGCGAGCTCTTGCGGTGGTAGCCACCGCAACGGAGATGGAACCGGAGCACGCCGTGAGCGTTAGCATGGCATACCTGCCCGTGGCATTGCTGGACTGCCATACCTGCCACCTCCCCCTCAAACCCCCCATCTTCAAGGTATCAAAGATGGATCCATAGTTTCTTTCGTCAATTAATCGTCTTTGCATATCATATCTAGACCCTCCTTCCTGAACTGAATCTTGCCACCAGTGTGATGCCGACCATCTGATGTGCTCGTCCTGTCGCGGAGTCCATGGAGAATCATGCGGCCTCACAGTTGTCCACTGTGCCATTCTTGACGCCTTCGCAGCAGCCGCCACGGTGTCGTGTGACTTCGAGAAGTACGGCTGCGACGCCGGCCGCATCGTGTACTACGAGGCTGCCGACCACCGACGCGTATGCCAGCACATGGCTTGCGGATGCCCAGCTAAGGGTACTCGGCCGAACCCTTATAGATAGTGTACACAACACTACAAAAGATAGTATACACAATTTTCTATCAAATTATTAAGGGTAGATATATTTTAGAAAGTGTGGTGATGGCTCATGAGGTAATACATAAAGTGAAAGTATGGCTCCCAAGGGTTAGTGCTTAAGCTGGATTAGGAAAAAGCCTATGACAGGGTTAGCTGGGAATTTCTTTTTCACATGTTGCAATCAAGGGGTTTTTGCCACAAGTAGATTTCATGGGTTAAAAGTACATTAATTCAGAGCACGTTTAGTATGAGGATTAATGATACTATAGGACCTCACTTTTTGGGAGGGAAAGGTTTGAAGCAGGGAGACGCCATGACTCCATTACTTTTTCACATAGTGGCAGATTTGTTCTCTAAAATGTTATGTAAGGCTGCCTCACAAGGCCTCATATCTGGGCTGCCGCCTCAGATTATTTCGGGGGGTGATCAGTTTGCAATATGCTGACGGTACCCTACTTTTTTTGGAAAAATCTATGGATAAAGCTAGGAATTTTAAGTGGATTTTGTCCTGCTTTTGAAAACCTTTCAGGAATGAAAATCAACTTTCATAAGAGTAACTTGATGACTATTAACATGGGTGATGATGAAGCAAAGGAGTTTGCACAATTTTTTTGCTGCAAACCTGGAGATTTTCCCATCAAGTACCTCCGGGGCTCCTCTGCACTATGATAAGCTTTAAAAAGAAGATCTACAACCTATCATTGATAGGATTATCAAAGATATCTCTGGATGAATGGGGAGGTACCTCATATATAGGGGGAAGTTAGTTCTATTATGTGCGTGTACTATTAGTATCCCTGCTTATCGAATGCCCATGATCAAATTTCCTATATGGGCCATTAATGCTATCAACTACTAGATGGCACACTTCTTTTGGGGTAATCTGGGGGATCAACATAGATACCATCTTGCTAGCTGGGGGGTGGTGGCAAGGAAGAAGGAATTTGGGGGCTTGGGCATTTCAAATTTGAAAGATTTCAATATGGCCTTGCTTGCTTCTTGGGGAAAATGTTTCTTTGCTAGCAATGAAAAATTATCTCTCACAAATATAATGTTAATTCTCCTAACATTTTGTGGGCTAGTGGTGGAGGTGGCTCTCCCTTTTGGAAGAGTGTGAACTGGGCACTGTCTGCTACTAGGATTTTTTTATCGATGGAAAATTGGGAATGGGGAAAATTGTAAGTTTCTGACATGATATTTGGGTCAGGGAATGTTCCCTCAAAACTCATGCGACTTGTTTTGTATTTGCAACCAAACCGAGTGCTCTGTGGCTCTAGTATGGGATGGTGTGGAGTTGAAGTGGACGTTTAGAAGATGTGTTGACCAGGCTGGGCTTGCCTTGTGGAATCAGCTAGTTAATCGTGTTAGTCGCTTCCCACTCCTGGGAGGTGTTGATTCCCCCATTTGGATCTTGGAACCAAGTGGGATTTACTCGGTGAAATCCTTCTATAAAAACACTAATTCTGGAGGTGTGACCTCTGACATTGGTGATAAGTTGTGGAAAGTCCTTTGCCCACAGTAAATTCATGTGTTCTTATGGCTGTGTGTTTATAATAAAAACCTTACCTGTGACAACCTACCCAAGAGAAAACATTTGGATGACCTCACTTGTTTGTTCTATGGAGAAAATGAATCTGTGCAACATATACTTTTTGACTGTGTGGTCAAACAACATATTTGGAATTTTGTCTCTAATTGCTTTGAGATTAGAAGGATTTCAAATTTTAGAGATGTATGTGCTCTCTTGAAGTTATATAAGAAGAGAAATGTGCTTAATCTTGTGGTGGCAGCCTCCTTCTGCAGCATTTGGAAACTAAGAAATGAATTCTGCACAAGTGGAAAAGTGTGAACTGTATCCTTGCCAAAGTAAGCTCTCATCTACATCAATCGAAGGTTCTCCACGACGACACACAGGCGGTTTTGCTGCGGCGATGAATCCTATTGCTGGACAAAAGGCGTGGGGATCTGTTGCGGATCGCCTGGAGGTGAAGCTGATGCCTGGGGATGTGACGATCCAGTAGTGTTTCTTCTTATCACTATACCCTGCTGCTGGGAGGTTTTGCTGTACTCTCCATGGGTCTGTAATAAATTTAGAGTGGTAGCTTGTGTCAGCATTTGGGAGCTCCTGATGGATGTTTAAGGCAAGTGCAAGAAAGTCGGCTTATGTATATGCCGAGCGACCCCACCCGATGCTCGACTTTTAGCATCGGTCGACAGAATAAATGCCGAGAACAAGCAAGCTGACAATTGGCTTACCCTTGAACACGTGGAAGCCCCCGTGACCCGTTGGCAGAAGTAGATACCGAGTTGTACACACTTGGATTTCTGTAAGCCATGCACATGGAGAGAGCACTCGGCTTACAGTAGGTGCCACGTTGCACAATTATTAACGCAGACCGGTCATCAAACACCTATTTTGTGCAAGACTTGAATTTGTGCTTGGCTTATACTTTGCCAGGTGACAGACAAAAAACACTCGGGTTATACCTAGTTGCCTACATGGTGTACGCTGAGTTGTGGAGGCTGAATGAAACACTCGGCTTATATTGTGCCCAGTATATTTTGAGCCTTAGCCGAGTATAGTGGGTACTCAGATTTTACCATTATTCCTCTAGTGCTGGTTGGGTCAAGGCCCATAGGCGCGTTGACTTTCCAGTTTGGCAAGCCCAAGAGGACAAGCAACGACTAGAGCCTGTGAACGCCTTTCATAAAGTTAAGTGCAAAAAACACCATTGTGTAACCCTAGTTTGACCAAACAAATAGATCAAAATACCATGGGGATGTAAAACTTGCTAAAATTCTATTAATATTACAACAAAATATGAGATTAATTATTATCTTCGAGCGAGTGAACAAGAGCAAGTCCGAAAAAGGTAAAAAAATACTTCATTTGGGCCTAGACTTTACATCATGGGCCTACCCAATCATCATCTTTTTCTCCTCTCCACGTCTATAAATAGACTCTTTTCAAACCCAATGATCCCTCTCAAAATAACAACCACGTGACGGTACGTATGCCACGAAACATCTAACAAAGGATGAACCATGAAAAACAAGAAAAAACTTGCTTGGTGAAAATATCCACATGAGGACCCGATCGATTTGTAAACTAAACATCAACTGAACTAGATGATTTTGAAAGAGAGGCCTCCATGTGTTGGTGTGTTTGACTTGGTAAGTGTTGACTAATATAATCAGTTCCACTTTTTTTGTATAGATACTCAGGTTAATCATTTAGAAATCACGTTTAGTTTCTATTGATGGGAGTAACTATGTATGTCTGGGAAAGGATCTAAGTGAGTGAGATACCTGCTAAAGAAACAAAACATCATCGATCACGACCTATCCACTTTTGGCAGCAACGTAAGTGAAACAATCACATGCTTTGCGTTGCAATGCAACATGACGAAGGGTATCTGGAATTTGCTAGTCATCCAGCTAAGTAGCAACAAAGAGTTGCTTGGCGTCTACCGTTTGTATGACGCGCATAGGAAGCCAAGATCGTTGACTTTGGTGGCTAAAACTATTTTTTGTTCTATATGGCTCCGAAGAGCTTTATTCCACCTGTGATGGCCATGAACAAATGTGCATACGATGTTCAGGCTATAGGCGCATAGAACTCGTTGGCAGTTTTTTCTTGTTGTATCTTTCTCTTTCTTTTTTCTTTTGTCTCCTACCCCACCTTCTTCCTTATAGTTCTATGCTACTTGTGATCTGCGTTTGGATTTTCCCCGAAAAGGAAGGGTGAAGCAATATAGTATCTGATAAGTATTTCCCTCAATGATAACCAAGGTTATTGAACTAATAGGAGAACCACACAAATCCTTGTGAACTGTACCTGCACACACAAGAGCAAATACGTGCACCCAACATGGGCGAGAGGGTTGTCAATCCCCTTGAACTCGTTACTTGCAAGGATAAAATCAGGTAGTGATAGATAGATAAATTGCAAAACAAAAGAAAAGTAAATAAATTTTAACAAGGTATTACTGGTTTTAGTAATATGATAAAGATAGACCCAGGGGCCATAGTTTTCACTAGAGGCTTCTCTCGAATAAATAGCATACGGTGGGTAGACAAATTATTGTTCGGCAGTTGATAGAAAAACGCATACTTATGACGTTATCGATGGCGATGATCACGTATATGGGCAGCACATCCCCTGACAAGGAGACCGAAAAGATTCTACATCTACTACTTTTACGCCACTTAGAGAGCGCTTCTATGCTTGCCTCTCTACGTATTAAGTACATAACAAACAGAGTAATGTATGAAGTATGATGACATGATGTAGACATAATGAAACAAATCAATATGATTAAACCCCATCGTTTTACCCTTAATAACAACAATACAAATACTTGCCTCGCTACCCATTCTGTCCCTGGGTGAGGACACTGCAAGATTGAACCCATTACAAAGCCTCCCACTGAAGATAAATCAATCTAGTTGGCCAAACCAAATGGATAGATTGGAGAGAAATACAAAGTTATAACAATCGTGCATAATAAAGTTCAGAAAAGACTCAGTTACTTTCAATGAATAATCTGATCATAAACCCATAATTTATCGGATCCAAACAAACACACTACAAAAGAAGTTCACATCGGATAGAACTCCATGGGGACCATGGAGAAATTTGTATTGAAGATTGGAGAGAAAGAAGAAGCCATCTACCTACTAGCTATGGACCCGTAGGTTTGTGTTAAACTACTCACACATCATTGTAGGTGCCATAATGATGATGTACAAGCCCTCCGTGATCGATTCCCCTCTAGGAGAGTACCGGAAAAGGCCTTCAGATGGGATCGCAAAAGAACAGAAGATTGCGGCAGCAGAAAAAGTGTTTCGGGTGGCTCTCTGTTGGTTTGAGAATATTTAGGAATTTATAGCACCGGAATTAGGTCAAACAGAGCTATGTGGGACCCACGAGCTCAGGCCCGTAGATCTTCTGGCCTCATCCCGAATGTTCTAGTCTCCCTTCTAGTCCATAAAAAATCACTGTAAAGTTTCATAGTGTTTGGACTTCATTTGGTATTGATTTTCTGAAAAACCAAAAACAAACAAAAAACAGCAACTGGTACTGGCCACTGAGTTAATATGTTAGTCCCAAAAAATAATATAAAATCGCATATAAAGTATCCAAGATTGGTAGTATAATATCATCAAACAATCAAAAAATTATAGATACGTTGGAGACGTACCATTTTGCTCTTCATATTATGCATGCAAAATTTGTGTTGGACAAGTTTCTCCATGCATGTCATCCATTTCTAATGGAAAAGGTAGGGGGCTCCCCATGTGAAGTTGCCAAAAGAATTCTATGTATGTTCTAGAAAGATAGCTTAGCATTATGTGCTCTAGTATTATAGAAGTTAGAAAATTTGCCATCGTCTCTGCTATACATCGATGTTTATTGTTAAAATAATATTCTAGTATTGTGAAACATTAAATTCATACGTATTTTTCTCTGAAGATTTCAATTAATGCATACCAATGAAGGCACATGAGATTAGTACTCGTGGAAATAAAAAGCTGCAATTTATTAATTTATACGACACCTTACATATGATCTTCAATAAATGTACTTATTCCAATTAATTTTCTATGGTGCCAGCAAATTATTCATAATAGCATTCTCTCAAGAAAAAGGTGCACGTCGAGGAATGCGCTTTCGATTGTGTCAAATATCGTGGTGATGGATTTTCCTTTGTGTCAACTAAAGAGATTGATTAAACTATTCAGCGTGTCCATGTAAAAAATGCCAAAAAGGCTATCACCAAGCATAATAGCAAAGTATGAGTATTTACTTTAGGACATGGAAAATTAACCAGATTTGTGCAGGAAGATGAATGGATCAGCTGGACCATCGAGCAAGCACATAATTAGTTCAATGCCTCAAATATTCAAAGATATGATATATAAAAATTGAAAATTATATGGCCAACATCAATACTAGCCAATTGTGGAAATAAATGGCAAATCAAACAAAGATTTGATTTGAAAATATTTTCTTTTATTGTGGGAATCATCTTTAAATGTGCGCATTTTTTATTTTCTTGTCTGTACATAGAAATTTATTGCTATGTGGTCCTAGCATGGCTGCTTTTACATGCAACACCTGATTTTTACACATAACATGTTCTGTGAGTGTGAGATGGTAGTTTGACGCAACATGTCGCCAAATGGGCGGATACTATCGCACTGAGACACAAATTTGAACATTGCTTTGCTAAACATTTTTCGTGCGTGTGGTATTTGAATAAGTAAACCGGGCACCCTCGAAAATAAAAATTACACCCAAACAAAAATCCAAAAAAATAGCTTTCCCTGTCAAATCTAATCCATGGGAGAGTTTTCGAATGAAATGCAAACATACATTACAATACATTCTCCCGAGGTAACCTGAATGATATGCCTCGGGGCAGACCAAACTCTGGTTTCAACATGAATCCCGTTTCACAAAGTAGCCTTCTAAATTATTCGGAAGTGTTGTACTGAAATGGAATCCAAGTTATCCAATACATATGGATTTTCCCCATCTACTACGGTACATACGGTCGGTTTCAAATCATTGGATGGACAACGACTATGGTGGTTTCCATTTCCAATTCTTAGGATGACTTTCAGAGCATGCAGTACCATTGTCAAGAGAGTTCAGCTCTGGCTCCCCTATCAGATTTGATTTGGCGATGGACCTGAGTCCTTCTTCGACAGTTGATGGGCCATTGGTGGGCGTGGGGACAACTAGTGGGATGCATGCATGGACAGGGGTGACCTTGTTCGTCTATCCCCACCATGCTCTACACTAATTTTGGTGTATTCCTTCACCACACCTATTGCCATGCCAATCACCGCTTGGTGCATGCTAATCGTGCAATTCTGAGGGAAGTGTTATCCCATATCAGGAGCCATATTGCCACACTGTTACTCCCTCTTCTAAATGTGCAACATGTAATGCAACGTAATCGCCCCTTCATCCCTATGGGCTCCCCATGCTGCAGTGTGCGCCTGGAATCATCCTCTATAACACTAAGCTCCCTAATTTTCGAGCCTCCACATTCAATTGAGGTCTCACCTCTTCAATTGAATCAACGATTTTGACCAGGTCATACCCCTCGGCGGTGTGGTCGTGGGATATGTTAATTTTTGGGCCCCTTTGTAAGTGGATGATGCCGTGGGCATTAGTTGTCGGTGCTAGACGGGCTGCCTGGTCAAAATCCATACGCGGCGTGGCGGCATGTAATGTGTCGGTGAAACGTGTCACCTAGTTGGTGCCAGGCGCTTGTTTACAGGAGGTGGGGTGAGTTGGAGACGGCTGCGGTCTGGTCAGAGCTGCCATTGCGGCTACTGTTGGCGGTGGACGCCGGCTGCTGGGGTGGCTTATCGCCGGTGCTGCCATCGGTGCATCTGGATCGATCCGGCGACTCCTTCCCGGTCTCCTCGTCCGTCGTGTCGTTTGTGGCCCGGTAAGGTATGTCTGCATATCATTGACCTTGGTCTGTTGCCACGCTCAAGTTGCTTTGCCGGTGGGCCTATCTTATAGTACAATTTTCTTATTTTTATGCGATGGATCCGGTGGATCTTGCGATTCTTTCGGTAGGGTTTGTCTTGCGGTTGTGTTGTGGCCATTGTGATTGTTGTTCCTTGGCAAGGGGCGATTGATGTGCTGCTATCCAGATTATTGAGAAGATCCCAGGAAGTAGTGTCCTAGGAGAGCTTGGGTGTCTGTCAGTGAAAAGTCCCAGTGCATTTTGGATTTCGGTTTTTGATTTTTCTCGGCCCTGAACGAGACGGCCGAAATTCGGCCATTTGAAAATTTTCGGAAAAATCTCGGACGAAATTGTAAAACCAAAATTTGATGAAAATTTAAATGAATTTGACCAAAAAATTGAAATCAGGCGGAACTAGTCCAACATTATTCTCAGGAATATAAAATATAGTGTTTGGCACCGGGGATTAAAACTCAGCATAAAAAGAATAGCAATCCAACATAACAGTCGCAGATTAGTTCAAGACCTGACATTCCACACAAACATCTTTCAGAAAAAAGACATGCAGGTTGCCGTGGAGTACCATGCCGCAGTCTTCAAGAACCAAAGGGAAAGGAAAAAGTTTGTTAATTGCATCGACCATCGAACGAATCTGAGAGGCTGCAGGCCATACAGTTGGGGAGGAGTTGTCGACAGCTTTAGCAGCACCGGCAGAGGTCAACGGCAGGATGGCGGAGGCGCGAACGATGCAGGAGCGGGAGGCTTGAGCTGGGAGGCCGACGGCGACGGGTCGGGGACGCGCGTATGCTGTTGTGCCCTGTGGGTTTGGGCGTTCGTTCCGATCGTTTTGGCTAAGGCAGAGCGTAATGGGTAGCCTCCAGAAGCTGGGTTGGGCCAAAAAATTCGGCCGAAAGAGACTTTGATATGGCCCAAGCGAGATGGCCGAATTTCGGCCGAAAATCAAAACCCACCACAACCAATCGATGTTGGTCATAATCCCTGTGCCCTGTGTCGTATTCCAGCAGTTTGGGGGCCTTCGTGTCCTGCTTGGGCCAGAGGGGAGAGGCGATTTGAGTGAGGCAATGAGCCATCGACTGTCGCTGAGAGGAGTCGATTTTGGTCGGTGGTGAGCCCGTCGGTGGTCGACGGAGGAGGCGACTTGGGGGTGGTGGCTGGTGGGCGTTGCTCCCGTTCCGCCTTTTTGTGCGGGCGCGAGGGCGGCCGCCGCGGCCGATAGATGTTATGCGCTAGCTACTACCATCTCCGCCAACACGTTTCTGCAATGGGAGGATCTGCCACCGCAATCAGCCACCACTGAATTCGCATAGGAGGAAGATCCGAATGTGGGAGGATCTACCACACTCCCGCACTGTAAGGACTGGGAGGGAAGAGCGGCAGTAGTGCAGTGTCTCGACGGTGTGAAGCACGTCCTTGCATCCTCTTAAGTGATTGGACCTCGAGCTGAAGGAGCGGCAGGGGCTGGAGAATCCCCATGTCCTCGCACGGGAGACCTTTCTCTTTGCTTTGGTTGCTGCTGTGTGATGTTGTTTCTACTTTATTAGCAGTGGAAATTGAACTGAACTAGGTTGGGTTTGTGTGCGTGGCACAACTAGCGTGGAGCAAGGTTGGGGGAGGGCCTAGAGGCGTTGTCCGAGCTGTTTAACAAGATAATCAGTGCCATAAGCGATGACAGGCTGATTAGTAAGGTAGGTGGTTACTGAAGAGTGTTTGGTTCAGAGCTAAATTTCATATATAACCACTGTAGATTGTATCATGAGTATTGTATTTAGGTAGTGGAAATCATTCAGCATTTTTTGTGGTTCTGATCTATTGGATTTGTGCAGGAGGAGTTTCAGTTGGCGCTCTTCAAGACGACAAGAAGGGTAGCATTAGGGCTGGGCGTTCGGTTTATATGGTTAATATGGTTTGGTTTATTCGGTTTTTTATAATATCGGTTTTGAAGAAATGGAAACCGAAACAAGCACACAAAGTTAAGAAACCGAACCATATTAACCATAACATATCGGTTCGGTTTCTTCGGTTAACCGAAAAACCGAAATACATGCACTCGTCAGTGTAAGTGTAATGATTCATGAGCACTGATTTGCATTGTATAGAATGCATAAAATAGTCACAAGAGCTAGCAACCTTAACATCAAGCAAAAAAGTGAACATAATTAAGTGGAAAAATCACATGAAACGTGCTATGTATTATGTACGGAAGAACACGTGCGATGCCTTCAAACTGAGCAACTCATGCACTAAATGATACACTAGTAGTTACTTGCACGACCAAGAGGCAAGCATACATACCAGATATACATGGACATTATTAGTTTGATTGGGAGATTAGAAACTCAGAGCAGTTGTAAAAGTACATGTGATCTAGCGGCTAGCCGGATGTCCGCCACAACTAATAAGGATTTGCCGGTGATTGCTAGCTCGCCGGAGTCAGGTCGGATGTTTAATTGTTTGCCAATGGCTGAAGAGGTCGCCGCCTAATTTACTTTTTGGAGAGACCTCCGCCTGATGGAGTGAACATGGTATTTACACGGGGCATCCTACATATCGGTTTGTTCGGTCTATTCGGTTTCTGGGCACTGAAAACCGAACACAAACCAAACACCGAACAACCTTAAAATTTCCCACCGAACCAAAAACCAAACCACCGAATTAACCGACATATCGGTTAATATGGTTCGGTTCGGTTTGGTTTTTCGGTTTTTGGTTTAACCGTGCCCACCCCTAGGTAGCATGTTCACTGACCGTGCAAGTTCGCATTAATTCGAATGCCGTTGATTGTTGTGCGCTACTGCTTGTCATGATGTTATCATTGCACTTATTAGTATTAACATGCACTTATTGTTATATGAACTTGATGAAAATCGATGAGATAATTGACTCCTAATTATTTCGTGAAAATATTGCAAGTTATCTAGAATTCCACTGACCCTCGCTTCAGATATTTTGTGGATCGTAATATTACTTGCCATGCATATGTTTGTGGGAGTCCAACTCCGATGCGGCAATATTTTTGGACAGAACAAATAGCAATCGGATTTCACTACGGATCTGGAGTATCCAGTTCAGCCTATAGGCATGGCTTTCCGAGTCATATGGGTTAACACTACATAATTTTCAGCAATTTTGAATTAGGATTTACCCCTTCAATCTGCGACCAAGACAATCTCGTCAGACAATCAAACATTTCAAGTGTTCATTATGAAGTGCCTTCTGTCCTTTGTGTTACTTCTCACATGTTTCCTTTTTGGTCTTGCTTTAGTTGTTGACTTCTATGCTTTCTAGCGTCTAACATTCATATACCTACAATTAGTATTTATATGAAAAATACAATTTGTTGGCCCAGATAAATAACTAGCCTCACCTAATGTGCAGCTGGTCCTTAAGCAAATAATGGTGGAAGCACCTCTGAATTTTTGGTGGCAGCTAGGAGGTTGGTTGTTAAATTGTGATCCAAATTCTAGTGCCGTGTTGGACCAGACGTAGTACAACCGGTGTGAGACTTTGCGTTGGTACCAACGCGTACGAGTACAACTCGTTTACTTGTCCTACAAGGGCTTTTATGTGTTGCCCCTCATATATACTCCATGTAGTCGTACCTAAGACGGCTTGTCGTCTCGTGCTTGTAATACTCCTCCTCATAGTGATTGCGCCTTCGTGCGTCCGTGGTTTTCTCCCGCAAGGGTTTCCACGTAAAAATTGATGTCTCTGTCTTGTTTATTTTCATTTTATCTAACAAGTGGTATACAGAGGCAAGTTCCACATACGAGATCGGAGACGAGAGAATTAGGGTTGCGGCTGTGTGCGCCGCCGCAGACACCTCAAGCGATCTGTCGATCTGAGGGCAGATCGATTTCGGCTACAGCAGCCGCCCTGAAAGCCGAGACCGACAGCAGATTGTTTCCGCTGCAGCCGCGCGTCCAGAAAGCGCGACCACGTCTTCGCGTCCAAGTTCAGGAGCAAGTCGCCGAGTTCCGCTGCCGCTCCACGTACAGTATTCAAGTCCCGAGGAGATTTGACGGATCGTGCTGCTGCTACTCATCAAACCAGAGATCGTTGAAGCCAAGTAGTACTACTACTACTTTACTTTTCACTTGAGGCTGTACTAGTCATTAGTACTAAGTACAGATTTTTTGTTCTCTGTTCAACTGCTACGTCCACGTCCTAAGCTATCAGGTGCTATCTAATCTTTCCGTTTGATCCGCATATTAAATTCTGTCGAGAATTTTTCTACCGGCTTGTACTACTTTGTGCACAGTTTTATCAGCATCTATGAAGTACGATCTTCCGCTGCTGGATCGTGACACAAGGTTTACCCTATGGCAAGTTAATATGCGGGCGTTGTTGGCACAGGCCGACTATGATGAAGCACTGGATAGTTTTGGGAAGCAAAGGATTCAGGACTGGATTGACGAGGAGAAAAGAAGGGATCGTAAGGCATTGTCACAAATTCAACTCCATTTGCATAATAATTTTTTTGCATGAAGTTTTGAGCGAGAAAACTGTCGCCGCTCTATGGATAAAGCTGGAAGGCATTTGCATGACTAAAGATCTTACAAGCAAGATGCATCTGAAGCAAAAATTATTCCTGCACAGGTTACCCGAGGGAGGTAATGTTTTGAATCATATTTCAGAATTTAAAGAGATCATATCTGATCTAGCTGCAATGGAGGTTAAGTATGAAGAGGAAGATACTACTTTAAAGTTACTTTGTTCATTGCCAAGTTCAGACACCATATTATACAGTCGTGACACTCTCACACTTAACGAAGTTTATGAAGCTTTGAACTCTAAGGAGAAGATGAAACTAATGGTGCCTCATGATGATTCAAGTTCATCCCAGGCCGAGGGATTATCTGTTCATGGTAGGACAAAGGAGAAGAACTCACATAATGGAAACAGAGGCAAAAGTAAGAACGGTTACAGGGGCCGGTCACAATCCAGAGACAAGAAATATTGCAGATATTGCAAGAGAGACGGGAATGACATCTCTGAGTGTTTTAAGTTGCAGAACAAAGAGAAGAGGAAAGGTAACAAACAAGGTGAAAATTCTGCTAATGTTGCTCGTGATGATAGTTCCGATGATGCTCTTGTCGTTATTGCTGGATGTGCTGAGACCAATGATGAGTGGGTACTTGATACTGCATGTACTTTTCATACGTGCCCGCATAGAGATTGGTTTAATACTTTTGATTTCACTACTGCTGCTGGTTCCGTTTTGGGTTTTGATAATTCACCATGCAAGATTGAAGGCATAGGTTCTATTCGAATCAAGAGAAATCTTATTTCTATGAGTGCTCTTGATGCAAAGGGGTACAAATATTCAGGTATATTCCGAAGATGAAGAGAAATCTTATTTCTATGAGTGCTCTTGATGCAAAGGGGTACAAATATTTAGGTGGAGATAGTGTTTTGAAGGTCACCAAAGGTTCCCTTATTGTGATGAAAGGTGACTTAAGTTCGACCAATGGTCTTTATTACCTTCGAGGTTCTACCGTTTCAGGTAATGCTACTCTAGTTATTTCAAAGAATTCTGATTGAGATGCTGCTAACATTTGGCATATGCATCTTGGACATATGAGTGAACTTGGTTTGGCAGAGTTAAATAAGAGAGGTCTTCTTAAAGGATACGAAACCGGTAAATTTAAATTTTGTGAGCATTGTATGTTTGGCAAGCACAAGGGTGAAGTTCAACACTTCGACTCATACAACCGAAGGTATCCTTGATTATGTTCATTCTGATTTATGGGGACCATCTCGCAGAAAGTCACTAGGTGGTGCAAGGTACATGCTGACTATTATTGATGATTATTCGAGAAAAGTTTGGCCTTATTTCTTGAAGCATAAATATGAAACATTCTCAGCATTTAAGGAGTGGAAGATTATGATTGAGAGACAAACTGAAAAGAAGATAAAGATACTTCGCACTGATAATGGTATGGAATTATGTTCTAAGCAATTTAAGAATTATTGCAAGTCTGAAGGCATTGTCAGACACTACACCGTTCCTTATACCCCTCAACAAAACAGTATTGCTGAGCGTATGAACAGGACCATTATTTCCAGAGCCCGTTGCATGTTGTCCAATGCAGGTTTGCATAGGCCTTTTTGGGCTGAGGCCGCTTCCACTGCTTGTTATCTCATTAATCGTTCACCATCTATTGCTCTTAATAAGAAAACTCCAATTGAGGTACGCTCTAGTTCACCTGTTGATTATTCACAGTTGAGAGTTTTTGGTTGCACTGCTTATGCTCATGTTGATAATGGAAAGTTGGAGCCTAGGGCTGTTAAGTGCATCTTTCTTGGTTATAAATCTGGTGTTAAAGGTTTTAAATTGTGGAATCCTGAAACCCAGAAGATTGTTATTAGCAGAAATGCTATCTTCAATGAATCTGCTATGTTACATGATGTTCCATCTACTAATGTTCCTGTTGAGAGTGAACAGCAGCCTACTGTTCAGGTGGAGCATGTTATTGATTCAGGTGATACATCTGGTGATGAAAATATTGATGCACATGATGAACCCGTCGTTGATGATGAACTTGTCACTCCAAATCAGCCTATTGTTCCACCCAGTTGGAATCTCGCACGTGACAGAGTTAGGCGAGGTATTAATAAACCTGACAGGTTAATTAAAGAGTGCAATATTGTTTTTTTGCTTTATCTGTTGTAGAAGAAATTGAAGGTAATGTTGAGCCTTCTTCATATTCCGAGGCTATTATTTCTGGTGATAGTAATAAGTGGATGACCGCTATGCATGATGAGATGGAATCACTTGAAAAGAATGGCACTTGGAATTTAGTAAAATTACCTAGAGAGAAGAAACCTACTCGTTGCAAGTGGGTTTT
Organism: Thinopyrum elongatum; assembly: GCA_011799875.1. Classification (NCBI taxonomy): domain Eukaryota; kingdom Viridiplantae; phylum Streptophyta; class Magnoliopsida; order Poales; family Poaceae; genus Thinopyrum; species Thinopyrum elongatum. The sequence goes on from CM022299.1 coordinate 627,372,786, forward strand.
CAAGAGGAAAGAAAGTGTTTCTCCTAATGATGAGACAAAATATAAAGCAAGGTTAGTTGCTAAAGGTTACAGTCAGATTCCAGGTATTGACTATAATGAAGTATTTTCTCCTGTTGTGAAGCATAGCTCTATTCGCATTTTACTCAGTATTGTTGCCATGCATGATTTTGAGTTTGAACAATTGGATGTTAAAACTGCATTTTTACATGGAGAATTAGAAGAGGATATTTATATGAAACAACCTGAGGGTTTTGTTATTCCTGGAAAAGAAAATCTTGTCTGTAAGTTAAATAAATCTCTTTATGGATTGAAGCAATCCCCTAGACAGTGGTACAGGAGATTTCACACCTTTATGCTCTCTCAAGGTTTCAAAAGGTCTAATTATGATAGTTGTGTTTATTTGAAAACTGTCAATGGTTCAGCTATTTATTTGCTACTTTATGTTGATGATATGCTTATTGTTGCAAAGAGTATGTCAGATATTAATGAACTAAAGAAGCAACTGAGTAATGAATTTTAGATGAAGGATTTGGGTGCAGCAAAGAAAATACTTGGCATGTAAATATCCTGAGATAGACCGTCTGGAAAGGTATATCTAAGCCAGAGAGGATATATTGATAAAGTTCTTCGTCGTTTTAATATGCATAATGCCAAGCCAGTAAGTACTCCATTAGCTGCACACTTCAAATTCTTATCAGCTTTATGTCCTAAGTCAGATGCAGATATTGAGTATATGTCTAGAGTTCCCTATTCAAGTGCAGTTGGTTCACTTATGTATGCCGTGGTTTGTTCTCGTCTGGATTTATCATATGCATTGAGTGTTGTCAGTAGATACATGGCTAATCCTGGAAAAGAGCATTGGAAAGCAGTTCAGTGGATTTTTAGATACTTGTGAGGTACTTCTAATGCTAATTTACAGTTTGGAAAAACTGGAGATGGACTTGTTGGTTTTGTTGATTCTGATTTTGCTGGTGATTTAGATAAGAGAAGATCACTCACAGGTTATGTTTTCACCATTGATGGTTGTGCTGTGAGTTGGAGAGCAACTTTGCAGTCTATTGTGGCTTGTTCCACTACTGATGCCGAGTATATGGCTATTTCTGAGGCATGCAAAGAAGCTATCTGGTTGAGAGGTTTATACACTGAGCTTTGTGGAGATTCATCTTGCCCTGCCATATTTAGTGACAGTCAAAGTGCTATATATCTTACAAAGAATCCAATGTATCATGAGAGAACAAAGCACATTGATGTTAGATATCACTATATTTGAGATGTTGTCGCTGAAGGATATTTGAAGGTATGCAAGATAAGTACTCATGATAATCCTGCAGATATGATGACAAAGTCAGTTCCTACCAATAAGTTTGAGCTTTGCTCAGGCTTAGTTGGTATTTCTCACTAGTCCTATGGACTTTGATGCTCAAGGTGTTTATGCTGATTTGGATGGAGTTATTCAATTTCTTCGACTACTGGAGGAAGTTTGGCTCAAGGTGGAGATTGTTAAATTGTGATCCAAATTCTAGTACCGTGTTGGACTAGGCGTAGTACAACCGGTGTGGGCCTTTGCGTTGGTACCGACGCGTACGAGTACAACTCGTTTACTTGTCCTACAAGGACTCTTATGTGTTGCCCCTCATATATACTCCATGTAGTCGCACCTAAGACGGCATGTCGTCTCGTGCTTGTAATACTCCTCGTCATAGTGATTGCACCTTCGTGCGTCTGTGGTTTTCTCCCGCAAAGGTTTCCACGTAAAATCTGTGTGCCCTCGTGTCTCTTTTATTCTCGTTATTATCTAACATTGGTGCAGGTTGATGTTGCTGTCAACTAAGGTTGTTTAGTCTAGCTTAGTAGATACGGTCGTTGTCGACGTTGTGTTTGCGCCATTGGCACGTGTGTAATTTGAAGCTTTGGGGGGGGTTTCTATTTTGTAAACTCTTCTTAATGCAACGATACACATATATTTCCTGAATATTCAAGAAATATAATAATGAGACAAATTCCCTAATCTGTGTCTACATTTTTTTCTTTATCAAGCGAAGCAATTGCTATTTCAATGGCGCTGAATTGTTATGTATCATGAGGAGTAAACTGACAATATTATGACTAGATATATTATTACAGTTTCTGGGTTAGTCATTACTTTGTTCTGCCCATCACCGTGCCTCTGAATGCTTTGTCTTCTTTTCTTTGTTTTTGCCACCTATCTGTACGTTATTAGATATATGCCAATTCAATAGAGTCAAAGCTTTCGCCTACTCAGCCTTTCTGATGGCACTACTTCCTTAAGTACATGGTGGACGCCAAGGTGAGTTCTTCTGTGCCCACTGTCCAGTGATGTTAAGGTATGATCTTTTTCTTTCTAGCTGTTTAAATATGATGCCATCTACTTGAATGGTATACCTTATAATGGTAACAATATCCCATGAAATGGATTTCAAAACAGTGGTACTTGGTACCTTCAGTACAGAACAAAATCCCACTAAAACCTTTTGTGCGACTTTGAGTTTTCTTGATTTATCATATGAACAGATTGTGTTCAGCAAATAGTAATTTTGGATGCTTAGACTCTTTGAGCATAAACTCCACCTATGTCTTCTAGGCATAGCCGGTACCAAGCCCAGGTAAAGGAGGAGGGTTGTGATAGGCTTGGCGAGCCAACGTAAAAACTAGCCAATCCCATGGGTATGAAACCCTTTTGAGCGAGAGTAGTACTAGGATGGGTGACCTCCTGGGAAGTCCTCGTGAAAGGGTTTCATATCTAAGGGTTGTGATAGGCTTGGCGAGCCAACGTAAAAACTAGCCAGTCCTTTGGGTATGAAACCCATTTGGGCGAGAGTAGTACTAGGATGGGTGGCCTCCTGGGAAGTCCTCGTGAAAGTGTTTCGTATCTAGCCTACCCCAACTTGTTTGAGACAAAAGGCTTAGTAAGTAAGTAAGTAAGTAAGACTCTTTGAGCATATTGTCCTGCTAATTTTACCTTTTCTCAAATCCCTTTTCATAGAATTATTACGGCAGAGCAGGTCACAGCAGCTTCAGGACATACAAACCTTCTCGCCACTTTTGATTCTACATATGGCATTGATCTTCCATGTAGATTTTTTTCTATGTGATATATTGTTTCTCTCAAGTCTTACCTTTTACCTTCTGGTTACTCTTTTGAAATTATCATGATTGATTTCGCATTCATTTTCTGCAAAAGAAATCTTTAAATTGATGTTATTTACTTCTAGGTCAGTATGGAATCAGAACTTTCAAGTTCGAGAAATGCAACTCCAGGGAGTGTGGAACATATGTTGGAAGCATAGTATCACATACCGGCAACGTATATTATTCATAAATTCAGCTATGATGAGTGTTTTCTTATTATTGCAAACAAACAATTGTGACACACATAAGGGATTTTTTGCATGTTTTGTATTTAGTTGGTTATCGCCAATGCATTTCTTAATGACTGGAGGTAGAACTTGCAAATTGTAGTTGGTTCTATGAGCCTCATTGTTCTTTATTTTTGAACTATGCATGAAAATATGTTTATGCAGAGGAATTGGTTTTGGTCAACATGGATTTGATGCATTCTACCCTCTTTTGGTATCCTGCAATTTCATAACACCACCAAAAAATAAGCGGTGTGGCAAAGCGCGCGCCTTCGCTTCTAGTCTATAATACTAAGCTCCCTAGTTTTAAAGAGCCAACATTCAATTGAGATCTCCAATTAGAATTGGGTCACCCGATTTTGACCAGGTCAAGAATTTCATAAAAAGCTCTCTCATTCAATTATTTATACTGTACACTATGCTTCCTATTTTTAAGGCCTCACAATTAATTGAGCTATTTAATTTAGAATTGGGTCAATCGATTATGACCGGGTCAACACTTTCTAAAGCTCTCCCGTTCAATTCTTTTAGTTCACTATGTTCCATAATTTTGAAACTCTTTCATTCAATTGAGGTATTCAATTTTGGATTTGGTTTACGATTTTGACCGGGCCAACGATTTTTCAAATCAATCAGTAGCAACAGGCCTATAAAAACATATCAATCCCACGCGCTCTCACAACCTAGAAAAAAAAAGAATCACCACCATGTGATATTGTAGAACGAATATAGTAGTACATGTGAGCACTGATATAGAAATTTACCCACATAAATATAGGTTGGTTAGCGGATAAGATAGAATCACACCACGAAAGGCCCACCAAATCATCGAATCATAAATAAAAATAAAACACACTCTATCATATCCCCCACGCGCTAAACTAAGGTGGCCTTTGTTTGGGCTTCAGCTAGAGATTCCCAGATTCTAGGCCTCACAAAATCAGAATCCAGAACAAACACATAGATTCTCACCCCAGCTACCTATAACCACTTCTAGAAAATGAACTACCAGCCACGTCCAAGCCGAAGCTGCAAATTTAGTGATTCTCGGTGATTCCCAAGCTGCCTCTTACCCAAGTTTAAGTTTGTCCCAAGTTCTGCCCGTTATTACAACAAGAATGCCACTCCCCCTCCCCTGACCAAATTCTCCACCACACGTTATCCTCTCCCCGTACGAAGAGAGAAAGAGAGAGAGAGGCGACGCAGGGCTCGACTAGCTTCCGGCACCGGTAACTTCTCCTCATCAGCTCCAAAACGGGTGGATCCGGTGGCATCACCTCCGCCTCTGCCCTATTCTGGCCATGGAGCCCCGCCACTACCGCTGCCCACGAGCTCCGCCAGTGACCTGCCGCCTCCGATCTCTGTGTATGCCGCCCCTCTCTGAGCTCCAGCCACCATACTCTGCCAGGGCAGTCCACCTAGCTCTGGTTAACCCTGCGCCATTCCACCATGGTCCCACCCCTGCCCCCCCCCCTGTAGGGTAACGCAGCAGAAAACAAAAATTTTCCGACCTACGCACCAGCCCAGGACCACTATGGAGACTGCATACAAGGTTTGATCATTTTCGTTACCGACTCGTAGCGCAGCGGAAGTAGAGTCGATGACGATCGGCGGTGCAGATCCCCGCAGCTAGGATTTATAACCTCCCAACCACGAGGATGTATACCCTCATCCGCGCCCCGGACAGCCCTCTGGGAGGCGGTCGAATAGTCCCCCGGACGGTGTCGCGGACAGCCCTTCGGGAGGACCTTCGAAACTCGAACGGTCACTCGGACAGCCCTTCGGGAGGACTCACCGAACTCGAACCGTCACTTGGACAGCCCTTCGGGAGGACTCACAGAACTCGAACCGTCACTTGGACAGCCCTTCGGGCACTAAGATCGAAACTACGACCTCTCTACAGAGTTGCACACATACGGTGTCATCTATCCGGCAGGGCTTCGCCGTCCAGAACTAGTTCCCACCGGAACCCAGACAGCCTTTCGGCTCTACGAAACTCTTTTCGTGGGAGGGAGAGAGAAGCCAGATCATTGCATGGCACTTGTATGTGAGAAGGGATGGATTTGTGGGCAGCCCACTCTCCTCTATTTATAGGAAAACCAAGGGGTAAAGTTGGCATTCACAAATACCAAAAGTACCCCCACTTTATGTCATTTACATAAAGAATAAAGCAAAAAGGAGTGCCATGTGGAGCTCCATGGAGCTCCACCCTCCATGGCTGGCCACCCCTTGGGGGCCCCCCCAAGGGGGCTTCCTTAGTGCCTAAGGCTTCTAGAAGCCTTTTGGGAAATTTCCCAAAAGGTGCTTTCCATAAAATTCCCAAAAAGCACTTTCACTATTCACGACGACATTTTTCAGCGTCCGTACGAACTGAAAATATTTATGTGGGCTTGGAACATTTCCAGTACCCACTAAAATAATTTTCAACGCGTTCTGGAACAATTCCAGTTTAGTGATTTCATCTGCGAAAAGCATCTGAAGCGGTTCCGGCAGCCCCGGAACATTTCCGGTTTTTCTTCCAGAAAATTCCCAGAACTTTCCAGAATGATTCTGGCATCCTCCAAGAATTATCAGGCATGTGCCGAAACCATTTTGACTTAATGGTATCCCCTGAAACTACTTTTCAGTTTCACCGGACCTCATCCGGTGACCTCTCTCTGCGGAACTTTTCCGCTGTCCGAAACTTTTCGGTGTCCGAAACTTTTTCGGTGATTTTCTCTCAGACTCCCTGTCTAGTATTCAGCAGATAGATGACCCTTAAGCGTGTGACCCTATAGGTTCGGTGAAGTATAGACATGACACGGAACCCCTTCCGATCAATGATCAACATCGGAGCCGTGGACACCCATATTGACCCCTATACCCACACGAATGAATATTCGAGTGAACCTCCAGTTGCCGTGTGCTATTCCTGTTGCTTCGCGATATGTTACAAATACCCGAGGCGAGACATGTTGGCATTCCCGTGGATCAACAACTTGTCCACTATGCTAGTTACCTCGTTACCGGTATTGTTCTCTTTTCTCGTTACCGTGTTCCGGCATCCCCGTGATCAAATCACAAAGTGTCTGGCCAGACGATGATGGATACCTTAACACCGAGAGGGCCCAGAGATATCTCTCCATCGTCGGAGGAGCAAATCTCAATCTTGAGCTATCAAGTTACTTAACATACTTTCCCATGAACCCGTAAGCCGCCGTAATAGCCATCCAGTTACGGATGACGTTTAACAAACACCAAAGTTCATGAATCAAGCATGAAGAAACTCGATACTCTCATGGTCTGAGGAATCATGCAAACGTTAACCATCTCTGTGTTATCAACCATTAACTTGTGACGAATGAATCTCATAGCATAACATCAATCGGGTCGATTCAACACAAATGTTCTTCTAACATTGTGCCCTCAAAGCTGCTGGCATAGACATGCCCATGATTGGGAAAACATAATCATCATGCAACACTTGAGCTAGTCTTAGAGGCATGACTAGGAATACTTTTTACCGTTTATTATTCCACACGTGCACATGGGTTTTCCCCAGAGCCTTTATGGATATACGGGCTCGGGAACCACAGCAGTTATAGCATGGAACATAAACATAATTATGAGCAAGGAGATAAATAATAACATTTATTATTGCCTCTAGGGCATATCTCCTACAGACTCCCACTTGCACTAGAGTCAATAATCTAGTTAATGTTAATGCACTTTACACCTATGGCATATTGGTGTAAAATATGCTTCGCATGTGGTATAGCCTGATGTCCAACGGATCTGACGACTTCAGATCCGTGTGTATCTTTGCATATCCTCGCGTTTTCACGCTTTCACAAAATTCATATTTTGTGTACACCTTGCTTTGTATATGTGTGAATCATTGGTCAAAACCTGATTCCTCAGACTGAGCTATGGAGCAACTATCTGCAATAGTGTCCCATTGACCAAGCCTTCTTGGAACCATACTAAGTTCATGAATGAACTATATGATTCAACAACTTCTTTGTCGTTCCTAAAGCGTCAACATACTTAGCCTTTGTTATAGAATTCGCCTCAGTATCTTGTTTGGAACAATTTCCAACTACCGTGCCACCATATTCTGTATTGCACAAAACCCATAACTTTAATCGAAAATCGCTTGGAGCATGGATAAAGACTGTATCGATGTAACCTTTTACAACGAACTCTTCATGATCTCCGCTTGCGAGAAAACATGTCATCAGTGCTACTATAGTACTCAATGACCTTTTTTCACTGTTGTCCCATGATCAGTACTTTTGATCACTTTGGTATCTATACTCGCAACAACTTTGGAGTATTGGACATATCTGGTTGTTTTTACATACCATGGAATACATGATTAATCCAAACATGAAGGTGTGTGGAATCTCCATCATGTATTTTGCTCATCAGTGTTTTTGGGACACCGAGTCTTGCAAAAACTCTTTCCATGTGACTTCGGCAAGAATCACTCCTTGACGTTTTTAATGCTAAAAGCTTTTAGCATCTTGTCAATATGTATCTTTGCTCAGCCCCATTAGGTAAATCTATCTCCATAGATCATCATGCCTAATATAAAGGCTATTTTGCCCAAGTACTTCATCGAAAAACTATTTTCAAATGAAGTCCTAATTCATGTCAAGAAATTTATTTCGAATTAACAATGTGTCAAGCACACAACGTTTTTAGAAATTTTATTATGCTCCGACTTACTTTCTTGAATCATAAGCATCTTCGTTACCCATTGATGAAGTCAAACCCCTTTGACCATTTCATCAAAACACGAAGATTCCAACTCCATTTTGCTCTCTTCTGTCCATTGCTGGAACTCTGAAGTTTGCATACTTACTAGCATCCTCTGGAATGACAAAATACCTTGGACTGTAACACATGCAAGTCCTTGGTTTCATTTCCATCAGATGGAAATCCTTTTGTCATCCTTTGTTTCATATCTCATGATTGAAATATGTATTAATTGCTAGTTCAACCCGAACCGATTTTAAGCATCGCTACGATGAAACAACCTCATCGTAGTCAACTCCTTGAACTTGTTATTGCAACAAGTCCAGCTTTATGGATAAAACATTTTTACCCGTATCAGTTTTTAGTTCCATAAAATTCGTTAGACTCTAAGTCTTTCGAAAGGTGTATCAAGGTTTTAATCTTGAAACATTTATATGGAGACTATCTCGGATTGTATTGGCATTTAGCCAATTCCGGAGTCAGGGCCCATCAACGCTTCCTTGTGTATCGTAGGTATACTGTTGTCTAACAACAATATCTCGTTTGCGCACCTGAGAGGTTTGCACGAGCCTTGCCTACGTGGTTCAGCTGCAAGTTCGACCGAAGTCCATACATTTTATTGTAGAGACTTCCGTATCAGTCATAGTAGGAAACTCTGGAATTACTTCCAAGGTCTCTTTCCTTTGACCTGATGACGGAGATACTGGTTATCTCATCGAGTTGCATTATTCTCCCACTCACTTTTTTGAAAGAACCATTTTCTTCAAAAAGCATACCGTTCTTTGTGGCAAACCTATTTGCCTCGGTATAGTGAGGGAGGAATACCCAATGACTTGGGATAACCTACAAAGTAGCACTTGTCTGATTTGGAATAGGTTTGTAACCTTTTACACAAGCCCCATATTCCAAATGTTTAAGAAAAGATATAACATGGTTGGGCGTACCATACCATGGTGTCATTTCAACAGACCCGATGGAGCTCTTTTCAGTGTAAAAGCCGCAGTCTCTAAAGCATCACTCTTTAAAGGGATAATGACAAATTTATTTATGTCATCTTTGATCTTACCATGTCATAAATGGTTCGATTACATTTTCAAGGACTTTCCACTTGCAGTGGTGTTCCGGGAGGTGCAAGTTATGAAACTACTTTCACAACTCATCAGACATTCGCTAAACTTGTAACTCAAATATTCCTTTCTGCAATCGAATTGTAGAAACATAATTTTCTTGTTACAATAACTTCTACTTCATTTTTGAAAACCTTTTAAATGAATTCAAAAAATTCAGACTTACGTCTCATCAAGTAAATATCCATATATCTACTTGAGTCATTTCTGAAGATAGATAAATCCACTACTTGCAAAAGCACTTATCGGACTACATACATCAAAATGTATGATCACCAATAAATTCTTTGCTCGTTCCTTATGGCCTGTGAACGGTATTTCAGTCACTTCACTTTTCGAAGGAAAGTTGCAAGTGTCAGATGATTCAAAAATCAAACGACTGCAAAATCCATCATAATGGAATCTTTCATGCGGGTTTCTCCAATGTGACCAAATGCAGTGCCACACTTGTGTGGTATTCTTTTAGTCTTGCGACATTTAGCGTCAGTGTTATGGATGTATCATTTTACCATCAATATTCATAACATACATCCCATCTTGGATGGAAGTATGGCCCTTCATGTTATTCATAATACTGAACAACAATTGTTCTTTTATGAACAACTCTTTTGCAACAAACATTGTGCAATGGGCTAGAGTGTGTAAAACTCTAAAATGAATTATGAAAGTAAATCCAGAGGTAATATATTATTATCATTATTCATAACATGCATCTCATTCTCAATGAAAGTATGGCCCTTATGTTATTCATAACATCGAACATAAAAAGTTCTCTTATGAATAACCTTCTTGCAAGATTACTTTATGCAAAGGCTAGAGTTTGTAAAACTCTAAATGAATTATGAAAATAAATACAGACGGTAATACACCGATGGAAGGTATAGTAACATTTACTATGTTCCCTGTGTATACCTAAACCTCATTCCTGGCTAGTCTTTCAGGCCATAGTAGTTCTTACATCGAGTTGCACCAGAATGCAATCGAGCGGGTATCTCTATGATTAACTCACAATACCCAAGAATCAGTGATTAACAAATTAATCATAATTCCCAAGAACTATATCTTTGACTAGCCTTCTATACATCAAAAACTTGTATGACATTCATACATGAGCTGGATATTCCAGTCTTCTTTCTTTCTGCCATTATACTTCTAACAGTTTAACTTTTAGTATTTCTCCTACTCTCAGAAGAAGCACCCAACTTAAGAGTGGCGTTAGCCCCGGACTTCCTAGGCGTGAAAGTTTCACTAACACCCTTCGGACACTTCCTTTCTCTTTAAGTTGTTGTTTTATTCACCTTTCATCATATGACAGGCGTTCTTCTGGATCCCTCTCTTATCAGTCTAATGTATAGTAAACTTCTTTTACTAATAGTTTGCAAACAAACATTGCTTTGGATATCTCATATCTTTTAGCCTATGTCTGTCTATGAAAATGATTTTCAGATTCCATGAATATCACATAACTATCCAAACTTTCGAAGTTCGGGTCTCATGGAAACAAACATATTGCACTTGACTGAAACAGAATTCTAGCTTTTGGATCGAAGGACGAGAGTCACATGATCCATAGCATAAGCGAGAGAATACCAAAGTATGCGATAGGACAAAATCCTTCTTGGCACTCTTGAGGATAATCCTCACATTACGTTACCAACCGTAAAGTTTTAACCAGATATTTAACAGCTATTCAATTTTAATAGGGAAGGTGGAAACGCGAGCCATTATTCTACAACTATTATGCAAATCACACTTAGACAGTGTTCAAAATTAATTGCACTGAGAATTAAAAGAATTAATTCTACAGTGCGCTCCCACTCAAATCAATATCTCTCATAATTGATTGTGAGTGATTCAAGATCCGCATTTCAATTCAACGCCATTGATGGTAGCATCACTGATGACGAAAATCTCAATCGGTAGGCAAACTTGCCAATCACATCTCTATGTGACTCTTGTTCGTCTTTCGATGCGTGTGTTCCGAGCTCATGACTTTCATGCCTGAACGTCAAGACAACCAAGTGATCTCGCTGCGAGGTCTCAACTCACCCGCCTCACACATCCCTAATCGTTCGTACCCATGTTAGCATGTGATACCCCGAAAAGTTAGGTGCCGTGACGGTGCTACACTTGGGAGAACACTAACTACTTGATATTTTTGTGAGAGATCACCCTAATAAAAGCAACTACCGCGCAATCAAGAAGGGTGCAACATAAGGGATAAACATCTCAGGCAATTCATAATAGCATGATATGGTATAGCCCTTTCTGACGGAGAAGTCTTGTATTCCTTCGTCTTCGGCATTCACGTCGGTGATCACCTTCGCGAAGACTGCCACCACCTTGTCGATGCAGCAGATAATATTGCTATCTCTATAGCTAATAAAATAATGCATTACACAAGGTTGACACGCAGGTCATTTAAAGTGCAATCATATGGCTCCAGCCATCATGCCAAATCATGACACGCAGGTCATGTTAATTAATTTACATCATATAGTCATCTCATACATAATCAAATTATTATGAGCACTGCTATACCACATCATATGCACATGCAAACCCTCCTGCAAAACCAAGTTAGACGCCTCTAATTGGTTCATGCAAAAAACTAGTTTTTCGTGGCTTCTAAGGTTTCGAAACAAACCGAAGCTACCAACGTCCATCATCAAGTATGATAATTCAAGTCGCTAGATTAACTTTCCAGGGTGTATGAAAACCGAGATAATAAAATCTCGAGCCCCATACTAAACTTCGTCATACGCATGACCCCCGTGCAGATCATATCTGCATTGCCCTTTTGTCTGCGAAATTTCATCTTTCCTTTTAACTACGGTGGAATTCAATGAACTGTTAGCACTTCGTTGATCAATCAGGATTGCGGATTGCCAGAACTTTGAAACTCCACCATGCTGTTATCAAGATCAGAAATATGCAAATTCCAGGGAAGCAACAAGAATATCGGGTAACAGATTTCATCTGCTACCCGCACAAATAATTTTCAGTAATAGAACTCATCTACTACCTAATTATATTGTGCAACACCCATACATCACTATGTATTCTAGATCGCAACCTGCATCTACGCATAGCACGGCTCTTGATGCCACTGTAGGGTAACGCAGCAGAAAACAAAAATTTTCCGACCTACGCACCAGCCCAGGACCACTATGGAGACTGCATACAAGGTTTGATCATTTTCGTTACCGACTCGTAGCGCAGCGGAAGTAGAGTCGATGACGATCGGCGGTGCAGATCCCCGCAGCTAGGATTTACAACCTCCCAACCACGAGGATGTATACCCTCATCCGCGCCCCGGACAGCCCTCTGGGAGGCGGTCGAATAGTCCCCCGGACGGTGTCGCGGACAGCCCTTCGGGAGGACCTTCGAAACTCGAACGGTCACTCGGACAGCCCTTCGGGAGGACTCACCGAACTCGAACCGTCACTTGGACAGCCCTTCGGGAGGACTCAAAGAACTCGAACCGTCACTTGGACAGCCCTTCGGGCACTAAGATCGAAACTACGACCTCTCTACAGAGTTGCACACATACGGTGTCATCTATCCGGCAGGGCTTCGCCGTCCAGAACTAGTTCCCACCGGAACCCAGACAGCCTTTCGGCTCTACGAAACTCTTTTCGTGGGAGGGAGAGAGAAGCCAGATCATTGCATGGCACTTGTATGTGAGAAGGGATGGATTTGTGGGCAGCCCACTCTCCTCTATTTATAGGAAAACCAAGGGGTAAAGTTGGCATTCACAAATACCAAAAGTACCCCCACTTTATGTCATTTACATAAAGAATAAAGCAAAAAGGAGTGCCATGTGGAGCTCCATGGAGCTCCACCCTCCATGGCTGGCCACCCCTTGGGGGCCCCCCCAAGGGGGCTTCCTTAGTGCCTAAGGCTTCTAGAAGCCTTTTGGGAAATTTCCCAAAAGGTGCTTTCCATAAAATTCCCAAAAAGCACTTTCACTATTCACGACAACATTTTTCAGCGTCCGTACGAACTGAAAATATTTATGTGGGCTTGGAACATTTCCAGTACCCACTAAAATAATTTTCAACGCGTTCTGGAACAATTCCAGTTTAGTGATTTCATCTGCGAAAAGCATCTGAAGCGGTTCCGGCAGCCCCGGAACATTTCCGGTTTTTCTTCCAGAAAATTCCCAGAACTTTCCAAAATGATTCTGGCATCCTCCAAGAATTATCAGGCATGTGCCGAAACCATTTTGACTTAATGGTATCCCCTGAAACTACTTTTCAGTTTCACCGGACCTCATCCGGTGACCTCTCTCTGCGGAACTTTTCCGCTGTCCGAAACTTTTCGGTGTCCGAAACTTTTTCGGTGATTTTCTCTCAGACTCCCTGTCTAGTATTCAGCAGATAGATTACCCTTAAGCGTGTGACCCTATAGGTTCGGTGAAGTATAGACATGACACGGAACCCCTTCCGATCAATGATCAACATCGGAGCCGTGGACACCCATATTGACCCCTATACCCACACGAATGAATATTCGAGTGAACCTCCAGTTGCCGTGTGCTATTCCTGTTGCTTCGCGATATGTTACAAATACCCGAGGCGAGACATGTTGGCATTCCCGTGGATCAACAACTTGTCCACTATGCTAGTTACCTCGTTACGGTAGTTGTTCTCTTTTCTCGTTACCGTGTTCCGGCATCCCCGTGATCAAATCACAAAGTGTCTGGCCAGACGATGATGGATACCTTAACACCGAGAGGGCCCAGAGATATCTCCCATCGTCGGAGGAGCAAATCCCAATCTTGAGCTATCAAGTTCTTAACATACTTCCCATAACCCGTAAGCCGCCGTAATAGCCATCCAGTTACGGATGACGTTTAACAAACACCAAAGTTCATGAATCAAGCATGAAGAAACTCGATACTCTCATGGTCTGAGGAATCATGCAAACGTTAACCATCTCTGTGTATCAACCATTAACTTGTGACGAATGAATCTCATAGCATAACATCAATCGGGTCGATTCAACACAATGTTCTTCTAACATTGTGCCCTCAAAGCTGCTGGCATAGACATGCCCATGATTGGGAAAACATAATCATCATGCAACACTTGAGCTAGTCTTAGAGGCATGACTAGGAATACTTTTTACCGTTTATTATTCCCACGTGCACATGGGTTTTCCCCAGAGCCTTTATGGATATACGGCTCGGGAACCACAGCAGTTTAGCATGGAACATAAACATAATTATGAGCAAGGAGATAAATAATAACATTTATTATTGCCTCTAGGCATATCTCCTACACCCCCCCCCCCCCCCCCCCCCGCGTGACCACGTGCATCATCCTCGCTGGTTGCCATGTTCTGCAAGTTTTGTTATTGACCATTACACATTTTGGGTGTTCTAGACATTTGATAACACTTCCGATTTCTCTAAAGCCGGGTAAACAAAGAGCCTACATTTGATTCTTAGAATCTGCAGCTACAGCTGATTCTAGGAATCCAAGTCACAGTCGATTCTCAGGAATCCGTAGCCCAAACAAAGGGGGCATTCCATCAGTTCCAGTATATAAGGGGTATTAGTTTTTGTTGAAAGTCAAATTTCTTTAACTTTGAACAAGTTCAGAGCAAAAATATCGACAACCACAATATTAACAGAAAAAGTATGGAAATTCATTTCATGATGAATTTAAATACTGATTTGATATTATGGGTTTTGATATATTTCTATACAAATTTGATAAAACTTAAAAGGTTTGACTTTTCAAAAAAGTAATACATCTTATATTTTGAAACAGAGTGATTATTGTTTGAAGATACCCAACAACACCAACGACGCAGCAAAGCGCGCCCAACCCTTCTAGTTATGGCTATTTCCAAGCCGAATTCTTCGGTCAAACATGCCCAGCGAGTTCTTACGATGCAACTAGGAATTTGCCTTCCAGCGGATACCTCCCTGCCTGATAACCTAGCTCGGAATGCATCGCTATTTTCCAAGTCAATGGTGGAGTGGAAAATCAAGGCAATTGCATCCCTCTTTGCCATTTCCACCCTGCAGGCGGTATATGCCTATAGAGGATCTCATATCCAATATAACGTTTTAGATCCTATACATACCAAGGCTCATCCATGTCCCCCAGAACTAAGGACTCTACTCACACATGGGAAATAATAAAATCATGGGAATGGTGATGGTACACATGAATGAATCACGAAAGTAACACACAAGATGACCCACTATGGTTCCTCATGTTACAACAAGATGGAGGTGTGGATGTGGATGATGATGATGGCGATGATGACAGTGGTGATGATGTTGACGTCCCCTTGTGCGTGGTGGTGAAGATGATGATCTCCTTGTCAATCCCTCCTCCGGATGACTCCGGAGGCCAGGTTCTATCTTCTCGATGTGCTTCTGGTGTGTATGTTCGTCTGATCCCCGATCCGACTTCACCGTGTGGATGTTCTGGACGTGTTGGCGCTTGATACGACCACACATACGAGCGTGTGTGCTCGTACGCTAGGGCGGTTTTTCTCTAAAACCGCCATGTGGACTTCTCCTTTGTCCCTTTGCTTCATTCTTTTTATGGTAGTCAATTATCACACTGAATAACGTGATGCCACTATCATTTCGGAGGATTCTTTCCATAGGACTTGTCTACCATGTCATGTGAATACATGTTGTGTACGTATGTTTAGTTCCCTTAATTTAAAGTGAAATGCAAAATAGAGAAGCATGTTGCCTAATGTTCTCGAAACAGGCTTTCGCCCCGCTTTATAAATAAAGCCACAACCAAACAGGTCCACGCCGAACGATATAAGGTGGTGAGATGGCCCTCTTACAAAGCCGATCCCAAGATAACCGGTAACGAAACCAAAAGAAAATACAGGAAGAATTGAGCACAACACAACACTACGCCCTATCACACCTAAGCTCCACGACATCGCCCTAGGAGGGAGAACGGCGCGAAGCGTCACCGCTGCCACCTCCGCAACAAACAGAATTTTTACCCGGAGCCCTGACATGGAGAGAAGAGCCACGGCAACGTCTTCAGGAAGATAGCGGCGCCCGCAAACATCTCTGTTGTCGGCGCCGAGGCGCAGAGCTTTCGCTCAGCAAGTCACCCATGCCACCACGAGGTGCCCAGGACTAGCACGGCGAGGTCAAGTTCCCAGATCAAGATCGGAGCCCCGCCACTGAGAAGACGGAGAGGACGCCCGAGCCACCCGTCTCACCCGTCCTGTGGCCCACAGGACCAAGATAGGGAGTCAGCACCGCCACGAGGTACCCCGCCGAAGAGCCAACCATGTGGACCGCCACCCCGGCATCCATGTCCAAGACATCACCAACCGCCCACATCACGGTGTAACCACCATGGTAGGAGGGGCAAAAGTGGTCTCCTTTCACCCCTAGCCCGACATCAGCCATTAAGTCTGGATCAACACCACCAAAGTAGGGGCGTCGACACCTGCCTCCAGCCGCCCCGATGGACTGGGGGGGGGGGGCATAACTCCGTGACTATGACGGCCACCGGTGAACATGCTCGCACGACGCCATATCCGTGATCTTCGACATTAATGGCTTTAAAGTGCTTTAAGGTTCTTTTGAATGTTAATGTCATGTACTGTCATATTTTATTTCCAAACTGTGTCGTGAAGTTATATTGCCCGGTTCTGTCATGTTCAGTTCACATATATATATATGCCAGTTTGTGGTTTGAAACTCTATTTGCTAGATTCCATCATCTACAATGCACAAAATCTATTTGCATTTTCATTTCACATCATGTTATGAAATCTTCTAGCAGATGCCGTCTAATACCAAACTTCTTTCTGTGATATTACTATCTTTCTTGCAATGCCAAACTCGCCCAAATCACTGTTTTTTCCAATGTAGATAACAAAGTACTACAAAAGATAGAAAAACAAAATTGACATGTACACAACTTTCCATGTTCAGGCATTGTGCATATATGTGCTTGCTTGCGTTCTTTCGTTATATTTAGTATAGATAGTGTTCTAGAAAATTATATAATGTTGCATAGCAAACTTCATTACACAAATAAGCAAACATTCACATCAGGAACGGAGACAAAACAACATTTCAACAAGAAAAGAAAATTAAACAACTAAATAAAACTAAAAAAGAAAAAATGTTTATGAATTTATGCAATATGTAGAAGATAAGACATGGTTGCACCAGCAAAGCGCAGCATGCCTTGCTGGTTCGTTCATGTCTTGGTTTTCAAATTTTGTGTAAATATTTACAGGTTACACTCTTATTTTTGTTGCAGAAGTTAGATTTATTCTTTATCTTGCGTTTAAAATTGGTATAACAGGGCCTATTTTTTAAACTGAACATTTTAGCAAAGGAATGTATGTATATCTGCGAGTGGTATAGTTCCAGTGAGAATATATTTGTTCAGTATCAAACAGTCTATGGTCACCCACAAAAAAAACAGTCTACGATGAATTGTCAAAATTAAGAACCAATCACTCTTGATCACCGCAACATAAATACAACTTGCTCTATTTATCTCATTATGAAGACAAGCTAGCCCTCAATGAGTATTCATGTCCTGTACTTAGCATCCAGCTGGGTGGTTTTATTACTCAAGCATTGTCCTCCTATTGGACAGCATAGGAGTGCAGCTGAAGTTGTTACCCCTGCAGATGTAGCCACCATGTTTGCTCATAGGCAATGATGCAACATTGCAGTTGACACACAAGCCAAATGACCTGAAAATGGTGCATGCAACTCTGCCTTCACCTAGGCTTACATTTTTCCATTGAAATATGTAGGTGAATCTTTTCCAATTATATAAACCCACCATATGGTTGAATCTCCAGTTTTCCAAATGTATACTAGTTTGATTACTTACTGGCCTGAAACTTAAATGACTTGGAACTTGTCATGTAAGATATTTGGGCAAGGTAAGTTTGGGAAGGAATCAGGTGGGGATTGGCAACACTGCGCACACATGCATCGACGAGAAGCCCAGGTGCTCACTGGTACAGCTGCGCAAGCACAAGGTCCGGCTGATTTACCACGGTCAGGCCTTCCCCGCCGACAAGGGCACAACACGGGGTCCGTGCTATGTTTTGATTTTTGGTTTGTGAATTTTTCCCACCAGGCCGAGATGGACGAATTTCGGCCATTTTCAAAAATTCCAGCCAAAATTTGACCAAAATTTGGCTGAAATTTGAGAAAAATTGACGAAAATCTATTTTTTTCGCCGAAAGGTATTTCCCGCTCTAGGCCGAGATGGTCGAAATTCGGCCGAAATCCATTTTTTTCGGCCAAAATTCAAAACACACCGTGCTTGCTCACCCGCGTGGATCATGCGGGCGGCCGTGAGCGCCCGGCCGGTGCGCGCGCGCACGTGGTGTATGTCCCGCCAGAGTCCCGTGCTTGCTGGCCAGATTGGGCGAGCGGCCGCGAGCGACGGCGAGAAAATCGCTAATAGCTGGGAACGGGGGGGAGGGGCCAGAGCTCGGGAAGGAAGGGAGGGGGAAGGGAGAAGGAGAGCTTTACCATGTCAACGATGAGGAGATGCGGTGTCGCACCAGAGGAGAGAACGGCGGGGAGATCAGGGGGAGATGCAGGCTGACACGCGTAGGTGCAGGAGCGGGCCTGGCTCGTGGAAGCGGCCGATCCCTGTGTTTCCGTTCAGCCTGGCTGGGACTGGGAGCCCGATTTTGCATCATCCGGGGATGTCCCAGTGAGACGTGTAGCCCGGAGAAAATTGCATGGTGGGTGCGATGCAGGTGCGAGCCAAGAAACCAAAAGCGCCTCCCATGAGTTTCCAGAGGTGACAGAAGCAAAAAACATTATTTGGTCAATTGGCAAGACATTAAATTTTGAGATACGTGGAAATTTAATTCTTTCCAATTCAGCCTTCATTTTACTTCTTTCCAATTTGGTAGGATCCAATCCAAATCCATTCCCCCGCTCGTACTCCCGAGCGCGCTGGCAATCGAACATATCTCTTGCATTGCCCTACATAAAAAAACTGATGTATTCAAACTTTCGAAGTCACTCATAACCTCTTCCGTGCCGGTCTTGAGGTCATACCTGCACAAGAGCTACCACATATGTGTGATATATGCAGTCAGTGTGAACAAACGTAAGCTTAGCTGTGTGGCGCTCGTCAACACCGTCGTAGCCCAAGAAAAAGGCGCGGCTGCGGATGGTCTTGACGGGCTCGAGCAACTTCCGCTCGGCGTGAACCTTGGAAACTTGCATTGCATGGCTCCATGGAGACGACACGATGGTCATCAGTTCTCCAGCGGACTCCAGAAGAAAACAATGATGAATAAAGAGGTTCACGTCGAACATTTCGGCGATCAGTTCGAGCGAGTGAACAATAGAGAGTCAGAGAAAGTAAAAAAAAAAATCTATCTTGGGCCAACATTTTACATCATGGGCCTTTACCCAATCATCATCTCTTTCACCTCTCCCCAGCGCCATATGTGCTAGCCCGTCTATAAATAAACTCTTCTCAAACCCGAACACAGCATCTATCGATTCAAAAAAAAATCTATAAATAAACTCTTCTCAAACCCGAACACAGCATCTAACAAAAGATGAGCCTATGCAAAACAAAGAAAACACCTGCTAGGTGCAAATATTCACATGTGAACCCGATAGATCGACTAACGAAGCATCAACTGAAGTAGCTGGTTTTCAAAGAGAGGCCTCCATGTGTTGGTGTGATGACTTGGTAAGCGTTTACCAATATAGTGCATGTGTTCTCTTCCATTTTTCTTTATAGATACTCAGCAGGTTAACCATTTAGGAATCACATTCAGTCTATTGATGGGCGTACTATGTATGTCAGGAGAGGATCAAAGTGAGTGAGATACCTGCTAAAGAAACAAAACCTCATCGATCACGACCTGTCCCCTTTTGGCATCTGCTGCAAGTGAAACAGCCACGCGCTTTGTGTTGCAAATGCACCAGGACGAGGGGTATTCGGAATTTACTAGGCATCCAGCTAAGTGGTGACGAGGAGCTGGTTGGCGTCTTCAGTTTGTGTGGTACACAATTTGGGCAAAGGAAGCCAAGATATTCGACTTTGGTGGCTACAGCCATTTTCTGGACTATATGGTCCCGAAAAGCTTTATTCCACTTGTGATGGCTGCCAAAAAATGTTCAAGTTATAAGCGAATAGAACTCATGGGGCAGTTTGTTTTGTTGTTTCTGTCCTCTTTCTTTTTCTTTTGTCTCCTACCTTGCCTCTGTCTTTGTAGTTCTACTCTTCCTATTGTGCATGTAAAAAATGTGTTGGACAAGTTTCTCCAAGCATGTCGTCCGTTTCTAATAAAAAGGAGTGTGCCTCCCCTCGTGAAGTTGGTGACAGAATACTATGTATGTTCTAGCAACATAGCTTACCATTATGTGCTCTAGTATGATATAAGTAGAAGATTTGCCCGTCGCCTCTGCTATACATCATTTTCATATCATCAAAACAAAATTCTAGTATTCCCGCAAAAATATTCTAGTATTGTAAAACCTTCAGTTATACATATTTTTATCAATAAAGATTCAGAACATAAATTCAATTAATGCATTGCCAATGAAGGCACATCAAACAAGCACATGCAGATAAAAAAGCTGTAATTTATTTTTTTGTTCAAAACCTTACATACGACCTTCAATAAAACTATTTATTCCAATTCATTTGCTATTGTGCCAGCAAATTATTCATAACAGCTTTCTCTCAAAAAAAAGGTGCACGCTGAGGGATCCCCTTTCGGCGGTGGCGAATAACCCTTGGTGGAGATGGATTATCCTTGCAATAATCTGCATCGCTGCAACTCTCTTCATTGTTACCAGTATTTCCACTTGTGTTACTGGAATCTGTATCATCATCCTTCCTTGTATAGTCAATAATATGTCCGATCGGAACACTTGTCCTCATATCCTCTTTGATTCCTTTAAGCTGCCAAAAAATAGTCAAAAATATGAAAACGTTAAATGAACTAAGAACACGGGGTAAGTTTCAATAGTTACACGATAGTTTAGTAGCTTACGTTGCAACCCAGAGAGCAGAAGCGGAACGGGTCAAGAAGAGCACGATTACAAATTTCACAAGTGTATGATGATGATGATGCCTTGATCGCGGAAACACCACAACCACGATGTTGTGGGCGCTCATTAAGGAATACAACAGTTGCACTATTGATGACATACGTTTGTACATCACTGATATCAAGTATATCTTTTAACTCGGCAACCCTGACCACATCATGGTATGATGACCGCCTTATCTACAAGATTCCATAAGTTAATTCATGTTGGTCATGACACAAAGGTAGATCAATCCACCTTTTCATGAAAGATAATACATGTTTGATATTTTTATATGATGGGTTGTATTAGATTTTGTAACTTTTGACACATGTTCTATAAATATGAGGTAGGTGTTACTACCAACCGTATTTATATAACAAGTTCCCCAAGTTCATAGATAATATAAAATGATGTAAAATTCTCTTGCATAATCTCTATTACCAAATCATAACGTTGTTCACCGTACCTGGATTACTCGATGGGTGGAATGATGGCACGAACGACAATAATAGCAGAAGGCGGCCTTTGATTCCTCGCAATCTATGCAGAATAGGTTACACTCATTACGAGTAGAGGAGAGATGGTTGGTGCAAATTGCGAAGAACTGTGTTGCAAGCAATAGCTCTAGCCATGTAGGGACCGTCCCCCCCTTCATGGCGAAAACAAAGATGCTTTGCACTTGTACTAGTATGTGTTGTGTCTAGTAAGGGACGGTATGCGGTACCTTTATAGTGTGATCTAGGCAGTAAAACAGCTGGCGCACATAGTTTGTTGCGGAATTTGTGGGGCTGAAACTGACATGTAGTCCAGAAAGACAGGCTCGCATATCTTTTGTAATTTTTAGTTGCTTAGGTTAGGTACAACCAAGCATTTGTCATTTCTCCATTTCAGTGGATGGTTATCCATTCTTCTTAGTACATCTAGGAATACATTTCACATGCACAAAATATTTTCTTTAATGACACAAATGCCAAAAAGGGTTGTCACCAAACATAATGGGAAAGGATGAGTACTTATTTAGGCCATGAAAAAACAATGAGAATGTGTGCATTAAGATTAATGGCTTAGCTGGACCGCCAAGACAACACATAATTAGTTCCATGACTCAAATATTCTATGATACGATATATAAATACTCGAAATTATATGGCCCACATCAATACTAAGGCAATTGTGAAAATAAATTCCAAATCAAACAAAAGATTTGATCTACAAACATATATTTTTATTATGAGAATCATCTTTAAATGTGCTCCTTTTGACTTTTGCTGTGTGTACTTTGAAATATCTTACTTTTTTGCGGGGCAAATAGGCGTTTATTCCATTATAACAGGATTACACAATCCAGAGGCAAGAGATCCTCGATACACGGCGGCCCTCTGTTCATCCACAAAGCAGTGCAACACTCGGAGAGACTATATCTTGCTAGGAAATCTGGGGTCCTATTTTGAGCTCTATGAATTTTCTGGGGAATAAACAAACTACCAACCATATTTCCGCTGCCCGCCAAACATTTTTCCATCCAGCCCTGAACATTTTTCCACACCCTATCCTTGAGATAGCTAAAAGCACCATTGATTGATCTTCCAACATCAGAGGGCAAGCCAAGATAATGTTCAGCCAAAGTTTCATTAGGGATGTGAAGAATACCCTTAATCAAAGCTCTAGTTTCCCCAGAACATCTCCTACCAAAGCAAACTGAAGATTTGTCTAAATTGATTCTTTGGCCAGAAGCATTGCAATAAGTGTCCAGAATCAGATTCAGCCTTGTGACATTCTGCCCTGTAGCTTTACTGAACAAAATGCAATCATCAACGAACAATAAGTGGTGTACCTTGGGGGCTGTCGCTGCTACCTGGACATGCTCGATCTGTTCCTCACTCGCCTCATGTTTCAGCAGACAGGAAAGACCTTCACCAGCCAGAAGAAAGAGGTAAGGGGAGATGGGGTCACCCTGCCTAATTCCCCTGGTCGGGGTAAACTCCTGAGTTCTCCCTCCAATGAAAATGACACAGAAGGAGACCATTCGCACACCCCTCATGACTGTATTAACAAAGGACTGACGTAGACCAAGTTTGAGCATAATGGCCTCAAGATACTCCACTCCAAGCGATCATACGCCTTCTTCATGTCTAGTTTGATTGCACAATGATTGTTTCTTTTACTCCTATTAGTTTTCATATAGTGCTGACATTCATAAGCAGTGATCACATTATTGGTGATTAGGCGGCCAGGAACAAACGCCGATTGCTCTTCGGATATGTTGTCAGGTAGAATCTGCTTCAGACGGTTAGCCAGTACTTTGGATGCAACTTTAAAGATTACGTTGCACAAGCTAATGGGCCGATACTAAGTAAGATGACTGGGTTTCAATACCTTGGGAATAAGTACGATGAACATTCAACTCCGCAGGGGAGTCTTCTCCCTTCAGAATCCGAATTACAATTTTCGTCACTTCCTCTCCACACAAATACCAATATTTCTGAAAAAAAAATGTGCTGGAAATCCATCCGGATCCGGTGACTTGGTCGGGAACATTTGGAAAAGGGCTTCTTTGACTTCTTTTTCAGTATAGGGTTTCTCCAAAAATTCATTCATATCCAATGTCACCTAACACGGAACATGCGATAGCACCTCCTCCAGGGCCGGGCCCACTATTGTGCCAAATGTGCGGCCCGCACAGGGCCCATAATTTTGGGGGGCCCCAAATTTATATGTAGGCCTAGTATTTCTCAAAAAAAAATTCCAGATCAAGGCCGCACTGGGCCGCGAGGCGCTGGAGCTGGGCCTAAGTCTTGAGGCCATCGAGCGCTACGCTCTACACTACAGATCGTGCGTGAGATGGAAATAGATCGTCCATAAAAAAGATCATAAGATGGAAACAGATCGTCCGTAAAGAAAAACGAGATCGTTGTGCTACGCTAGAGGCTACGATCGGGAATCGGGATCGTCTCGAACTCTCGATCAGGCCCTGGTCTCGATCGCGAAACCGTCGCGTCGGGTCGCCACTGGAAACGGGATCCATGGATCGTGTCGTCGCCTTCGCCTCATCGGATCAATCGGATTCAGGCTGCTGCCATTGTTGCCTTCATGTTCCTGACTTCCTCTCCCATATTTTAGACTCGTTGCCTCATTGCATCGTCGGATCGATCCGTCATCGACTCCAGCCTCCAGGTGCTTAGCCAGTCCTTTTCGATTAACTTCGGTTCCTACTTCAAATTCCTAATTTCCTAATTAACTTTTGGCAGGGATTGTTACTTCGTGTCTTTGTTAGAGATCACACTCACAGTGTAGCAGTTCAACCGGACAGGACCCAAAACTAGGTGAGTTAGATGGTTCGTCTAATTGTCAAACACTGACCCATGATCTTTAATTGATATATGCTACTGTATAACTTCAATTGTATTTTTTTAATCTTGTGTTTCAATAATACTGATTTGAGTAATCATGGGGAACCATCAATCTGGTGCCTCTAAGCGCAAGAGAAAAGAAAGAGAACATAATTTGATTGATACATCTTATAAAGGTGGAGTGGACAGATTTGTTACAAAAAATAAGCACCTGAGACTCAACAAAGACTCAACGATTTGGCCACAATAGCACTTGAGAGTGAAGTGTTGGAGAAGATTGATTACAAGGATATCATTGAAGATTTCATTTCAAAGAATACTAAAAGAATGAAGTTTTTCAAATAAATAGCAACCGGGTGTTGAATAGGTATGATTTTTTATACGTCAAATTATTATGTAAGACATTATATTATACTTATAAAAAATTTATGTGAGATATATATACATTATAATTGCTCGTTAGTTTATTGTTTTAGTGAGATAGGGCCCCATTTTTTAGTTATGCACAGGGCCCCGGATTTTGTCCGCCCGGCCCTGACCTCCTCTATGCCAATGACACCTTCTGAAGAATAAGGACCCTCGTAGAATTGGACTACCATTTGTTGTAGCTCCGCTGGATCCTCACAGATAGTACCATCTGCATGAGTTAGCTTTTCCAGTCGATTCTTCTGTTTTCTATTACTTGCTTTCTGATGGAAAAAGCGCGTGTTGCTGTCCCCCTCCATCAGCCACTGAATGCGAGCTCTCTGACGCCACATAACTTCTTCCCTGAAGTTTAGCTCAACCACCCTTTGCTCGATCTTTATCTCCTCGTACGTTGGTCCCACATGTGGCTCGACTGCTCTCAGTTCAGCCAACCTCTTCTGAAGTGTATGCAGCTCGTAACGAACGGCTCCAAATTCAGACGTCCCCCACCCCAAGATAGACGACGATGTTTGCTTCAGTTTCTCACACAACTCAGCCACTGAACCAGACTTTTCCCCTCCCCAAGCTTGCTCCAGTAAAGATTGGAAATCTGCATATCGCTTCCACATGAGTTCGTATCGAAATGGTTTATGCTCAGCGATTCTCATATTGTTTGCCTCCATCTTGTTAAAAAGTAAGATGGGTGAGTGATCCGACTTTGTTAAATGACGCACTGTGGCGTAAGGAAACATATTACACCACTCCGGAGATGCAAGAGCTCTGTCCAACCTGACCCTACAGAACTCGTCATTTGAATACGTCTTTCAAAGGTCCAGTCAAGGCCGTTGTACCCAAGATCGCATAATTGACAGACATCGACCGCTTCTCTGAAGAGACTAATTTGCGCCATATCTCTCCGGTTTGGGCCAAACTGCTCTTCCTGTCCCAATACCTCATTAACCTCCAAAACTAGATGGCCATAAGCCGGTCGATGAAGGCCCGGCCCATAAAATGTGGACAGTGCAGTTCATGAATCAGACTGCACCGGTATGTGCTCCTAGCATGGCTGCTTTTACATGCAACTACTCCCTCCGTCTTAAAATTCTTGTCTTAAATTTGTCTAAATACGGATGTATCTAGTTATGTTTTAGTATTAGATACATCCGTATCTAGACAAATCTAAGACAAGAATTTTGGGACGGAGGGAGTACTTGTTTTTACACGGAATGCGTTTTGTTAATGTGACATGGTAGTACAATACAACATGCCACCAAACGGGCGGGTACCATCGCACTAAGACACAAATTTAAACATTAGTTTGCTAAAAAACATTCTGTTTGTAGTATATGAGACAGCAAACCAGGCCACCCTCGGAAATAAAATCACACCCAAACAAAAACCAACCAAACAACTTTCCCCGTCAAATCCAAACTGTGGGAGAATTTTTGTCACACCCCAAAAATTTAAGCACATTTTTGTTAAGTAAAAATTTGGCCAGAAATAAAATTTTAAATTAATTAATTTTAGAGTATTTTCTGCCCTCTGTTTTTCAAAATTCTTCCCTCCATATAGAAATTTTTAGAAATAATATAGTGGCTTTAAAACTTTTCATTTATATTTTAATAATAGTAGGAATTATTTTCATAATAAATTTGCCTCTAAATAATTCTTTTGATAGCTTTTTCAATACTTTAAATGCCTCTGTTGCACTACAACTACTTTAAATATTTCTTTTAAAAGTCCACAAAAATTATGGGGGGTCATGTGATGCCTACATATCACTTTTATGCAAAAACCTAACTTAGTCTTTTGGAAATTTTGAGTGAAACAACCTCTTTTCAATTCTGTCCTGAATTTGAGTTTCTATTACAAACCCAATTTTTCTTGCCCCAAAAATTCTTAAATTTTTCCCACCTACAGTCCTTCCAACCAAACCCTTAAGTCCAAAATTTTAGCTCCATTGGAATCTTTTTAGTTCACCAAATTTTCCTCTGAAGTTTCTGTCCAGAACTGAAATTCTTCTAAACTTGCACTAACAAGTTTTCACTTTCCACAAACCAACTCCACCAACATTTCTATCATCCAAGGAGACATCACCCTGCCAAATTTCAATTCCATAAAGAACACCTAGGTGGCCCTAGCATTTCAGCAAGCACCTCATGTGCATGACAGGATTTGGCAACATCTTAAAACTTCATATGGAACTTCGTCATTTGGCCAAACCAACATGTCCACCAACAATAACCTGCCCAGGAGCATCACTCTGTCAAGTTTAAGTGGCAACAAATCCTTATAGGGTGCTCTGGCATTTCGCCGAACATCCTGGGCGCGTGCATTGTGCGTGGCCAGAGCACTGCCAGGGCGCGTGCATTGCAGGCACTGGCATCCCCTTGGCACCATGCCCCTGCTGCCTCCCCTCGCGCGCGGCCTGTCCGGATAGCTTCAGGAGCAAGCCGAGCACCTCGCCGACACCTCCCTCGTCCCCTAGCGCCGCCCACACCGGCCAGCGCCGCCTCTGACCGCCGCCCAAAGACGGCCACTATGCCACGTCTCTCCTCGGACCTCTCTCTCTTAATGGCCGACGGCCAGGTCCATCCGTAGCACGCCAGCTCCCCACCAGCCTCGCTGACCATCGCCACCGACCTCAACCACCTGAACGGCGCAGTAATGGCCACCGCCACCTCGGCCATCTCCAGAACCCACTGAACTGACCTCCTCCTCCCTATTTAAATCCTCCCGAGCTCTCTCTCGTGATCGGCACCTCCCCTCACTCCTCTGGAAGCTCCCCCGAGCAGCCAAGCGACCGGAAACGGTCGTCTTCCTCGCCTCCAGTAGCTACTGCCACCACCACATCGCCGATGATTCCAGCCTCTTCAGAGCCTCCCCCTCCCCCAACTCCTTCTCCAATAGCTTCCCCAGAGACCCGCAGACCCATCCCCGTCGTCAATTTCGCCGGAGGTGGCCCGAGGGCGAAAGCCCCCTTCCAACCGTAGCTTCCCTCCACCATGGAGGAAGCCCTGCTCATTCTCGAGCTCCCCGACGAGCGTGCGTGGCATGTATAGAAGCGCCATGCTCCTCTGAGCATTCCGGTGGCCGTAGCACCCCGAACGGTGAGGTGTCCGGGAATCATCGCCGGAGTCCTCCCCAGTCCCTGTCCACGCGCGCGGGAGGTTGGAGACAAACCCGACAGGTGGGTCCCACCTGTCGGTGAGCCAGTCATCTCCTCCAGTAGCGCATCCCCGTGGGTACGCTTTCCCTACGAGGAAACGTACTGCAGAAAATACGTCGTCGACGTCGGCAGGTTTTTCGCGCGGCCGACTGACTGGGCTCGGCCCAGTGGCGCCTCGCGATTACATCTCGCACGGGGCGCACTACTACCCTTTTCTTTTTCTTTTCCAGTAGATTTCAATTAATTCCACAGCCACTAATACAAGTCCAAATTTGATGAATCAAAATTCTTTAGATTCCTAAAATCATGCTCTTTTATTCCAGCCTAGGTGAACATTTTTACTAAACTCTCTTTACACTGGATCTTTTAAATAGTCCTTTTAGTCTTTATTCCAGCTTAGAAATTTCATTAGTAATTCTTATGAAAACCAAATGAATTGATTGTTTTTCTGTTATTTTTCATTTTTCATCTAGTTTATTTTAGTATTTATTTCAAAAAAATTTGAAACAATTTTTGGCACTGTTTTGGTTTTATGTGGTAAATTCAATATTTTT
Organism: Thinopyrum elongatum; assembly: GCA_011799875.1. Classification (NCBI taxonomy): domain Eukaryota; kingdom Viridiplantae; phylum Streptophyta; class Magnoliopsida; order Poales; family Poaceae; genus Thinopyrum; species Thinopyrum elongatum. The sequence continues at coordinate 627,401,566 of CM022299.1, forward strand.
GAAAATAGGAAATGGAGGGAAGATAAAATTTTCAAAATTGGAGTACACTCAACATTTCTGCATGCTCAAGGCAAGCATCCTGAACACTTGATATGGTGATTGCATAGTTGTTTGGTTGCAGGAATAATTGAACCATGCTTCTGTTGAATTCAAATAAAAATTTGCATGCATATAGAGTTGACATGTTTCATCGTACCGTGCATCGTATGCTTGTCATGACTAACTTGCAGGAGCAGGCATAAGAGAAATACCGTTACCGGCAGAAGGGTGAATACATTGGAGCATGATCATGCCTTGTTTGTTATGCATGTTGAAGCATGCAAGGGTTGTGGCCCTGTTGGTATTGCTATTGAAAGAATACTTTGTTGTGCTAACCGTTGCAGGAAACTTAAGTCTCCTGAGTTGACCGTAGATCGAGTCTTGTTCCGGTAACCCCCATACTTGTTTGTGCTACACATGTCCTTGCCACAGGTAGGGTATGGTTCAATAAGTTGTTAAATCCTTTCCGTGCACACACCACATAGAGGGCTACGATGAGGGTTTCCACGATGGTGGACTAAATCCTGTCATCGGGTCAGGGGGCATGGGTGTTTCCGGTTGTAGCCGAGAGGGGGGCAGCCCTTGGAATCCGCGTGTATTAATAGTGATCCCACGCTATTCGAGATTATTGTCTCCCCGACTTAAAGTTTTTCTGGAACGATGCTTTGGGTGATTCCTGGCATCAGGAAAGTTAATCTGGTGTGTGCTGGTTAGGTGTGTTTTCAACCCAAAGACCGTAATGGGAATTAGTCAGTGTCACGGTACTGACTAAAGAAATCATTTACTTGTGGGTAAAAAGTACACCCTCTGCAGAGTTTAAACCTATTCGAATAGCCGTGTCCGTGGTTATGGACTACAGTATGGATTGGTCAAGTGTCGGTCTTAGAGTCGGTCTCCGGAAGAAATAATTAAGATGTGCCTGAATTATTTTGCAGAATAATTATTGTCACCCTAATACTACCATGAATATTTTGCTGTGCGTATTAATATTATTGTGGCTATGTATATTATTGTGGACTAACCCGTTTCTCTTATTTTATTTTCCTGACTGTCTCAGGGGCTGGCTAGACTACCCCGGGCATTCGGTTTTATTTTCAAGACCGACAGTGGCGTCACTTTTGACACCCGACTGGCATTTCTTTTCAAGACCTCTCCGTGGTGTCCCTCGAGTTCTCAGGCGGTCTATCACGCCACTACTCTTGTGGATACCCGATTGGCATTTCTTTTCAAGACCGACCGTGGCATCACTTTTTCACACCCGACTGGCATTTCTTTTCAAGACCTCTCATGGCGTCGCTTGGATTCTCAGGAGGTCCTGTCTCACCCGAATTTCCTTTTAGACATCCGACTGGCATTTCTTTTATTTTCTTTTGGATTCTCGGGCGGTCCTATCTCGCCCGATTCTCCGTTAACTTTCAATTTTGCCACTAACATATTATATTTCTTATTTTTCTGCACATGCTAATATTTTTATTATGCCATGATTTAATTCCTGTCAGCATGCCTTTAATATAGTCCAGCATGAGCATACGCATATAGTTTAGTTCATCATGATCATATATTTTATCTGCTGCATTCGGTATATCTTTTTTTCATGATGTTTGCGAGTACATTCCAACGTACTCACAGGCTTGTCCCTGGCTATTTACTTGGCCAGGTCAGGAGTTTTACTTGTTAAACTATGATTTATTTGGCTTTTTTGTGTTTGTTTCGAACTATTGAATTGGGACGATTTGTATCGTATGATCGTTGTGCTTGAATTGCATAGATATGAGGTTTCACATTTCAGTTGTGTTGATGTGGGGCGGTCCAGTGCTGTTCGTGGACGTATAAGGTGGCGAATTTGCCGAGTCCGGCTGTAAATGCTCTAAGAGGAGTTCCAAAGGGGGGCCTGGCCATTGTTTTGACTCCTGAGAGATGGTAAGCCTGGCCATTATTATGGAAAAAAGAAAGAAAGATGGCAAAAAAAAGAAAGAAAGAAAGATGGCAAGTCCGGTGATAGCGTTTCAAGGTCGTATGAGCAAAAAAATCTGGCAGATTAATTACCTTGGTCGGCGTTCAGTCACAACACCGGCAGCGATCCGTTCTTCAGTTGTACCCTCGCCTTCCTCCTCCCGGATCCACCCCATATATCATATCCAGCGTCGCAGATATCGGGCACGGCAGATCAGATCGGGATCTGGGCCGGCGACCACCGACCATGAGCGAGGAGTCGCCGTGCACCCTCCTGCTGCCTTTCTTGGACAAGAGCCGGCACTGGACGGCCGACGAGATCAAGGCTGGCCTCAAGGGGAGCGACGTCGGCGCAAAGGTCGACGCTCTGAAGCGCGCCATCATGCTCCACCTCAACGGCGATGGCCACACGGTCCCCCACCTCCTCGTCACCATCGTCCGCTGCGTCCTCCCATCCATCCAAGGAACAAATCATCCAGAGGCTCCTCCTCGTCTACCTCGACGTCGTGGACAAGCGGAACCAAGCCTCCGGCAAGGTCATCCCGGAGATGATCCTCGTCTCCCAACCATTATCGACAATCTGAAGCACCCGCACCCTTTCGTCCGCCGACACACGCTCTCCGCAATTTCTGTCATCTTCCGCCTGCCTTGTGGTGAACGACTCATTCCAAACGCGCCTTACCTTGTGGAGCGTGCTCTCGCCATGGAGCAGGACCCGAGTGCACGGAGGAACGCGTTCCTCATGCTCTGCGACTGCTCACCGGATCATGCCAATGCTTACTTGCTCGGCAATGCTGCCCGCGTCGCCGAGTGGCCTGTCCACCTCCAGATGGCCGCCCTCGATTTCGTTCGCAAAGTCTACACTCATCGCTTCAGAGCCACGTATATTGAGATCATCATGTCCCTCATCTCCACTGGCACAACTGCTGCCGTTGTAGTAGTATATGACTGCGCACGCACGCTCTTGTCTGTATCCCATGCACCGACGTTGATCCGCGCTGGTGCAGAAGCCTGCTTCCGGCTGCTCAACTCACAGAGTGGCAACAAGGTGAGGCTCGTTATCTTGGACCGCCTGCGCGAGCTGTGCAGCTCACACCGTCATATGATGGTCTTTTTTGTCATGGACATCCTGCACTCGCTTGCCAGCGCTGATGCTGATCTGGATGTCAGAGGCAAGGTTCTGGATTTGGTGCTTGGTTTGCTCCACGCGCAGAATGTGGAGAGCGTAGTTTTATACCTCAAGAAGGAGGTTTTTGTGACAATGGACAGTGTGCACGAGATGGCCTATGAATACTACCTAATGCTGGTGCAGGAAAAGCGACTCTTGCGCTCCGTCTTCCGCCGGTCAGATCTGCGCCTCTCTCCACTCCGGACGGCCTCCCCGTCGTCGGGAGAGAAGAGGGCACCGGTCTGGCCGGGCGGATCCGTGTACAGTAAGGTAGCTAGCTAGCTTAGTTTTTGGTATTTCGGGCCGGTGCTGCTGCTTCTCGAAGGCGATGGCGGCGGCCGCGAATTGGAGTGTGGGTGGCGCGGTCCAGCTGGTGGCGCTACATCCAATAAGTTTGCTGCGGCTCCTTGTCGGAGCGGCGGGCTTGCTGTATCCGGGTGTGATCGGCGTGGCGGCGGCGTCGACTTCGCTATGGATGTTTTGTTCCTCCGGCTGCGTCGTCCTCACGGCGGTTCTGGCTCCTGGGCTGCTGTGTGGCCGGGTGGATGTGTACAGGAGGTCGCCGGCTGGCGTTGCTTCTGTTGGCGACGGCGACGGCGGCTTGCGGAGGTGGCTTCTGTTTCGGCACAAGGTTGGTTGGTCGTCGGCAGGCGGGTCCCGTGTTTCTCCTCGACGTGGTCGACCGGGGACGGCGGATCTGAGACTCGTCGGGCTCGGGGTGGTCCCCGGCCGATGTGCCACAGTGAGATGTGCCCCGTCGCCCGCGGCGGGTGCTTTCTTCGGCTCTTTAAAGCTTCGATGCGATGGTGTCCGGCGGGTCTTCGGTTCAAGGCTCTCGTCGCTACTTTCTTCGATGGCGGATTCTCCGGCGTGTGGAGGACGGCGGCAGACGCAGGATGGTTCAGCAATCAACCCCCTCAGGGACCTGTTTGTTATTTTTCTTGTTTTGGGGTGTTTTTTGCTGTTGTGTCTGGACAGGTGTCCCCTCTGGTTTGTTCGGGTGAGTGCGGCGTGTGTTGTACCTGGGTTTGTTATATGATGAACACGTGGCTACTCTTCTCAAAAAAAAAAAAAAATGCTGGTGCAGGCGATCCATGCCTGTGCCGTAGAGTACCCAAGTGTTGCTGGATTGGTGATGCGCATCCTCTTGGATTTCCTTGTGTATGGTGACATTGCATCACCTTCGGATGTCATTCTGTTTGTGCGCGACATCACCTTCGGGTCGTTGTTCTTTGCAAACGCATCTGGTTCACAGACGTACGTCATCGCGCGCATACGCGTCAGTGCCTATCGCTGCTTCGCCGCCGACGGTGGATGCCGCTGCATTTCCGGTTTGGGGGAGACTGCCTGCACCGTGCCTTCGCCTCGGCTGAGGGGAGCAAATGCCATGCCGCCGCGCTTCCGACCACGGACCACAGCCTGTCGTTCTTCGTCCGTCAGGGGCTGGACGCTTCTGCTACTCCACTCCCCTGTGCCAACACATCGACACAGATTAGCGCTCGACTGTGCCACCAAGCTCAGTTCAGGGGCTGCAAGATTCCATCAAGTCTTGGTGGGGTGGTGTGGTCTTGGTCTTGATTGTAAAGCCCGGTTTGGGATTCAGTGATGATTTTGATGGGAAACGATCAGAAGGAAAAATAACTTTTCCCAAGTAACTGCAGCTGGTTATATTGAGACACTATATCAAAGTAACACCATACAGAGGAATGTTTGATGTGTGGCAGAGGTAAGGTTCTATTATGTTCTCCTGATCTTTAGCCTTGCAGTCTGTGCCTCTCCAAGAATGAAACTGATTCATGCCTTCTCATATTCTACTGTAAAGCACTTACATAAAAACAATCGCACGTCCCTTGCGAAATGCTGTAGGCTATACTACAGTGAACAAGAAGCTTGCATTTTTTTATTTGATGATTATTCAATGGCGCTCTCCCTATTAGGCTAAGTTGAAGCACTAGCGGCAGTGATGAACATTAGGTAACCTTTTATAGGGTCTTTAATTTTTTTTTGTAATTTGCAGTGTGGTATATACTGAATTGTCGTTGGGTACAAGAAAGAAGTGGCAGAGGATCTGCAATTGTGCCCCATGGTAAAATATACTGATGTTGGTGTTTCTTTTCAAGATCATACAATTGACCCATTTGGTCCACTGCAGTATGGTATAATACCATTCACTTTTAAAAAATTATCTTAGAACCTCATGGTCTCATGTTCTAGGAAATTTTAATTTCAACGGCAATGTTATCTACCAGCAGCAAGATTTCTACATGCTCAGAAAAGCAGTACATTTCTGTATATGGAAATACTTTTCAGTAATAATGGACATGGAAAAGAAAATAATTTTTCTAACCTTAACCTCAACAAGCGCAACTGCATCAAGATGTACTGCTTTTCACTAACATATATGTCAGACCTGAAGCATGTAATTATGCTATTTGCTGAAGCATATGCTAATTTGAATTAATAACATCCTTTAATTATGATATGTAGCGTTCACTGGAAGCGAGTATGTACACAATTTTTTCTAAGTAATCACATGATGTTGAAATTCGTGAAGAAGAACAAGGAGGCTTCGGTAAGTAGTGTGCCACTGCTTTAGGACATACTCCCTCCGTAAAGAAATATAAGAGCGTACTATTAGTATCCCTGATTATGTAATGTCCATGACCAAATTTTCTAAATGGGCCATTAATGCTATCAACACCCAGATGGCACACTTCTTTTCGGGTAATCTGGGGGATCAGCATTGATACCATCTTGCTAGCTGGGGGGTGGTGACAAGGAAGAAGGAATTTGGGGGCTTGGGCATTTCAAATTTGAAAGATTTCAATATGGCCTTGCTTGCTTCTTGGGGAAAATGTTTCTTTGCTAGCAATGACAAATTATCTCTCACAAATATAATGTTAATTCTACTAACATTTTGTGGGCTAGTGGTGGAGGTGTCTCTCCCTTTTGGAAGAGTGTGACCTCGGCACTATCTTCTATTAGGATTTTTTATAGATGGAAAATTGGGAATGGGGAAAATTGTAAGTTTCTCGCATGATATTTGGGCCAGGGAGTGTTCCCTCAAAACTCAATTTTGGGACTTGTTTTATATTTGCAACCAGACTGAGTGCTCTGTGGCTCAAGTATGGGATGGTGTGGAGTTGAAGTGGATGTTTAGAAGATGTGTTGACCAGGCTGGGCTTGCCTTGTGGAATCAGCTGATTAACCGTGTTAGTCGCTTCCCACTCCTGGGAGGTGTTGATTCCCCCATTTGGACCTTGGAACCAAGTGGGATTTACTCGGTGAAATCCTTCTATAAAAACATTAATTTTGGAGGTGTGACCTCTGACATTGGTGATAAGTTGTGGAAAGTCCTTTGCCCGCAGAAAATTCATGTGTTCTTATGGCTGTTTGTTTATAATAAAAACCTTAGTTGTGACAACCTATCCAAAGGAAAACATTTGGCTGACCTCACTCGTTTGTTCTATGGAGAAAATGAATCTGTGCAACATATACTTTTTGACTGTGTGGTCACACAACATGTTTGGAATTTTGTCTCCGATTGCTTTTAGTCTAGTAGGATTTCAAATTTTAGAGGTGTATGTGCTCTCTTGAAGTTATATAAGAAGAGGAATGTGCTTAATCTTGTGGTGGCAGCCTCCTCGTGGAGCATTTGGAAACTAAGAAATGAATTCTGCGCAAGTGGAAAACTGTGAACTGTATCCTTGCCAAAGTAAGCTCTCATCTACATCAATGGAAGGTTCTCCGCGATGACACACATGCGGTTTTGCTGCGGCGATGCATCCTATTGCTGGACAGAAGGCGTGGGGAGCTGCTGCAGATCGCCTGGAGGTGAAGCTGATGCCCGAGGATGTGACGATCCAATAGAGTTTCTTCTTATCACTGTACCCTACTGCTAGGTGGTTTTGTTGTACTCTCCATGGGTCTGTAATAAATTTAGAGTGGTAGCTTCTGTCAACATTTGGGAGCTCTTGATGGATGTTTAAGGCAAGCGCAAGAAAGTCAGCTTATGTATATGTCGAGTGACACCACTCGGTGCTCTACTTTTAGCATCAGTCAACAAAATAAATGCCAAGAACAAGCAAGCTGACAATTGGCTTACCGTTGAACACGTGGCAGCCCCCGGGACCCGTTGGCAGAAGTAGATACCGGGCTTTCCGTAAGCCATGCACATGGAGAGAGCACTCGGCTTACAGTAGGTGCCACGTGGCACGACTATTAACGCAGACCAGTCATCAAACACCTTTATTTTTGCGCGAGACTTGAATTTTTGCCTGGCTTATACTTTGCCAGGTGACCGACAAAGGCAGTTTTTTCTCTTTCTTTTGTCTCCTTCCTTGTAGTTCTATGCTACTTGTGATCTGCGTTGGGATTTTCCCCGAAGAGAAAGGGTGAAGCAATATAGTAGCTGATAAGTATTTCCCTCAGTGAGAACCAAGGTTATTGAACCAATAGGAGAACCACACAAATCCTTGTGAACAGTACCTGCACACACAAGAGCAAATACTTGCACCCAACATGGGCAAGAGGGTTGTTAATCCCCTTGAACTCATTACTTGCAAGGATCAAATCGGGTAGTGATAGATAGATAAATTGCAAAACAAAAGAAAAGTAAATAAATTGTAGCAAGGTATATTTGGTTTTAGTAATATGATAAAGATAGACCCGGGGGCCATAGTTTTCACTAGAGGCTTCTCTCTTGAATAAATAGCATACAGTGGGTAGACAAATTATTGTTCGGCAATTGATAGAAAAGCGCATACTTATGACGTTATCCATGGCAATGATCATGTATATAGGCATCACATCCCGTGACAAGGAGACCGAAAAGATTCTACATCTATTACTATTATGCCACTACAAGAGCGCTTCTATGCTTGCCTCTCTACGTATTAAGTTCATAACAAATAGAGTAATGTATGAAGTATGATGACATGATGTAGACATAATAAAAAAATATGATTAAACCCCATCGTTTTACCCTTTATAACAACAATACAAATACGTGCCTCGCTACCCTTTCTGTCACTGGGTGAGGACACCGCAAGATTGAATCCATTACAAAGCACCTCTCCCACTGAAGATAAATCAATCTAGTTGGCCAAACCAAATGGATAGATCGGAGAGAAATACAAAGCTATAACAATCATGCATAATAAAGTTCAGAAAAGACTGAATTACTTTCAATGAATAATCTAATCATAAACCCTCAATTTATCGGATCCCAACAAACACACCGCAAAAGAAGATTGCATCGAATAGAACAACATGGAGACCATGAAGAACTTTGTATTGAAGATCGAAGAGAAAGAAGAAGTCATCTACTTACTAGCTATGGACCCGTAGGTCTATGGTAAACTACTCACACATCATTGGAGGTGCCACAAGGATGAGGTAGAAGCCCTCCTTGATCAATTCCCCCTCTGGCAGAGTACCGGAAAGGCCTCCAGATGAGATCGCAAAAGAACAGAAGATTGCGGCAGTGAAAAAGTGTTTCTGGTGGCTCTCAGTTGGTTTGGAAATATTTAGGAATTTATAGCGCTGGAATTAGGTCAAACAGAGCTATGTGGGACCCACGACCTCAGGGGGCGCGCCGGGTGAGCTCGTCGCTCTCCCGTAGATCTTCTGGCCTCCTCCCGAACGTTCTAGTCTCCCTTCTAGTGCAGAAAAAATCACTGTAAAGTTTCATCGTGTTTGGACTCCATTTGGTATTTATTTTCTGAATAGCCAAACAAGCAAAAAAAACTGATACTGGGCACTGAGTTAATAGGTTAGTCCCAAAAAATGATATAAAATTACATATAAAGTATCCAAGATTGGTAATATAATATCAGGAAACAATGAAAAAGTATAGATACGTCAGAGACGTACCATTCTGCTCTTCACATTGTGCATGTAAAATTTGTGTTGGACAAGTTTCTCCATGCATGTCATCCATTTCTAATGTAAAAGGTAGGGGGCTCCCCATGTGAAGTTGCCAAAAGAATTATATGTATGTTCTAGAAAGATAGATTAGCATTATGTGCTCTAGTATGACAAAAGCTAGAAAATTTGCCCATCATCTCTGCTATACATCGATGTTTATTGTTAAAGGAAAATTCTAGTATTGTGAAACATTAAATTCATACATATTTTTCTATGAAGATTTCAATTAATGCATACCAATGAAGGCACATCAGATAAGTACTCATGCAAATAAAAAGTTGTAATTTATTAATTTATATGACACCTTACATATGATCTTCAATAAATGTACTTATTCCAATTAATTTTCTATGGTGCCAGCAAATTATTGATAATAGCATTCTCTCAAGAAAAGAGGGATGCCCATTCGATTGTGTCAAGTAACCCTTGGTGGTGATGGATTTTCCTTTGGGTCAAATAAACAGAATGATTAAACTATTCAATGTGTCCATGTAAAAATGCCAAAAAGTTTATCACCAAGCATAATGGCAAAGGATGAGTATTTACTTTAGGACATGGAAAATTAATAAGATTTGTGTAGGAAGATGAATGGATCAGCTGGACCATCGAGCAAGCACATAATTAGTTCAATGAATCAAATATTCAAAGATACGATATATAAATATTGAAATTATATGGCCCACATCAATACTAAGCCAATTGTGAAAATAAATGGCGAATCAAACAAAAGATTTGATTTGCAAAATATTTTCTTTTATTGTGGGAATCATCTTTAAATGTGCTCATTTTTTATTTTCTTGTCTATACATAGAAATTTATTGCTATGTGGTCCTAGCATGGTTGCTTTTACATGCAACACCTGATTTTTACACATAAGTGTTCTGTGAGTGTAAGATGGTAGTTTGACGCAACATGCCGCCAAATGGGCGGATACTATCGCACTGAGACACAAATTCGAACATTGGTTTGCTAAACCTTTTTTCTGTGTGCAGTATTTGAATAAGCAAACCAGGCACCCTCGAAAATAAAAATCACACCCCAACAAAAATCCAAAAAAATAGCTTTCCCTGTCAAATCATCGGATGATATGCAAATATACATTACAATACATTCTTCCGAGGTAACCTGAATGATATGCCTCGGGGCAGACCAAACTCTGGTTTCAACATGAATCTCGTTTCACAAAGTAGCCTTCTAAATTATTCGGAAGTGTTGTACTGAAATGGAATCCAAGTTATCCCGTACATATGGATTTTCATCATCTACTACGGTAGATACGGTCGGTTTCAAATCATCGCATGGACAACGACTATGGTGGGTTCTGTTTCCAATTCTTAGGATGATTTTCGGAGCATGCAGTACCATTGTCAAGAGAGTTCAGCTCTGGCTCCCCTATCAGATTTGATTTGTCAATGGACCTGAGTCCTTCTTCGACAGTTGATGGGCCATTGGTGGGCGTGGGGACAACTAGTGGGATGCATGCATGGACGTGGGTGACCTTGTTCGTCTATCCCCACCATGCTCTATACTAATTATGGTGTATTCCATCACCACACCTATTGCCATGCCAATCGCCGCTTGGTGCATGCTAATTGTGCAATTTTGAGGGAAGTGTTATCCCATATCAGGAGGCATATTGCCACACTGTTACTCCCTCTTCTAAATGTGCAACAAGGCAACGTAATCACCCCTTCATCCCTATGGGCTCCCCATGCTGCAGTGTGCGCCTGGCAATCTTCTATAACACTAAGCTTCCTAGTTTTAAAGAGCCCACATTCAATTGAGGTCTCTAATTAGAATTGGGTCACCCGATTTTGACCAGGTCAAAATTTCTCAAAGCTCTCTTATTCAATTCTTTATACTATACACTATGCTTCCTAATTTTTAAGGCCTCACAATTAATTGAGGTATTTAATTTATAATTAGGTCAGCCGATTTTGACCGGGTCAACACTTTCTTAAGCTCCCCCATTCAATTCTTTTACTTCACTATGTTCCCTAATTTTGAAACTTTTTCATTCAATTGAGGTATTCAATTTTGTATTTGGTTTATGATTTTGACCGGGCCAACGATTTTTCAAATCAATCAGTAGCAACCGGCCTATAAAAACATATCAATCCTGCGCACCCTCTCACAACCTAGAAAAAAGAATCGGCACCATATGATATTGTAGCACCAATATAGTAGTATATGTGAGCACTGATACAGAAATTTACCCACATAGATATAGGTTGGTTAGCGGATAACACAGAATCACACCATGAAAGGCACACCAAATCATCAAATTATAAATAAAAATAAAACAAACTCTATCATCTCCCCCACACGCTAAACTAAAGTGGCATTTGTATGGGCTTCAGCTAGAGATTCCCAGATTCTAGGCCTCAAAAAATCAGAATCCAGAAAAAACACCCAGATTCTCACCCCAGCTTCCTATAATTGCTTCTACAAAATGAACTACCAGCCACGTCCAAGCCGAAGCTGCAAATTTGGTGATTCTCGTTGATTCCCAAGATGCCAATTACCCAAGTTGAAGTTTGGCCCAGGTTCTCCCCATTATTACAACAAGAATGCCACTCCTCCTCCCTTGAGCAAAGTCTCCACCACAAGTTATCCTCTCCCCCGTACGAAGAGAGAGAGAGAGAGAGAGAGAGAGAGAGAGGCGATGCAGGGCTTGACTGGCTTCCGGCACAGGTAGCTTCTCCCCATCGGCTACAAAACGGGTGGATCTGGTGCCATCACCTCTGCCTCCCCCCTATTCCGGCAATGGAGCCCCGCCACTATCGCTGCCCACGAGCTCCGCCTATGACCTGCCGCCTCCGATCTCCGCATATGCCGCCCCTCTCTGAGCTCCGGCCACGATACTTGATACGTCTCTAACGTATCTATAATTTTTGATTGTTCCATGCCGTTATATTATCGTTCTTGTATGTTTTACAATCATTTTATAGCAACTTTATATTATTTTTTGAGACTAACCTATTGACATAGTGCCCAATGTCAGTTGCTGTTTTTTGCTTGTCTTTTGCTTCGGCGGCGCCGACCACCTGCGGCGGCGGAGGGGAGGACGGGCACGGGAGGAGTCTCTGGCGGCTGAGGTTGAATCCCACCGTGCCGTCCGGCACTGTCAACGTATAGGGGCCGGATATACCAAGTCTGGCCGCAAATGCTCTGAGAGGAGTTCCCCGCCGGGGGGGGGGGGGGGGCATGGTTATTGTTTTGACTCCCGAAAGATGGGAAGTCTGGCCATTATTATGGCAAAAAGAAAGAAAGAAAGATGGCAAGTCCGGCCTGTCGACAGAGCTCAGCTCTAGATCCGGTGATAGCGTTCAAGGGCCGTATGAGGAAAAAAAATCTGGCAGATTAATTACCTTCGTCGGCGTTCAGTCGCAACACCGGCAGCGATCCGTTCTTCAGTCGTGCCCTCGCCTTCCTCCTCCCGGGTCCACCATACATGCCATATCGGGCACGGCAGATCAGATCGGGATCGGGATCTGGCCCAGCGACCACCGATCATGAGCGAGGAGTCGCCGTGCACCCTCCTGCTGCCTTTCTTGGACAAGAGCCGCCACTGGACGGCTGAGGAGCTCAAGGCTGGCCTCGAGGGGAGCGACGTCGGCGCAAAGGTCGCCGCTCTGAAGCGCGCCATCATGCTCCACCTCAACGGCGATGGCCACACGGTCCCCCACCTCCTCGTCAACATCGTCCGCTGCGTCCTCCCATCCAAGGAACAAATCATCCAGAGGCTCCTCCTCGTCTACCTCGAGGTCGTGGACAAGCGGAACCAAGCCTCCGGCAAGGTCATCCCGGAGATGATCCTCGTCTCCCAACACCTCCGCAACAACCTCCAGCACCCCAACGAATACATCCGCGGCGTCACGCTGCGGTTCCTCTGTCGGCTCCGCGAGCCGGAGCTGCTCCAGCCGATGGTGCCCGCCATTATCGACAATCTGAAGCATCCGCACCCTTTCGTCCGCCGACACGCGCTCTCCGCAATCTCTGTCATCTTCCGCCTGCCTTGTGGTGAACGACTCATTCCAAACGCGCCTTACCTTGTGGAGCGTGCTCTCGCCATGGAGCAGGACCCGAGTGCACGGAGGAATGCGTTCCTCATGCTCTGCGACTGCTCGCCGGATCATGCCAACGCTTACCTTCTCGGCAACGCTGCCCGCGTCGGCGAGTGGCCTGTCCCCCTTCAGATGGCCGCCCTCGATTTCGTTCGCAAAGTCTACTCTCCACTGGCACAACTGCTGCCGTCGTTGTATATGAATGCGCATGCACGCTCTTGTCTGTGTCGCATGCACCGACCTTGATCCGCGCTGCTGCAGAAGCCTACTTCCGGCTGCTCAACTCACAAAGTGACAACAAGGTGAGGCTCATTATCTTGGACCACCTGCGCGAGCTGTGCACCTCACACCGTCATATGATGATATTTTTTGCCATGGACATCCTGCACTCGCTTGCCAGCGCTGATCAGCTCGATGTCAGGAGCAAGGTTTTGGATTTGGTGCTTGGTTTGATCACCACACAAAATGTGGAGAAGGTCGTTTTATACCTCAAGAAAGAGGTTTTGGAGACAATGGACAGTGTGCACGAGATGGCCTAATACTACCTGATGCTGGTGCAGGCTATCCATGCCTGTGCCGTAGAGTACCCAAAAGTGGCTGGATTAGTCATGCACATCCTCTTGGATTTCCTTGTGTATGGTGACATTGCTTCAGCTTCGGATGTCATTATGTTTGTGCGTGACGTTATCGGTACCGACCCTTTGCTGCGTGTGTCCGTGATGGTGAGGCTGATTGTTTTGTTAAGTTTTATCCAGGATACCTTCATCTGTTCATGTGCTCTGTGGATCCTTGGGGAGTGCTCGTTTTTGCTATCTGAGGTCCGGAGAGCCATTTCTACCATTACGGAGACACTTGGAGATCAGCCCTTCAATGTTGTCTCTGAGAAATGCGACTCATTCGATTCATCCAAGCCGGTCAATTCAGCGATGGGCTCATGTAATTTGTGTGCTAAGAGACGCGTCGTTCTTTCAAATGACACTTCCACCACACAGAGTGTTGTCACCGATGAATCCATTTTTGATTTCGCTCCTACTACTAGCTAGTGGGTTGTTCAATTGTACGCATAGTCTCAGATTTCTCATTATGTCAGGTGATTTTCACTTGGCCGCCGTTGTTGCATGTACGCTGACCAAGCTTGTGCTGAGGCTGGAGGAGGTTGAGCCATCTAATAAGTTTGAAGCAAACAAGGCATCAGCAGAGTCTTTGCTACATCCAATAAGTTTGCTGCAGCTCCTTGTCGGAGCGGCGAGCTTGCTGTATCCGGGTGTGGTCGGCGTGGCGGCGGCGTCGACTTCGCTATGGATGTTTTGTTCCTCCGGCTGCGTCGTCCTCACGGCGGTTCTGGCTCCTGGGCTGCTGTGTGGCCGGGTGGATGTGTACAGGAGGTCGCCGGCTGGCGTTGCTTCCGTTGGCGATGGCGACGGCGGCTTGCGGAGGTGGCTTCTGTTTCGGCACAAGGTTGGTTGGTCGTCGGCAGGCGGCTCCCGTGTTTCTCCTCGACGTGGTCGACCGGGGACGGCGGATCTGGGACTCGTCGGGCTTGGGGTGGTCCCCGGCCGATGTGCCACAGTGAGATGTGCCCCGTCGCCCGCGGCGGGTGCTTTCTTCGGCTCTTTAAAGCTTCGATGCGATGGTGTCCGGCGGGTCTTCGGTTCAAGGTTCTCGTCGCTACTTCCTTCGATGGCGGATTCTCGGGCATGTGGAGGACGGTGGCAGACGCAGGATGGTTCAGCAATCAACCCCCTCAGGGACCTGTTTGGTATTTTTCTTGTTTTGGGGTGTTTTTTGCTGTTGTGTCTGGACAGGTGTCCCCTCTGGTTTGTTCGGGTGAGTGCGGCGTGTGTTGTACCAAGCTTGTGCTGAGGCTGGAGGAGGTTGAGCCATCTAATAAGTTTGAAGCAAACAAGGCATCAGCAGAGTCTTTGCTGATCATGGTATCCATGCTGCAGCTGGGGAAGTCCTCTTACCTTCCCCACCCTATTAACAGTGACTCATATGACAGAATTGTGTTCTGTGTTAGGTTGCTTTGTAGCACTGATTATGATCATGCAAGCAATGTTTGGTTGCTGTCATGCCGCCAGAGCTTCACAAACATGCTTGCGGAGAAGCAATTTACAAAGAATGAAAAGATGAAGGTCGAGGCACAGAATGCCCATGCACATTCTGATGATTCCATTGATTTCTACCATCTGAGGAGCAGCTGGAGGGGAATGGGCCAACTTGAGTTGGAAGATGAGTTCCGAGATGATCTAAAGGCTGCATCTGGTGAACTCAAGGATGCAGATGATGCAAATAATTTGAACCGCCCTATTCAATTGACAGGGTTCAGTGATCCTTTGTATGCTGAAGGATTTGTTACCGTTAATCAGTACTATGATACTGTACTTGATATTACAGTCATAAACCGGACAGAAGAAACAATGCACAACTTGTGTTTGGAGTTTGCAACAGCATGTAAAAATGCAGTACTTGAACGCTCTCCAAAGTACACTGTGGCTCCTAACGCAAGCGAGCAAATCCAGGCCAACATCAAGGTTTCTTCATCAAATGTTGGAATTATAATTACTCGCATCGTTT
This sequence comes from Thinopyrum elongatum, assembly GCA_011799875.1. Taxonomy (NCBI): domain Eukaryota; kingdom Viridiplantae; phylum Streptophyta; class Magnoliopsida; order Poales; family Poaceae; genus Thinopyrum; species Thinopyrum elongatum. Next base: position 627,417,298 of record CM022299.1, read on the forward strand.
ATGAGACTTCAGATGAAATGGGGACTTCAGAGGTGATCCTGAAAGATATGAACATCAGCATTGCGGATTACATGACACCTGCTAAATGCACTGATGTAGCTTTCCGTAGGATGTGGGCTGAGTGCCCGTGGAAAGTTAAGTTGAAGGTCAATACCGTGCTTCGTGATGAGAAGGCATTTGTGAATTTTATAATCAAGTCAACAAACATGAACTGCCTAACACCATTGTCTGCGCTTGATGGGGACTGTGGGTTTGTTGCTGCCAATCTCTACGCCAAGAGTGTCTTTGGCGAGGATGCTTTGGTGAACCTCAGCATAGAGAATCAGTCCAACTGTAAGCTCAGTGGCTACATTGCTATACGTGGCTATGCCCAAGGACTGGTTCTTAATTTGACGCATACACTTATCCTTAAACAGCAGGCTGCAGTTAACGCAGCCATGAGCGTGTGAGATGGGCCACAAGTATTATCGTTACCTGTAAAACTAGATGTTCATTGTTTTTTTTTTTAACACAGATGTTCAGTGTTTCGAAAACAAAATACAATGACAAACAAAGAAATAATTATGAGAACTCGGTATTTTATTCATCATCTACATATTTCGAGTACATGGATGTTAATTATATGCTCCCGTAGGAGTTTGTCTGTCTATTTGTAGAGTTCATCATGTAGCATACAACGGTGCAAAATAGATTGAAGTTTGACACATCGATATAAGAGAAATAATCGCTAGAAGAGAGAAACATGAGCGCACAAAGCTAGCACGCAATCTTGACTTCCCAGGGGCTTAAGGGCATCTCAAACATAGAACCCGTAAATTTCCTTCGGCATCTGTCCACGGACCGGGGGAGGGGGGGGGGGGGGGGGGGGGGGGGGGGGCAGTCCGCGGACAATGATGCGAGGAGATCGCCATCCAACGCTGCCCGCATACATTTCAACAATAATTCAAACTAACTGGACAAAATTCATTCAAACACGGCGGAATTCATTCAAGTTCAGTTATAATTTACATAAAAAGGTCGATATTTCGACCGCTTAACAAAAAGCTTGAAAAACAACCTAAACCCTATACCGGACGACCACCTCGTACGCATGGCCGCCCTACCCTGCCACATCGCCGTCGGTGTCGTCGTCGTCGTGGCACCAAAGGGCCGCGACAGCCTTGTCCGGCGGCTGCCTGCCGCTCGCGGAGAAGCCGCTCTACCTCCTGCTGCGCGGTGCAGAGTGACGCCGCGTCCACTGCCGACATTGCCTTCGGAGCCCTGGCGGAGGCCTTGCCGCGACCGGCGTTGGCGGAGCAGTCGCTAAGCGACCAGTCGTCGCCATCAAGGCGGTGGTGCCGCCTAGCAGCCGCCTTCGCGGTGGTCACGGAGTGGTTGAGTGCCCACGCGGCAGTGAGTTCAGGGTTGTTGCGGACCCAATCTAGCGCCATGTCGCTCTTGGTGAACGTGGAGCAGCGACCGGCATTGTGTTGGTCATACCTCGCCTTCTGCCTTGCCACGCGCTCCACCACAGATACGACGGCCCTCGAGCCCGAGGCACCGCCTTAACCGCCTCCTCCGAGGTAGTGCAGGAGGCGACCATGCGCCTTCTTGATCACGGGCGTCAGCTCCTCCTTGACGGCGAGGTGGTGGCGGCGACGAGGGCACGTCCATGCGCCCATACCGGCCGGCTGCGCGGTGGGGACGCCGGGTCGTCCTTGACCCCGCATCCGGTCTGGACGCCACAGTGGTCCGGGGGCGACAACGACTCCTCCTTGACATGGCGTCTGATATGGACGCCGCAGTTGCGCTGGGTCAAGGCCGGCTCATCCTTGATCGGATTTTTTTTGTCTTCTACTAGGTTTACCAGCACATCCAACCTAGATGGACAGTTGAATCCGCAAGGAAGGCGATGCTGCTGAAGAGAAATGTATAGCCTGGCGGGAAAGTCGTGTCGATGCCGATTTGTTGCAGATCTTGATCTCCATCGGATCGTTGCGGCTACATAGCGCGGCATGTATAGGCCACAAATGACGGAGTCGAATCTGGCAGATCTCGTGTAGGGTCCCGAGCTAGAAGTCCTATGATGGTAATAGGGGCATGCATTTTTACCCAGGTTCGGACTCTCCTTCGAGATAAACCTTACGCCTTGCTTGTGTTTGTATTGATTCGGGATGGAGCACGAAGTATAGGTGATTTTACCACAAGATCGTTGTGTGTCGTCTATGTTAGAAAATAAACCACGAATGTGTCACTGCGTGTAGTTGGCTGGGTCATAGGTACTGGCCGAGTAGATCTGCATGCGCGAGGTTAATTAGTGCATGGATCAGATCGGCTGGATAAGGTTGTTAGCTAGTGCGTGTGTGCCGGCCAAGTTAATTGAGTTAGTGGCCGGGTGTGAGGTTGCATGCATGGGATAGTGGCTGTGTGGTAGCCCGGTAATGCGTGCGTGCGTGTAGTGTGTGTGCACAAGGCTGGCTATAAAATCCCTCCCGTGTATTGATGTAAAGCGCGCGCCGGTTTGTTGCCACGCCACGGTGACGGTATGTGCCGAGCCGAGGGGGAGGGGCCTAAAGAAGATATAGTCTCCGTCGGGACCATGGTATGCGCCCGGTCGAGGTCAGAGTTCTTCCGGGGTTGTGCTGCGTGTGTGCGTGTGTACCTCCGTGTATGTGTTCAAGGGAGTTGAGATGAATAGAGGCCAACATATAGGCCGTTCGTCGGCCGGGGCATTCGTCACCGGAAGTGTGTTTTGTTCATCGTCTTCAACCTCCGTCCAGCGTTCGTTGTCGGAGGGCTTCTCGCGTTCGTCGCCGGTGGGTTTGTCCCAACATTTGGTATCATGAGCTTGGTTATCTCGGGCGTCGTTCCCCTTGTCGGAGGCGTGCCGGCGGCGGCGGCATTCGCCGGCGGCTGCGCGATGGAGCTCCAGGCCGTGTGTCGGCCTGAGGAGATGCGCGGCGATGCGGCCGTCGTGGTGGACGCGGAGGCGGCAAGCGGTGAGTCCGCGGCGGACGCGGAGGCGGCGCGCTGTGACGTCGTACGTGCGATGAGCGCGGAGACCCCGGTGGCGCGGTGAGAAAACCGCGGACGTACTGCGTGGTGGTGCAGAGGCCGCGGAGGCGCGACACGGCGCGGCGGACATGGAGGCACGCAGCGAGCGCGTGGCGATGGTGACACGCGGCGGGACCGGACGTGGTGGTGGCACACGGCTTCGACGTCGAGCGAGCAACCGCGGCTCGGGCGCGGAAAGCAGATGGTCCGTCACTGCATGCACGGAGCCACGTGGTGGCGTCGGGCGGAGATGTCCGTGACGACGACGACGACGGGAGCTGTGGCAACTCCGGCGATGGCGACATCGTGGTTTAGGGGGAGTATGTTAGAAAATAAACCACGAATGTGTCATTGCGTGTAGTTGGCTGGGTCATAGATACTGGCCGAGTAGACCTGCATTCGCGAGGTTAGTTAGTGCATGGATCAGATAGGCTGGATAAGGTTGTTAGCTAGTGCGTGTGTGCCGGCCAAGTTAATTGAGTTAGTGGCCGGGTGTGAGGTTGCATGTATGGGATAGTGGCTGTGTGGTAGCCGGGTAATGCGTGCGTGCGTGCGTGTAGTGTGTGTGCACAAGGCTGGGTATAAAAGCCCTCCCGTGTATTGATGTAAAGCGCGCCGGTTTGTTGCCGCGCCACGGTGACGGTATGTGCCGAGCCGAGGGGGAGGGGCCTAAAGAAGATATAGTCTCCGTCGGGACCATGGTATGCGCCCGGTCGAGGTCAGAGTTCTTCCGGGGTTGTGCTGCGTGTGTGCGTGTGTACCTCCGTGTATGTGTTCAAGGGAGTTGAGATGAATAGAGGCCAACATATAGGCCGTTCGTCGGCCGGGGCATTCGTCACCGGAAGTGTGTTTTGTTCATCGTCTTCAACCTCCGTCCAGCGTTCGTCGTCGGAGGGCTTCTCGCGTTCGTCGCCGGTGGGTTTGTCCCAACATTTGGTATCATGAGCTTGGTTATCTCGGGCGTCGTTCCCCTTGTCGGAGGCGTGCCGGCGGCGGCGGCATTCGCCGGCGGCTGCGCGATGGAGCTCCAGGCCGTGTGTCGGCCTGAGGAGATGCGCGGCGATGCGGCCGTCGTGGTGGACGCGGAGGCGGCAAGCGGTGAGTCCGCGGCGGACGCGGAGGCGGCGCGCTGTGACGTCGTACGTGCGATGAGCGCGGAGACCCCGGTGGCGCGGTGAGAAAACCGCGGACGTACTGCGTGGTGGTGCAGAGGCCGCGGAGGCGCGACACGGCGCGGCGGACATGGAGGCACGCAGCGAGCGCGTGGCGATGGTGACACGCGGCGGGACCGGACGTGGTGGTGGCACACGGCTTCGACGTCGAGCGAGCAACCGCGGCTCGGGCGCGGAAAGCAGATGGTCCGTCACTGCATGCACGGAGCCACGTGGTGGCGTCGGGCGGAGATGTCCGTGACGACGACGACGACGGGAGCTGTGGCAACTCCGGCGATGGCGACATCGTGGTTTAGGGGGAGTATGTTAGAAAATAAACCACGAATGTGTCATTGCGTGTAGTTGGCTGGGTCATAGATACTGGCCGAGTAGACCTGCATTCGCGAGGTTAGTTAGTGCATGGATCAGATAGGCTGGATAAGGTTGTTAGCTAGTGCGTGTGTGCCGGCCAAGTTAATTGAGTTAGTGGCCGGGTGTGAGGTTGCATGTATGGGATAGTGGCTGTGTGGTAGCCGGGTAATGCGTGCGTGCGTGCGTGTAGTGTGTGTGCACAAGGCTGGGTATAAAAGCCCTCCCGTGTATTGATGTAAAGCGCGCCGGTTTGTTGCCGCGCCACGGTGACGGTATGTGCCGAGCCGAGGGGGAGGGGCCTAAGGAAGATGTAGTCTCCGTCGGGACCGTGGTATGCGCCCGGTCGACGTGAGAGTTCTTCCGGGGTTGTGCTGCGTGTGTGCGTGTGTACCTTCGTGTATGTGTTCAAGGGAGTTGAGATGAATAGATGCCAACATACAGGCTGTTCGTCGGCCGGGGCGTTCGTCGCCGGAAGTGTGTTTTGTTCATCGTCTTCAACCTCCGTCCAGCGTTCGTCGTCGGAGGGCTTCTCGGCGTTCGTCGCCGGTGGGTTTGTCCCAATAGTCTACGAGCCCTACCCCTCGGTTTATATAGGTACCAGGGGGTCTAGGGTTACAAGCTAGTCTGTCATGTACAAGAATGTGTTCTCAACAACTTATAATATCTTGGAGTATGCGTCAAGTTTTTGGGAGCCTTCCTTTTATACGCCATGGGCTGCCTCAACATGGCCCACTGATGAACCGATATGGGGGTCCTCGGCCCGACTGACCTGGTCGGGAGAGGACATGGTGAGCGACCCCCGATCCGGGACACCATCAGCTCGGAAGAGCAATCTCGATGTTTGACAATCCAAACATCATATCGTGGCACATTCTCTGTCTAACGCCACCAGGGGGGAACTTGAAGTCTGTACCACCATAATTCACCTTCTTGCCCTCGATATTTTTGGACTTGAACTCACTCGCATCGGTCCAACTCTTCTCGTCCTTACCAATTGGCGACACATACAGGAACACCGTGGTGCCCTGTGGCACTGTGCTCTGCCATAAGAACTTGGAGTCCTTATCATGGTGAAGGTAAGAGAACAATGTGATTCGTGCTCAAAAATCTGACCAAACACGTTCGAGTTATTGGCTCGTCCGACCAGGGCTTGGTTTTTCAGACGGAGTAGTTTGGCATTGTGGGGAAAGCTAAGCTCCCTAAGTTAAGAGCATCCAATCATGAAAGTAGGAAGCATCCGAGCATATAGAAGTTTCTTGCTTCAGAATGGGTTGCTACCATTTCGCATTTGAGCATGCCATCATACCCCATGTCTTTTGTTTACTCAGCGCAAAGCCTTCGGCTACGTAGGTATGCAATACATTGAAGTCTGGATCTGCAATGCAATACTAATGACATGTGATTTTTTGGTCCATTGTGATTCTGGGAAACATCTCATGCTACCATACTCGAGCAACGACATGTTCCCTTCCCATGCACATAGGTGAATGAGCAACATTTAATATAATAAATAAACAGTGTACATGGGTCAACTGATGCAGAGATCAAGGTGAAATGATCTAATTCAGTGATAGAGTAGAAGTGGTTCAATGGATCATAAAAAGACATGAATGAAAAAGGCCCTTGCACATATCTACATCAATTCAACAATCGAGAAATTAATACCACACTCAAATAGAAACTAATCGGGAATGCATGCAAATTTTGGGGGGTTGGTTTATTTGTTTTCTAACCCATTTTGTATCTCTTTAACGGATCCGTGAATATAAACGTGGGATATTCTTTGGACGTATAGGGACATAATAAAATTAACTTAATTGCTAAATACAAAGTAGCAATCAAGCATTAACACACGTTGCAATATAGACATATAAGATATGTAATAGTATACTCTCTCGACCTCCGCTATCGGATGCACCCATTGATTAAATTGACATGGCCACATAGAAAGAAAAAAAATTAAGGCACAAAAACAGTAGCTTCCAACACAAGATCGGTCCGACGACGAGCTGTGATCCCATACGCTTCACTCATATCAAGCTTCTCCGGGTTCGCACCATCGGGAAGCTTCCAGTCGAAGTGATAGAGAAGGCTCGCAAGAGCCATTTCGATGTTTGACACTCCAAACATCATACCGGGGCACATTCTCCGTCCAGCGCCACCTGGGAGGAACCTGAAGTCCATATCACCATAATCAACCTTTTCACCGTCAAACCTCTTGGGCATGAACTCGCTCGCGTCAGTCCAGCTCTTCTCATCCCTACCGATTGCTGACACATTCACGAATGCAGTGGTGCCCTGTGGAATATCATAGCCCATGACCTTTGTTTGCTCAGTGCACAGCCTTGGCATGAGCAACGGCACCGGTGGATGCAACCTGAAGGTCTCCTTGATGACCATCTGTAGGTAGTGGAGCCGGCCGTCCATGTCGGCCTCAGTCACCTCGGTCTTGCCGTAGAGGACTCGCCGGACTTCGGACTATGTGGCGGCCATTATGTGTGGGCTCCTCATCAGCTCCGACATTGCCCAAATTGTTGTCGTGGCTGTCGTCTCCGATCCCGCAGCAAAAAGATCCTGGTGACACACACGGAAATATGTGAGACGAAAATATCATGTAGAAGCAAAAGGTGGTACCTGGCAAGTTTAAAATTTCAGTAAAATTTCCAAATTTCTGGTAGTTATGGTGGGTAATGGAATATTTGTAACATTGAAATTTTGCACCATATTAAACTAATTTTAAGCTCAATTTTACATTAGGCAAATTCATCTGAATCAACTAGATTTCATTAAAATCCAAAACATTTTCCAAAATTCCTGTAAGATCCCAAAATAATTTGGCGCCAATTTTATTTTGTTATATCAACTGTTCCCAAAAAAATCTACTACTGAAATTTTAATGGAAAAGCTAACTGGTAACCGTTCAACGGGAGAGCGTGGCATTTTCTGAGGGGATAGCAGTTTTAGTTGTATCTGTGGGTGATAGTTTCTTCAGAACAACATGGAATTTTCTGGGAGGATAGCAGTTTTAAGCCTTCACTCCAGAAAATGTCATCCTCTTCTGAAGTAACTGCCACCCCAACCAACTAAACCTGCCATCAAAATGTTTGCAAATGCCACCCCTCCCAGTGGACGGCCGCCAGATAAGGGGGTCCAATTTTAAACCATGGTAGCTAGTGGTGACTGGTGACTCACAAAGAGGACGCCGCTGATGTTTTCATTGGTGAGGGCGACGCCGCCAATCCCGCCGTCCCTCTGGAACCGGAGCAGAGTAGTGAGTATGTCCCCCCTCTGCTCACATCCGGCATCATTATCCTCCTCGCCCTCCATAGCTGTTCTGTGATCGTTGATCATGGCGTCCATGATGGAGTGGATCCTCCGGTGCACCTCCCACGTCGCCCCGAGAGCCCGGCCACCGATCGCCCGGGCGAGGCGCGACGCCGGGAACAGGTCGATGAAGTTAAACCCGGACATGAGGTCCAACACCCTGTCCAGCTCCTCCAGGTACGCATCCCGCTGCGCGCACCTGTCGCCGACGTTGACGACGCGGACGGCGTCAGCAACGGACCGCACGAGCATCGCCGCCTCCTCCTCCCGGACACGGCAGAACGAAGAGCTTCCGGAGGGCCTTCCAGTGCCGGCTGTCGTGGCGCGCGAAGGAGATGTCCTCGCCACCATAGTTGAAGATGTCCGCTCTGCCGTACACGGGGCGGTAGGCGAAGGCGGCGTCGTGGACCTTCATGACCTCCCTGGCCGCCTCCGCGGAGGAGAGCACGAGCGTCGGGACGTGACCGAAGCGGAGCAGCATGACAGGCCGTGCCGACGGCAGAGCCTGTGCATGGCCTGGTGCGGAATGGCGCCGAGCAGGAGGTGCATGTGGCCGATCACCGGCAGCACCCATGGGCCGGGAGGCAGGTTCAGGCGGCTAGCAGAGGCTCGCCTGTGCTTGAGCTTAACGAGTACGGCCATGACAAGGATGCAGAGCAAAGTGTAGCACACGAGCTGGGTGTGTTGGGTTTCCGCCATTGGAGCTACCTCGATCGTGGTCGTATGAGCTGAAGATTCAAGATGCGTTTATATAGGACGAGGAGGAGTAAACAACCCAAGAGTCCATTGAGTGCAGGCAATGCAACTCCATAGGGAAGAGACGACCGTGGCTGACTGGCTGGCATTGCTGGTGAGCTTAATCTAACATATGATGCAGCTACATAGGGACAACAGTTAAACAACGCAAGAATCGATTGAGCACAGGCAATGGAGATCCTTAGGGAAGAGGCCATCGTGGCTGACAGGATGGCATTTCTAGTAAGATATGTTGTTTTTATATTGCTTGACTTTCTACATGCATTGTACTGCATCAGACAGGACAAAAAGAAGTTGAGAAGGCATCTACAAGTTTGTTGTTCCCATTTGTTAGTGATTCTCAAACAGCATCCAAGTGCTACATTCTCTTTCTATTTCGGTACAATTGAAAATGGCCGGATCAACTTTTAGTATTACATTGCACTGCCAAGAATATACTCTCCTGACTACGTGGATCTTGCTATTTCTGCAACTAGGCATCAGTGGACTGGAATTTTCAAAGCGGCAGAAGACGCGTGGGATACTGGATCTCTATTGGATGATCAAAACGGGAAAATAAAAAGTAATATGGGCCTCTCTCAACTACTGCTCCATACTACGAACTGAGATGATTTGGTTCACTATGATGGAAACCAACCCATCGAAATTCAAGTGCGCGTTAATCGTTGTTTGATCGTTTTCGTTTTCTCCTCTGGGAGGTGGGGAAGGGAGCCGGTGCACGCGTGCGCGCGCGGTGTACAATCCCTTCACGTCAGGAGAAAACAGTGATGAAGAAAATATTTTGGCCGTGCCAACGACCTTGAATATCCATCCATCCTGGTGGACCTTTTTTTAGAAAAAGGAGGATTAACCCCGGTCTTTGTATCAGAGTGATGCATACAGCCCCTTTATTAAGCAAAGTGACCGAAAAGTTTGTGATCCAGAATAAGCTCGTTCAGAGCTGAAGAAAAATAAAAAAAAAGGTATAATATGCCACAATCGACGAAAATAGGACAAGATGACTAAACACCAACCCTATTACTGGACCGCCATCCAAACCGGTTGTAGATATCCCGGGCTATCATCTCCCATCAGGCAGACCCACTAACCAAAGGCTCCCTGGCTTGCACTGGAGTGAGTAACGACCACATACCGATCCAAGCAGTGGCCCTGTAGATAAGCTGCAAAAAATTTATACAAGTTTGTCTGTTAAAAACCATGTCATCTCTACAGTTCCATATAGCCCAAAGTAATGCACATACTCCTATCCCAATATGTCTCACAATATTTGTCTGTACTCCATTTAATCACGTCCCAAATAACGTGTGACACTACTAGGAAAAGGGCGATAGCTGATATGGACATTAATGGCGCACCATGTATGTGGTGCGCCACTGCTATATAGCAGTGGCGCACCAGATACAGGTGCGTCATTAGTGTCCTCATTACTAATGGCGCACCAGACACACGGTGCGCCATTACTAGCAAATTTTATTTTTTTTATTTTTCCAAAACTATTAATGGCGCACCAGCGCACAGTGCGCCATTACTAGTTTTAACTATTAATGACGCACCACACGCTCCGTGCGCCACTACTAACAATTTTTTTTTTACTTTTTTTTTCAAAACTAGTAATGGCGCACCTGTGTGAAGTGCGCCATTAGTAGTTCAAACTAGTAATGGCGCACCACAACCACGGTGTGCCACTACTAACAATTATATATTTTTATTTTTTGCAAAACTAGTAATGGCGCACCCCTAACTGGTGCGCCATGAGTAACCAGGGTTACTAATGGCGCATTTTTAGGTGGTGCGCCATTAGTAACCTGAGACCAGCTAGATATTTTGGACAGCCACCTACCACACTCACTTTTCCCACTTCATTCTCTCCACCTCCTCCTCCAAGCTTGTCTCGGCTGCCTCCTCCTCCTCACCTCATTTGCACCATAGATTTACCCAAATTAAGTGGTTAAATTACCTTTTTTTGGTAGGTAAGTAAGGGGAAAGCTTTCTTTAATTATGTTGTATATCTACTTTTTTCTCCCTCCAACAACGTGCACATGCACTTTTTATGGCCTAGATCTACGTATGTTTGTGGTGTTGCATATGTTTGTGGTGTTGCATATGTTTGTGTTTGCAGGTACCGGTATTTGAAATGCGATAGTTGCCAATATTTTGCCGGAATGTTGATTCATTTCCGTTTCGGCGAGAATTTGGCACTATGCATTCTTTTTGGTCCTATTTTTAGGCAAAGTCATGCCAAATTTTTTCTTGGTTCTAAAATATCGTTTTGCTCTACCCCGCAGGCGACCATGGTCCGCACGATGACCGAAGGCATCGTGAATAGGTTTTTGAGCTCCGCGAAGGCCGAGATGCTTCAAAAGAACGAGACGAAGATAAGATGTCCGTGTCGAAGATGCAAGCTGAAGAGCCTTATTACGGACCCGGATTCCCAACAGGTGCGGGACCACCTGCTCTTGCGTGGTTTCATGGATGGCTATCGGTGGCAAGGTGATGAAGATGACTATGAAGTCGTCCATGGGGGCCGGACAAGAAATGAGGAAGGGCAGCAAGACAACCGCGGCGGCGAGGGTGGGCGAGAAGACGAAGAATCTCCAGGACATGATCACGACGGTGATGCAGTACACAGTCATCATGTAGAAGATGCCGGACATGATGATGAGGAAGATCAAGACGAAGGGCATGATCATGAAGATGAAGATGCCGGAGCAGATGACGATGGACCATCGATGGGCTGGGTGCAGGACCCTCATATTCAAGAGCTGCTTCTCAAGCAGACGGATAACGCAAGAGCTGCCGCCCGAGAGAAAGCCAAGCTGGATCAACTGGAGATAGACGTGGTTACTCCATTGTATGAAGGATGCAGGCCCGAGGATACCCGCCTGAAAGTAACGCTCATGGCTCTGGAGATGAAGGTAAAACACAAAATGACCGACGCATGCTTCGACGAGAACATGTCATTCTGGCACGAACGTCTTCCCAAGGGGAACAAGTGCCCGACCAGTTTCGAGGAGGCGAAGAAAATCGTGTGTCCTCTGGATTTACCGCACGTGAAATACAATGTGTGCATGAACGATTGCATCATTTATCGGGACGAGCACGCGGAGTCTACCATATGTCCGGTGTGCGGCGTCACTCGATACAAGAAGAGGAAGAAAGCTCCTCGAAAAGTGGTGTGGTACTATCCGATCACTCCTCGTCTGCAGCGGTATTTCGCGGACCCTAAGGCAGCAAAGCTCCTGCGTTGGCACGCGGATAGGGAGGAGAAGAAGCGAGAAGATGACGGAAATGATCCGGAGATAAATAAAAAAGACAAGATGCTGAGTCACCCTAAGGATGCGAGCCAGTGGCAAGCGTTGAACTTCGAATACCCAAATTTTGGGGACGATCCAAGGAACATCGTGCTGGGCGCGAGCACCGATGGAGTCAATCCATTTGGCAGCCAGAGAAGCACACATAGCACCTGGCCTGTGTTTGTGTGGATGTACAACCTTCCCCCCTGGAAGTGCATGAAGAGGAAGTACATTCATATGAGTATGCTAATTGAAGGGCCGAAACAACCAGGGAACGACATCAATCTGTATCTGGGGCTGCTGAAAGAGGAGCTAGACACGCTGTGGAAAACGCCAGCCAATACGTGGGACGCCGCAGAGAAAGAATATTTCCCTATGAGAGCCGCACTGCTCACGACGGTGCAAGACTATCTCGGTTACGGATATGTCGCGGGGCAGGTGGTCCACGGATTTCGTGCATGCATCAGGTGCATGGATGACACAACGTATCGCCAGCTAGATAGAGATCCCGGGTCTTCGAAAACCGTGTTCATGGGACATCGAAGGTGGCTTCGCGATGATGACTCATGGAGAAAACGCAAGGATCTGTTCGATGGTGAAACCGAACCCCGAAGACGCCCGCGTACGAGGAGCGGCAAGGAAATAGACGAGCTGTTGAAAAATTGGAAAGAGTGCCCACCGCCGGGAAAGAAGCGAAAGGCGCCAGAGCCGCTGCTGAAGGTAAGGAAAACGAGGTCGGTTTTCTGGGACTTGCCGTACTGGAAGATCCTCCGTGTGCCTCACAGCCTTGATGTCATGCATATCACGAAGAACGTGTGCGAGAGTCTGCTTGGTACCCTGCTCAACATGCCAGAGAGGACCAAAGATGGGCCGAAAGCAAGGGCAGACTTGAAATCAATGGGCATCAGGGAGGAGCTTCACGCTAATGATGATGAGGCGACGGACACGGAAAGTCGTCGCAAAGGCAAAAAGGCCAAGAAGATCGGAAATGACTGCCCTCCCGCGTGCTTCACTCTAAGTCAGGAGGAGATCGAGCAGTTTTTCACCTGCCTCGTAGGAGTAAAACTTCCTTACGGTTACGCGGGGAAGATAAGCAGATACCTAGACTCAGCGAAGCATAAGTTCAGCGGGATGAAGTCTCACGACTGTCACGTGCTGATGACGCAGGTACTTCCAGTTGCAATCCGTGGGATCATGGACGCGCACGTCCGTGAAACGCTATTTGGCCTATGCAACTTTTTCGACGTCATCTCTCGGAAGTCGGTTGGCGTGAGGCAACTCAGAAGGCTACAGGAAGAGATCGTGGTGATACTATGCGAGCTTGAGATGTACTTCCCGCCCGCATTCTTCGATGTTATGGTGCATCTGCTGGTCCATATCGTGGAGGATATCATCCAACTCGGGCCGACGTTCCTGCACAGCATGATGCCGTTCGAAAGGATGAATGGTGTCATCAAAGGATACGTTCGCAACATGTCACGTCCAGAGGGAAGCATAGCCAGGGGCTTTCTGACCGAAGAGTGCATCTCCTACTGCACGAATTATCTAGGCATCGAGAACCCCGTTGGTCTGCCCGTCAACAGGCACCTCGGTAGGCTCGCTGGATGGGGTCACCGCGATGGTCGCCGCGAAATGCATGTCGACTTGGAGGGTCGACTCGCCGACTTTGAAAGAGCAAACCTAGTCGCGCTACAACACATAGACGTGGTCGATCCTTGGGTGGTAGAGCACAAAACCTTTATTGAGAAGACGTACAATGACCGAGGCCAACAGAGGACGGACGGAGATATAATCAAAGAGCACAACTCATGTTTCACGCGTTGGTTCAAGGAGAAGCTTCTGTCGTACCCTTTACATGAGGATTCTTCCGCGGAAGAAAAACTCATATTCGCCTTGTCACAGGGCGCCGAGCACAACCTGATGACCTATGAGGCGTACGATATCAACGGCTACACATTTTACACCGACGAAAAGGACATGAAGAGCGATGGTTATCAGAACTCCGGGGTAACGATGGAATCCTACACGGGTAACGACAAGGACAGATACTACGGAAGGATCGAGGAGATCTGGGAGCTGAGCTACGCTGGAGAGAAGGTCCCGATGTTCCGTGTCAGATGGGCCAAGAGCGTCCTAAAAGAAGACCGGTATTTCACCACCATGGTTATACCCGAAGCCAAATCCAAGACCGCGGGCGCAAACGTCACCGTGAAAAATGAGCCATGGGTACTGGCTTCCCAAGTGGACCAATGCTTCTTCATTACCGACCCGTCAAAGCCCACTCGTGTTGTCGTGAGGAGAGGCAAAAGGAAGATCATCGGAATGGATGGAGTCGCCAATGAGCAAGACTTCGACAAGTACGGCGACCCGAAGATGGAACATGACGACGACGATGAAGTGCCATACACCACAAGAAGAAGCAGGACCACCCTACCTAAAGGACGTCTGTTCAACAGAAGAACTCCATTTGCGAAAAAGAAGGGCAAGAAGATTGTGAAAAGATAGCTAGCTAAGATCGATTGTATTTAAATCGTAGTCTTCATTTCTCGATTGTATTTTGGCATATGGAAATGGGCGGCACTTTTTGAATTCATGAATATTTTGAAATCTGATGATATTTTTTCATATTCATAAATGTTTTCTAAAAAATTATTAGATGCAACTAAAAATCCAAAAAAAAATCAAATAACAAATTTGATGATATTTTTTCATATTCATATTTTTTCATAAATGTTTTGAAATCTGATGATATTTTTCCACATTCATAAATGTTTTCAAATTTGATCGTCATTTTCTAAAAAATTATTAGATGCAACTAAAAATCCAAAAAAAACAGTTAGTAATGGCGCACCAGGGGAGGGTGCGCCATTGCTATGAAGGTATTTATAGCGCACCCGAATGAGGTGCGCCATTGATATACAAATTTTTATTTATATTTATTCTTGTATTTTATTTTTCAGTGTTCCTTTTCCTGCTTAAATTTCATGGGCACTTTTTGAATTCATGAATATTTTTTCAAATTTGATGATATTTTTTCATATTCATAAATGTTTTACCAATTCACAAATGAATGCAACTAAAAACCCAAAAAAAAAATTACTAATGGCGCACCGCTAGGTGGTGCGCCATTGCTATCCAAAAAAAAAAGTTACTTATGGCGCACCGCTAGGTGGTGCGCCATTGCTATCCAAAAAAAAAGTTACTTATGGCGCACCGCTAGGTGGTGCGCCATTGCTATCCCTCCCCCCACTAAAAAAATCAAATTCGCCAGATCCCCCTTCCCTCCCTCGCCAGATCCCCGCGCCCGCTCCACCGCCGCCGACGACCCCCCGCACCCGCTCCGACGACCCCCGCGCCCGCTCCGACGA